>JBBBDQ010000637.1:2110000-2183085 GCA_037127315.1 Ascarosepion bandense
TATCCCTCGCTTCCACGATTGTTTGGCATTAATAACTTTATTGAATGTAAAGCTGTGTGTTGTGGTGCATTGGATATCGGCTCGGAACGAGAAATCGGGGGGCCGAGTTCGAATTCCAGCTGAATTCAGTGCATTCACTTACACGCAAATACCCTTGGGAAAGGTATTAATCCGTCTCTTCCTTCCAGTTATGGGTTAAATAACAGGACAGATTGGGTTCTATAGCCTTGGTCGGCAACCAGTCTAGAAAGCAATGGCAACCTACTGCGGGATAATCCTCTGCCCAGTCAGTCATGTCTCTTTCGAGACATGATCGCCCAAGCGTGTTTCACGTATGGCACTTAACTGACTGACTGAATGTAAAGCTACATAATCAATATGAATAAGAAATCAGTCATTTGGCTTCGAACCTGAATCTACAATGAGTAAAGTACTGACAGAAAAAAGAGGTTGTAATTTGCCATCGGCTTTTGATAAGTACTGCTTTTTTTTTTTTTTTGCTGTATTTTTTATTTTTATTTTTATTTTATTTTTTATTATTTTATTTTATTATTTATTTATTTTTATTTTTTATTTTATTTTATCATTTTTTTTTTTTTTTTTTTTTGTTAAATGCTACCCGCCACACTTTCTTTCGATTATCCATCCCTTTGAAAAAAAGAAAAAAAAGCGTTCACCTTTATACTACTGCCTCGAGCAACCATATTGCCGGCGCGGCTGGTAAGTGACACTTCATTCTAACTTGCGTCAAGATAACTCCAAGATACAAACGCATCCAGTCTGCCAAAATACTTTCCTCCTCCTCCTCCTCCTCCTCCTCCGCTTCCTCCACCTTCTTATTCATCTTTTCCTTCTCTTCCTCCTCTTTCTTTTTCTTCTTCTTCTTCTTCTTCTTCTCTGCTTTTTCTTCTTATCTTCCTTCTCTTCAACGTTCTTATCTTTTCTTCTCTTCCTCCTCTTTCACCTTCTTCTTCTTCTATTCCCTCTCCCCTTCCTTCTCTTCTTTCTCCTTCGTCTCCTTTTTATTATCCTCTTCCTCCTCTTCAACCTTCTTTTGTCTTTTTTCTCTTCCCCCTCTTTCTTCTTCTTCTTCTCTTCTTTCTCGTCCGTCTCCTTTTTATTCTCGTCTTCCTTTTCTTCAACCTTCTTTTATGTCTTTTTCTCTTCCTCCTCTTTCTTTTTCTCTTCTTCTCATTCGTCTCTTTTTTCTTCTTTTCCGCTCCCTCCTTCTCCTTCTCCGCCCCTCTACCTTCTTCTTTTTCTTCTTCTTTTTCTCTTCCTCCTTCTTCGTCCTCTTTTCTTCTTCTCTTACTCCTTTTCAACCTTTTTTAGTCCTTTGTTTTCTTCTTATCTTCCTCCTTCGTTTTCTTCTTTCTCTCCCTTCCTTTTCGTATTTTTTATATTGTTTTATTTATCTTCTTTGTCTCCTTCTACACTCCATTTTCTTCTTCTTCTTCTTCTTCTTCTTCTTCTTCTTCCTCTTCTTCTTCCTTCTCTTCTGTCTTTATTTGTGTGCTATTCTTCGTCCTTTTTCGTTTTCTTTTTCTCCTCCTCCACTTCCCTTTAATTTATCTTTTCTTATTCTCTTCTGTTTTCTTCTTCTTTCTTCTTTTTCTTCTTCTCTTCTTCTTCCATTTATCTGTTATTCATCAGAATATTTAGTGTGAAATTCATGCCTAAAAAAAACGCCCTCCCCATTTCCATCTACATCTAGTTAGCAGGCGAAGATCTTTTTTGCTTATGAAATCCAGTTGTTGTTTTTCATTTGTTTTTGGTTTTTGTTTTTTTGACACCTTCTACACACACTTCTCCCTTGCTTTCATTTGAGACCCTGTCAAAATCCTAAAATAAGGAACAACTTAACTCTAGTGCCAATTTATTTTTTTCCCATTAATTTCACTATCACACTTAATCTTTTTCATTTGCCCGTTTCAGATTCTGTAGAAAATGAATTCACATGCAAGTTCGTAAAGAATGAAGCACGCATGACCTGAACGTTAAAAGAAATTCTCCATTTTCTCTTATTTTTCAAAACGAATGTGGTGTTTACATTTTTCACTAATTTTATAATCATTAATATATATATATATATATATATATATATATATATAATAGACAGTGGTACGGAATGATTTACGAAAATGGATTAATGTATGAACAAATGTATTAACAACCGACATATTTTAATTTATTTGTTTGAACATTATTTTTAATAGACACTCCTATTTGAGTAGATACTCTGTTTTTAATTAAGATTTATATATATATATATATATATATATATATATATATATATATATATATATATATACGGACCTATAACAATATTTGTTGTATTGAGAGCTTTTTTTAAAAAGTAAATGCCAGAGAACTCGGAATTCTAAAACTGTTCTTTTCACCTGGATATATATACTAAAAAATGCCTCTTAGGTTCATACAACCATGGATCAAAACGACACAATTCCTTGTAATTTTAAAGATTGCGCGTTAAAAAATTCCCTGCCACGTGAGCGTTCAAAAAAAAAAACAAAAAAAAAAACACCGTTACATGAGCGCTATTTAAAAAATCGGTAAACGGTAAAATCAGTTATTGCAAATCGCATGAAGACACCACTCATGGGAGAAACCTAGGTCGCGTAATAACTCGTTTACAAATGGAAAATATTAAAATGTTCTAGAATATAATTGTATTGAACACTTTTTAATACAAATGTGCACTGTTCTAACCTTATTATGACCAGAAACTAAATAATTAAAGAACCAATATATATATATATATATATATATATATATAATTAAAAACAGAGTTTCTACTCTAATACGAGTATGTGTTAAAAACAATGTTCAAACAAATAAATGAAAATGTGTCGGTTGCTCATCCATTTTGTAAATCTCCGGATCTTTCCGTAACATTGTTTATATTTGTCTACATTAACATTTCAGTGCAGAGATGAAAATTACGAGCAATCGTAAATTTGTGTTTCTGTGACTTGATTAGGCTTCGTTTAGACTGTAAATTCATTCGTGACTGATCGGTCTAAAATGCGTCAGATCAACTGAGAGCTTCCCCTGTGTTGTTAGGGACCGCAGGATCGAATCTTGCCGAATGACACATATTTTCCTAAAAAAAATTCTTAAAAATATTTAGGCCGGTAGTGACATCCATAAAAATATACTGTTTAACTAAAAACAGAATATCTACTGAAATACGAAAATCTATTAAAATTAATGTTCAGACAAATAAATTAAAATGTGTCGGTTGTTAATCCGTTCCTTAAATCTCAGGAACTTTCTGTAATATATACATATATGTGTGTGTGTGTGTGTGTGTGTGTGTGTGTGTGTGTGTGTGTGTGTGTGTGTGTTTAGGCAGCAAATGTTCTTTTAGACATGTCAGAATAAATAAATCGCAAACATTGTGCCTGCTTATGTTTAATAAAATCCGTTCATACTCACGGATAATCCTTCGCGTATTATAATTGAAAGCTTGCAAACTACAGATCCTAGAGGCAATATTCATTAAAAAATTTAAGCCGTCAATTTATATAATCAGCTATGAATATTATAGTAATTTTCTAAAATGTTTATAGAAAGAAAAGTTTTTTCATGCTTTAACACGTGCATGGCCATGACATTACAACATAAACAAAATTCCATTTGGGATAATTTTCACGTTCTAATGAACGTTAAGCAATTTGTCAACAGTTATATTTGAAGCAAAAAGAAAATTTACAGTAACTTTTAGCAACACAGTTTTGCGGTAATTTTTTGTTATTCCAACTCACACGCTTGAAGATGATCTCGGAAGGAGATTGAAAGTACTTGGGAACATCGAGAAATGAATCATAAAATTATTTGTCAAACTTTACAGCTCATTTCTTTCAATTATAATAGGTGAAAGATTAATCGTGAGTATGAACGGATTATAAAAATATGCAGACACAATGTTTGCAATTCATTTAATCAGACATATAGATATATATACTAAACAGTTATAGGTCAGATTTAAATTAGACCAGTAAGCAGTTGTATTAGTAAGTGCCCAATAAATGTTTGAAGGGAAATATACAAATAGCACGACGAAACCGAAGAGATATATTGATCAGCATATATTTAAGTTCAATCTTATTATTAAAGAAATAGATGTCACTTCTTTACGTATTCTTTATTCAACCGCCATTTTTCACGGAACTGTTGATCAGAATTAGAGCGAAAGTAATTAATTATGAAGTAAATGTTTAAAATATAATTAGCCTTCAGGTTACATGTATAATAGGTCTGGAAGATAATAATGTGGATTTCCCTCTCTGCGAACGCTTGGAGTATAACCACACACACACACACACAGACACACACACACACAGATACACACACACACACATACAGACACACACACACACACACACAGACACACACACACAGACACACACACACACATACAGACACACAGACACAGACACACAGACACACACACACAGACACACATACACACACAGACACACACACACACAGACACGCACACACACACACACACACATACAGACACACACACACACAGACACACAGACACACAGACACAGACACACATACACACACAGACACACACACACACAAATATATATGTAGTATTAAATTATAGTGATACTTAGTACTAGAACTGGTGTTTTCTTTTTGTTTTTTTTTTTGCTTTTTTTGTTTTTTGTAGTTTCCTGATAAAGAAACATTTTACGCAAGCATTTTTTGTTATAAAGTGCTCCATATCAAGATAGAGATAGAATCCTAACAGAATTAATGTAAAGAGGTTTTAATGTAAAAGAATTAATGTAAAAGCAGTATTATTTCCGTCATTTCGACTTCGGAGTTCATGAAGGCATTATTGTGATGTCTTCACTCTTCACGGCTTTTATATTTTCCTGCTGTTGTTTCCCGAGTTTTTACGCATTCATATGGAATTTGGTGTAATTTGTGTGCTTGTATTTATATTAAATAAATCTTTGTGAGCTTGTATTTATATGAATGCATAATGTAACCAACGCTATGAAACAACTTCTAGATTAGATAGAATAATGATATTGGTATAAAAAAGAAACAAAATAATTTCTTTTCAGAATTACGAGGCTTAGTTGATGAGTAATTCCTGCAACACCCTGAAACAAGTTCTAGGCTACATAGAATAACTTCAGTCAGTTAAGTGTCATACGTGATACACGCTTGGGCGATCATGTCTCGAAAGAGACATGACTGACTGGGCAGAAGATTATCCCGCAGTAGGTTGCCATTGCTTTCTGCGGTAGACTAGTTGACGACCAAAGCTATAGAACCCAATCTGTCCTGTTATTTAACCCATAACTGGAAGGAATAGGCGGATTAATACCTTTCCCAAAGGGTATTTGCGCGTAAGTGAATGCAATGAATTCAGCTGGAATTCGAACTCGGCTCTCCGATTTCTCGTTCCGAGCCGATATCCAATGCACCACAACTTAACTGGTATTAAAACGAAGCAAATTTATTTCATTTCAAAACTACGAGGGTTAGTTGATAAGTAATGTTACCGACGCCATGAAACAAGTTCTTCCATGTTCCGTGTTCCTTCAGAACATTTGCTATATTGACTCCCCAGAATGTCCTCTACTTTGTAACTCTTAATAACTTATCTTTTTTGCCATCATTCCAAAACTCTGCTCGGCCATCCATTCACTTAATCTACCCAGGTAGGTTTTGTGTTGTTTTCCTCTGTATCTCATACTTTCAAACTGTCCTTCCAAGCCCTCGTGTCCCAGAAATTTCAACTGTTTTTGCTTTAAGTATTTACTTTGTCGTTGTTCATATAGTCGGTTCATGGTATTCTCAGCATCCTTCTGTAGAACCAAATTTCTATTGCCTCTTCTTCATCTGTGAGAAGATTGTAAGTGTCATACATGAGGAGTTATAGTAGTAGGCATACGTTGGTCAGGGATGACCATTGGTAGCATCCTAGTTGTCTGCTTGGCTGGAGTATCGGCGTCTGTGACTGTAGAAACCGATGCGGGAGTGACAGTCTTTGTTGCAGAGGCTGCATTTATGCTTTGTTTCTGGTCTGTCGGAGCTGTCATTTTGCTTCCTGCGAACCCGCCTCTCCATGGCGACTTGTGTTAGTTACTCCTCCCTTGATTTAAGTTGTTGGGCTAGGCTTCCTCTTCATTTGAACCGGTTGACTTAAATACTTTGCTTAGCATTTGGAAGGCAACTTATGCTATCACACGGCGCTGATATCCGATGGCGTCATGGCATGGCCATAGACGCATTCCAGAAGCTGAGTAGAATATTGAAAGACAGGAAAATTTCATTAAAAACAAAGAAAAGAATACAGGACTGTTATGTGATATGTGCCCTTCTATATGACAGCGAATATTGAACAATCTTCTCAAAGATGAAGGAAAGACTCGAAGCAACAGAATGTAGTCCTACAGAAGGATGCTGAGGATATCATGAACCAAATATGTGAGCAACAATGAAGTTCTAGAGAAAATGAAAACAAAAAGGAAACTTATACGTAACATAAAAAAAGTTGTTGAAATAAATCATGCGCATGATGATGAAAGAGGGCTTGGAAAATCTGATACTCACAAGACAAATTGAAAGAAAGAGTGTGAGAGGAAGCCTTCTTGGTGAGCTTGAGTAAATGGATGAAAGAAAAATATTTAGGAGAAATAACAGAAAGACAAAATTTATTCAAAACTATATAGAAAAAGAAATTGTGGAAAACTATGATCGCCTACGTCCTCTGTGGATATAGCACATAAGAAGAACCGATGTATTCTCTCATACCCTGCTCAACCATCCCCTTTTTCTCTATCCGTTTCTGTAACACGTAATAAGGAAGGAGAACTCGGAGAATCTGATACTCATAAGGTAGATATATGGAAAGAGAGACAGGGAAAAACAGCGTGTAACATACTTGATGAGCTGAAGCAGAGTTTGGGAGAAATAAAACAAAATATATTAAGAGCAACAAATGACTGGAAAATGTGGAGGGCCATGAGCAACTACCCTCTGATTGGACACGGTCTATATAAGAAGTAGGTTGTGACCGCCTATAATGAATCAAGGTAGCAGTTCTAATTTTTTCGGGAAGGCCGAGTTCGAATTCCAGTTGAATTCCTTGCATTCACTAACGACTAACGCACATATACCCTTGGGAAAGGTATTAATCCGTCTCTTCCCTCCAGTTATGGGTTAAATAATAAGACAGATTGGGTTTTATAGCCTGGGCTGGCAACCAGCCTACCGCAGAAAGTAATGGCAACCTACTACAGGATAATCTTCTGCCCAGTCTTTTGATACATGTTCGCCTAAAGCGTATGTAACGTATGGCGCTTAACTGACTAACTGTGGTGAGAAAACGCATCCTTGTCTTACACCCCTTTTTAAGTTTGTTTATTTCTTATCCGTATGCAAGCGGTTTGCTACCAGGTTAGGTTCTGGATTATTATGATGCCCTTCTCACATATGTCAAGTTTGCCTAGAAGTTCTGGAAGTTCATTGTAGCGCACTTTATCAAACGTTTTTTTGTTTTTATTTTTTTAAATAATTTATAAAACAAAATTATTCATCTTTTTGTATATGTATTACTCTTTCTGATATGGTTCTGAACATAAAAATTACATTACTTGTTCCAGTGTCTTTAAAGAACTCGGTTTTTTTTTTTATCATATCACCCCGAGAAAGGCGGTAACGCCACTAATGTGCCCCCTACGTGAGAGTGAAAAGATCTGGAAAAGAGAAAGCCGGAAACCACATCCTAAACAGTGAACAAGGGATGAGCCTCTACACCTGTACAATAGACGTGGGTGGAGTGTGAACCGGGTGATAGTTTAGTCTATCTACTCCAATTGAAAAAAAAGAAAAAGAAAAAAAAAGAAAAAGAAAAGTGAAAAGATTGGAAAAGATCGGAAACCACATCCTAAACAGGGAACAAGGGATGAGCCTCTACACCTGTACAATAGACGTGGGTGGAGGGTGGAGTGTGAACCGGGCGATCAAGATTAAGATGATAAATTTTTGTATCATGGCTTATTTGGATTATTGTCAGATGAAATTCATATTATTTTCCCTAGTTTCTTAGGCAGTGCTATGAAAATAGATCTACTTAGGTCATCCAGTATTTCACCACCGTTGTATATTTCTTTATTACGTCAGTGAACTTGTCAATGTCAAAGTTGTCTAAGGCTGATATCATCTTTATTCCGATTCTAAACTGAAATAAATTTCAGTTCGAAATTCCAATCACCTGAAGAAGGTCGAGGTGTACAACAGCCAATACGTCGTGAATATAACCACAAAGATGAGGACAATAGTCCGAATAATGTAAATACTGTATCTGTTTTTTTATTATCAGACTAGCAGTATAGCTCGGCGTTTCTCGGGTGTAATGAAAGCTTTAAAACTAATCCATGGTTCTGGAGCTAAAGAATATTTGAAATAATAAAACAATTGCGACAATTTACCAATCGCACCAAATAATTGTGACAATTTACTAATCGCACCAAATACATATATATATATATATATATATATATATATATATATATATATATATATATATACTAGCAGTATAGCCCGGCGTTGCTCGGGTGTAATGAAAGCTTTAAAACTAATCCATGGTCCTGGAGCTCAGACTCTTTGGACGTTGGCACGAAAGACTAAAAAGCAGTAGTTGTTTCCAGTTAAAGCCAAACCGTAGACTTAAAGAAAAATGAATGGATGTAAGTCAAATTTTGATTTCCTGGTATTGATTTCAAATAAGTCTTTTTCGTCGTAAACTGAATTTTGAAGGCTAAATAAGTCCTCTGAGTAAATGGTATCATGGATGAGACTAAGAACTACAATTATACCTACTTAGATCCAAACCCGAAGCAAAAACTAAAATAAAAGGGCTGAAAAAATACAGATATACAGGCAGATTAACAGATACACACACAAACATCTTGCCTTTTTTATATATATATTATCGATTTTCTGCACTATTGTAAAAACTGCAGCCTTGAAACTTCTGAATATCGTTTCTTATGTCTTTGTCTATGAGTGTATCGAATTTGATTAAAATCGGACCACTCCTTCTATAACCCGATTTTTTCGATTATCAATTTTCGATATTTATCGGGGGTACCTCGACACAAAACCTAGCTAAGAACACTCGCAGACGCTTATAGTACAACTGTGTAAATTTTCAAGAAAATTGGTTCAGCCGTTTCGGAGTCTATAGGTAACGGACACACACACAGACACACACAGACACACACAGACTCACACACACACACAGACACACACACACACACAGACAAAGTTCCATTTATAAATAAGTTCAGATTAGATTTGTTTTTTAGTGACGATATTCTAGGTAGTAATTGGTTCTTGTTTTAATTGATAATAACATATAGATAAAGCGGTGATTTTTCTGTGTTTACTATTGTTTAAAGACAACATATGATTATTTGAACGAACTTTCAACTTATTTGCTGTGGTTCAAAAATAAAATTTAACATCGTTATGCGTTTATTTATTTATTTATTTCTCACTTCTTTATCTTTCTTTCTTTCTTTCTTTCTTTCTTTTCCCCTCAAATATTATTTATTATTAATAATAATTATGAATTACGCACCATTGAATTCCTGTCATAGAATTTTAATAATTTTTAATTTGGAACTTTAATTTTAATTTTAATTTTTTTTCATTTTCTTCATTTCATTTTTGTCAATTAATATTATACTCTTGATAAATTTAAAAAATAGTAAATTAACATTCTAACAATTAACTTCCACAAACATCGAGTAAATTTAAATTCAAATTGTACTCTACACCTGATGATTGCGTAGGGCATGAAACCGACGAAGGATAATATATATATACATATATATATATATATATATATATATATATATATATATATATATATATATATATATATATATAGTTGTGGACTCGACTACATAGGTAGAACGACGCAACGTTTAGATGTTAGGATTAAACAGCTAAAATACTTCACAAAAATTTTTGGTCTGGTGACACTATTCAAAATATATACGTGTCTTCTATTGCGAATCACTTGATAAATAGTCCGACCTGTGCTATGGATTTCAGTGTGAACTGGTTCTCTGTTCTAACCAGAGCACGCTCGTTATTCCATCTGAAGGTGATGGAGAGGCTGTTCATCAGGTCCAGGCGACCCTCTCTTTGTAAACAAGGAGATTGTTTGCTTGGGTTTGCATTACTGCGTCTCTAGCATCTTTAGATGTTTTAACTTTTATTATTTTTCCCTCTCCATTCATTCACGTCATACGCGACAGACTTTCTTTTCATAATTCGTTTCCCCGTTTACAGTTCTGACGAGAGGAGACGAAACCGGTCGAATGGTGTTTTCTGTTTAAAATTTATCATGGTCTTTAGTACAAAGATTTCTTGCCTTTAACGCCATGATACGTTTTTGTACCGTCAAACACACACACACACACACACACACACACACACACACAGAGAGAAACACACACACACACACACACACAGACACACAATTATATATATATGCGGTTTCCGGCTTTCTCTTTTCCAATCTTCTCACTTTGTTTTTTTTTCAATTGGAGTAAATAGGTCTATCTATCGCCCGGTTCACACTCCACCTATGTCTGTTAAACAGGTTAAGAGGCTCATCCCTTGTTCCCTGTTTAGGATGTGGTTTCCGGCTTTCTTTTTTCCAATCTTCTCACTATTACGTAGCCCCCTGCACATCAGTGGCGTTACCGCCTTGCTCGGGGTGATACGATTAAAATATATATATATATATATATATATATAGCCATCCGCTGGAAGATATAGTCATCCGCTGACAGATCTGTTTCGCTGTATCACAGCTCATCAGTACGGTTAGACATCCGATTGCTATTTTACCCAGGATTGAATTGATGTCAGTCGGCGATTCTACCTCTGGGCTATGGGCGCTCGGTAGAAGGAAGCAGACTTTTTAGCGTGTATATTATGATTATACACGCCCAATAGCTGAGAGTGTTTTAATCCATTGCTGAATGAACGATGCGTAGATGCCAGAGTAGCTACTGTTTTTTCAAAGTCTGTCATTCTTCCAGAGTGCTCAATCAGGGTATGAGAGCGTAAATAGTCATCCGCAGACAGATCTGTTTCGCTGTATCACAGCTCATCAGTACGGTTGGACATCCGATTGTTATATATATCTGCCGATCAAGCAAAGATGGGTAGTGATATTAAAGCAAATCAAGCTGCCCGGGAGAGCATATTTTTCATTAGTAACATTTTTTGAATATTCAAGCCGATAAATGAATGTAGATAAATGTACTGTTTAATAAATAAATAAAAATCTTTTTTTTGTTTTGTTTTGTTTTGTTTTTTTAGAAAATTGCTTTATTTATGTTTGGATACGAAACAATTCCTAAAAAATGAGACGTCTATGTCCGTTGTGGTGCAGTGGATATCGACTTTGAACGACAAATCGGAGAGCCGAGTTCGAATTCCAGTTGAATTCCTTACATTCACTTGCGCACAAATGTCCTTGGGAAAGGTATTAATACTTCTGTTCCCTCCAGTTATGTTTAAACAATAGCAGAGATTGGGTTTTTATAGCCTTTGTCCTCAACCAATCTACCGTAGAAAGTAATGGCAACTTACTGCGGGATAATTTTCTGCCCAGTCACTTATGTTTCTTTCGAGACATGATCGCCCAAAGCATGTATCACGTATGGCAATTAACTGACTGATTTCAAATAGGAGTATCTTTTATGACAACTTTTAAATTAATAAAAATTTCCGATTAGAAATAGATTCATCAATTCCTTAGAGGCACACACACACACACACACACACACACACATACCGATGATCAATATAGTGTATGATTTCCAATGTCCAGTACAAGAATATGTTTTTGTCACTATTCAATTACCTATATTGGATACACTACCACCTCCTTGGAATACGCCTAACATGTCACTTATCAAACCTAAGTGCGATAAAAAAATAATTTATTAAACCATAATTTACAAGAATCTTTAAGGAAAATTCTGATCGAAAACACAAGAATGCTACATAAATCCCAATATCCAAAGTATCTCGCTATTAGAGAGGCCCTGTATATCAAATATTTCTCCCTGCCAATAATCCTACATATTTAAGAAACAAGTGTATTGAAAGTGTTTGTTAAAAAAAGAAAAAGAAAAACATGCTCACGCGATTTCCAGTATCATGTAGACAAGTGGGAACTTGTAATGAACGCTCATTTATCAAAAACAAAAGAAAGTAAATTACTATGTTACAGCCAAAACATGAGGAAAAAATAACAACAGCAGAGACATAAATACCTTGGAAATGGCTATAGAAGTGGCCGAAAGCGTTTGGAAACGATAAAAATTATGGACAATTTTTATATTCCTTATCTCCAACAATGCTAAAAAAATAATAAAACGTGTGTGGATGCTGAAAAGCTTAAAAATTGATCAAATCGTGCTTGTCGGCCGTATTCAATTAAAAATGTTTGAAAGAAAGGTTACTGCCCAAATATATAATACATATAATACCCAACAGACGCCAAATCGGTCGGGTTTCGAGCCTGGGTTGTGTAGCAATCGGAGTCTAACCGTACTGATGAGCTGTGATATATATATTTAGTATATCGAGGCAGCAAGTAATTTTCTAAACATATGCTATTAAATATAAGAGACAATGAATGTCTATTATGTTTAATCATGAGCCGTTCTAAACGTCATATTTTTGCTTTAATTTCAGTTGAAAATAAAGACAAAAATTCTCCAACATTTGGATAATTATTTATTGGTTTTCTTCTAAGCTTTCGGCTCACATGAGCCATCTTTAGAGAAGTAGTTTAAACTGAAATATTATAAAATCCACCATCACCGACGATTTTATTTTGTGTTGACATAAAACTCCGCTTGGCAACGGCAATAGTTACCAAAAATAATAAACGCAGTTCTTAAGTTTGCGATGCGGTTTTATGACGTCACACCGCGGGATAGCGCGAAATGACAACAAAACCATGTAGTCAAATGCAATGTAATATGTTATTTCCTGTTTTAAAGTTGATTTTATTGAGTGTTGGTTGTTTTGATTTGATGTACATGGCCTCCAATATCTGCAGGTTCCTCTTACTGTGTGTATGAGTAAGGATCACCGTACTGTTGACCAAAATCTGTCTGATATTACCTACATGTTTATGTTTTTCAGAGAAATGTTGTTTAATAGTACTCTGATCAGAAAGATGACATGTAAGTCTACGGGAGAGCGTGGTTGTAGTAAAACCAATATATGTACTAGGTTTTTGATTAGTATCAGAGATGCAATCTCTGAATGGGCATGTGAATTGGTACACTACATTGGTTTTTTGTAAAGAATTTAGTTTAGTGCTTGTTGGGTTATTATAGACTATGAGGTCAATTGTTTTTAACTTTTTATAATATATAATGAGTTTAATTTGATTATTACTTTACACTGGTTTAACATTTCTACGTATTATGTTTTTGAGAGTTTTTTCATCTTGTTTATAATTATTATGTATTTGGTTGCAATAGTATAAGTTAATAGTGTTATGTTTATTTTGATGTAAACCATTATTATTAATATTATCATTATTGTTAGAGCTATTCTTAATTTTGTTGAGATACATTTTAATTTCTTGATAAATAACGGAGTTAGGAAATCCATTATTGACTAGTGTTTGCTTAATGTTGTGTAATTCTTTATAAAATATAGATTTGGAAGAAGATATCATTTGTGTGCGTTGAAGTAAGTTTTTTATAACAGCTAACTTATATCGTTGGGGGCATTCACTATTATAATTAAGAAGACACGAATTTATGCTAGTTGGTTTCCTATATAGAGAAGTAGTAAATTTATGTGTGCTAGAATCAATGAATACATCAAGGAATGGGAGTTTGTTATTAATATTAAGTTCTAATGTAAATTTGAGGACGGAGTGACTTTCAAATTTGTTTTTAATATATTTAATTTGATCGATATTCTTAGCTAAAACAAAGATGTCATCTATGTATCTTACATATATAGAGGGTTTATTGTTGTCATTAATTATTTTATTTTCTAGATTTGCCATATAATAATTAGAAAAGAGGGGACCTAAAGGAGATCCCATCGCAATACCATCTATTTGTGTATAAATATTGCCTAAGGAATCGTGAAAGGGTACTTGTGTGGTGCAGGCTAATAATAGTTTTTTTAATATAGTGGGTTTAATATTGATTGATGGGAGAGTAGCATGGTTGTATGCATCACGGATAATGATGTCAATTGTTTCCTGGACGGGAACATTTGTGAATAAGTTTTGGACATCCAAAGATGCAATCATTTGATTATTAGGTTTTACGGAATGGAGAATCTGTAAAAATTCGTCCGTGGAGTTAATACTACAACCACATGTAAGTCTACGGGAGAGCGTAGCCGAAAGCTTAGAAGAAAACCAAAAAATAATTATCCAAATGTTGGAGAATTTTTGTCATTATTTTCAACTGAAATTAAAGCAAAAACACGACGTTTAGAACGGCTCATGATTAAACATAATAGACATTCATTGTCTCTTATATTTAATAGCATATGTTTAGAAAATATATATATATATATATATATATATATATATATATATAAACATGAAAGTGTGATGAAAGTTTCTCGGCTAGACCAAGAAAGGTTCCCAAATAATTTCTATTCTATTTGATTTGGTGCGAGGACTTTTCTGTGCCATCGCGTATTTTGACATTTTCCCTATTTAATTTAAGCTCTTTTACTTATTTATTTTCTGGAAAATCCATACCGCCCTGCTGAGAAAATGAGCATCGTATTTTTGTTTTGCTGTGGCTGGGGGGAGGTGCACGTCTGGACGTGTCAGCCCGAGAATTGTAAGAAAACTGTCATGATTTCGAACAAGTACCACGGAGATTTGATATCCCAAAAGATAAGCACCTGACACAGTGGATTTGTAAAGTGACCACATAGACCAATCAGTTTGACCTCTTAGTAGCTTCTACCTGGATCCCTAGAGGATGGGGTCTCTGTCATTCACGTTGTCGCTTTGCTGTACCATTACTTCTCTTTTATAAGCAGATATCCGTGGACTGTTCTGTGATATCTGTCCCACTATATGACAGAGAATGCTGGACCATCTCGTCAAAGATTGAGGTAAAGCAGACGAAGTGTGATTCTACAGAAGGAAGTTGAACATACCAATGGCCGAACATGTGAGCAACCATGAAGTTCTGGAGAGGAAGAAAACGAAAAAGAAAAATCAAGAACAGACAATTGTAGTTTTTAGGACACGTACGACACAAAGAATTGATGGAGATGCTGGGCAATCTCGACATTTTCGACAAAGACATAAGAATAATAAAGAATCTCTACTGGCAGCAAACGGCCTGCATACGGACAGGTAACGACCTCAGTAGATACACAAAGATAGAAAAAGGCGTAAGAGAAGGATATGTCTTTTCACCGGATTTGTTCAACCTATACAGCGAGAATATTTTGAGGACCCTAGATGACACGCCAGGATTTGTTATTGGAGGTCACAACCTGAACAACATAAGATATGCGGACGATACAGTGCTGATTGCGGACACGGAAAGGAAACTACAAGACCTCATACAGAAAGTAGCAGTGGAGAGTGACAAGAAGGGACTACAAATAAACTTTAAGAAAACTGAGTGCATGGTCATCAGCAAAAGATACAATCCAAAATGCCAAATACAGGTGGGGGATAACAGAATCAAACAAGTACAAGAATTTAAGTACCTAGGAAGTGTTCTAACAGGAGATGGAAAGTGCGACACGGAAATCCGAAGGTGAATTGGCATGGCAAAGGACGCGTTCCAGAAGATGAGCAAAATACTAACACACAGGAAAATCTCAATAGAAACGAAGAAAAGTGTTCTAGACTGCTACGTGATGTCAGTTCTTCAATACGGCTGTGAATGCTGGACAATATCATCGAAAATGAGGACAAAACTGGAAGCGACCAAAATGTGGTTCTACAGAAGGATGCTACGGATATCGTGGACTGAGCATGCAAGCAACTATGAGGTGTTAGAAAGAATGGCAACAAAAAGGAAATTGATGCTGAGCATCAGGAAGAGACAACTGAAGTTCCTGGGACATGCAACGAGGAAGGAGAGCCTGGAGAACCTGATACTGACTGGACAGATGGAAGGAAGGAGAGACAGAGGAAGGCAGCGGATAACATATTTGCAGGGACTGATCAGGTGGATGACGGAACGGGGGTTGCCAGGAGCAACAGGAGCAAACATACTAAGAGCCACAAGGGATAGGGAGACGTGAAGAGCCATGATCGCCTACGTCCTGAAGGGACAGGGCACATAGAAGAAGAAGGAGGAAGGCGGGTATGGAGAATCTAATACTCACAGGATGGATAGAGGGAAATTGAGACAGAGGAAAACAATGCGTGACATACTTGATGGATTGAGCAAGTGGATGATAAAGTTGAGTATGGGAAAAATAGCAAGACAAAAGGTATCAAGAACTACTAGAGACAGGAAGATATGGAGGGCCATGATCGAAAACAGCATATAAAAGAAGAAAGATCCCCGTTAGTACAGTTTCTTCATACAGCGATTTTTTATGCAAAACGCTTGAGACATTTACATTGCAAATTTACTTGCATCAGTTCTTCTTATATACCGTATCCCAAGACGACGTAGGCGATCATAGTTCTCCACAACTTCCTATCCTTTGTAGTTCTGAATAAAATGTGTCTTTCTGTTTCTCTTAAACATTTTGTCCACCATCCATTTACTCAAGCTCACCAAGAAGGCTTTCTTTCGCCCTCTTTTTCTCAATCTGTCCTGTGAGTATCAAATTTTCCAAGCCCTCTTTCCTCATTATGTGCACTACAAATTTCAACTATTTCTTTCTTCAGTATTTGTCTATGCTTCTGACATGAAGTAGTAGTTACAATATCTAAGCTTATTTATAAATGGAACTTTGTCTGTGTGCGTGTGTCCGTTACCTATAGACTCTAAAACAGTTGAACCGATTTTCTTGAAAATTTACACAGTTGTACTATAAGCGTCTGCGAGTGTTCTTATCTAGGTTTTGTGTCGAGGTACCCCCGATAAATATCGAAAAAATCAAGTTATAGAAGGAGTGGTCCGATTTGAATCAAATTTGATACACTCATAGACAAAGACATAAGAAACGATATTCAGAAGTTTCAAGGTTGCAGTTCTTACAATAGTGCAGAAAATCGATAATGTATATATATATATAAAAGGGAAGATGTTTGTGTGTGTGTCCGTTTATCTTGCCTGTATGTCTGTATTTTTTTCAGCCCTTTTATTTTACTTTTTGCTTCGGGTTTGGATCTAAGTAGGTATAATTGTAGTTCTTAGTCTCAGCCATGATACCATTTACTCAGAGGACTTATTTAGCATTCAAAATTTAGTTTACGACGAAAAAAACTTATTTGATATCGATACCAGGAAATCAAAATTTGACTTACATCCATTCATTTTTCTTTCAGTCTACAGTTTCGCTTTAACTGGAAACAATAATTGCTTTGTAGCCTTTCGTGCCAATGTCCAAAGAGTCTGAGCTCCAGGACTATGGATTAGTTTGAAAGCTTTCATTACACCCGAGCATTGCCGGGCTATCCTGCTAGTTTACATTATTCGGAGGATTGTTCTCATCTTTACTGTCATATTGATGACGTTTCGTCTGTTGTACTTGAGGACACATGACCCAGTGAATATAGACGGTAGTTAATTGCAGTCACTTGACTCAAAAAGTTGTGAGTTCAATACCAGGCTACAGCAGTGGTAAACTTATAATTTAGAAAGTTAAGTTAAAGAGAGACAACAACATGGCTACCAGAAGTAGCATCGCACATGGAATGAAAATGATGTCCCCCCCCAATGATTGTAAAGGGTTTGATTCGTAATTCCTAGCACCTGAAGAAGGCCGTCGAATACAACGGCCGAAACGTCGTAAACATGCCAGTAAAGATGAGGACAATAGTCTGAACAATGTAAATAATTTTTCTTTCTTATGTAAAGTTTTTAAGTTCCTTTTTGCTTTCTTTTCTTATTGCTCACATATTCAGTTCAGGATATCCTCAACATCCTTCTGTAGGAGTACATTTCTGTTGCTATAAGTCTCTTCTTCATCTTTAAGGATATTGTTCAGCATTCACTGACATATAGGAGGACAGATATCACGTTAACGAAGTTTTTTTTTTCTTAATACTCTCTTTAGCTTCTGGGACACACCTTTGACTATTCTAGTGTGCCTTCGAATTTCAGCGTCGGACTTTCCGTCCGATTTAATACTAGTTTAATATCGTTATCTCCGATTTGTAATTTGCCTGTTAAGTAGTCTCTTTTGCTAACAACCATGTTGCCAAACATATATGGTCTAATGCTAGATCCATCTAAGTTCACTAGAATAGTTTTCTAAATAGTATTTACATTATTCGGACTATTGTTCTCATCCTTGTTGCCATTTGTACGACGTTTCAGCCGTTGTACGCTCCGGCCTTCTTCATGGAATTTGGAACAGAACCCTTTATTCCTAATTCATGGCACCTGAAGAAGGCCGGACCGTACAACGGTCGAAAAGTCGTACAAATGGTAACAAAGGTGAGGACAATAGTCCGAATAATGTAAATAGTGTAAATACTACCTCATATAAGAAATATAGACAAATTTTTTTTTTTTTAATCGTATCACCCTGAGCAAGGCGGTAAGGCCACTGGTGTGCAGGGGGCTACGTAAGAGTGAATAGATTGGAAAAGAGAAAGCCTGAAACCACGTCCTAAACAGGGAACAAGGGATGAGTCTCTACACCTGTTCAATAGACGTGGGTGGGGTGCGAACCGGGCGATAGTTCAGTCTATCTACTCTAATTGAAAAAAAATAAACAAAAAAGAAAAGTGGAAAGATTGGAAAAGAGAAAGCCGGAAACCACATCCTAAACAGGGAACAAGGGATGGGCCTCTACACCTGTTCAATAGACGTAGGTGGAGTGTGAACAGGGTGATAGTTCAGTCTATCTACTCCAATTATGAAAAGAGACACTTACAGTGATTTGTTCTTTTTTGATTTTTTGAACAATGGGTTTGGAGATGGCCACACGTTTTGCTGCATCATACCTGATGAACTTTGTTTGCAAGATTCAAATACTAAGTTTTCTAAATGTTTTCAGTTCGCAATGGTCGGATATGTCATGTTAGTAAACCATTAGTCTGTAGCAAGCGTCTTACGTCTAACGAGAATGAAATTCACATCACTTACAGAAGAGAATGCTAGAGGCTGCAGAAATGTAGTTCTACAGAAGTAAACTAAAGATTCCATGGACAGAGCGAGTAAGCAACTGCTACTTTCTTTCATTTCCAACCAAGTCTTGAAAATCCAAATGACGATAAGGAATGGATGACGGGAGCAGGTTTTGGTGAAAATGGAAGCTTCCGGTCCTGAACCTGCAATTTAGTGATCAGCAAAGAAGAGATCAAATTCTTGAATACGGGATAAAACCGACGACTCTGCAGCAAGAATCAATGAATATAGATTCTGAGAGTGTCACGGACCGAAAATGTGAGCAACAACAAGGTTTTGGGAAGAATGGAAACAGAAAGAAAACGTATATTTAACATCAGCAAGAGACAGTTGAAATTTTCTGGGATACATAATGAGAAAGGAGGGCTTGGAGAATCTGATACTCACAAGAGAGAAAGAGGGACAGTGAAAAATAGTGCGTTACATGCTTGATGAATTCAAGCAAATGGACGACAGAACAAGGTTTTTGAGAAATAACAAGATAAAATAAAATTTATTAAAAGCTACAAGAGACAGGAAGTTGTGAAATGCCCAGATCACCTACGTCCTAAAGAGACACGAACATAAAAGAAGAAAAATAATCGACTGCAAAATTGCAGATCAGATGCCCAATGAGGATAGAATCTTTTTTGCTTTCCAGTATCATTTTTTTTTTTTTTTTTTTTGTTAGCCACCATGAAACGGACTTGCTAGAAAAATTGATGCTTTCCTTGCATTGATTCTCTCGCAGAACTGACCTGTCACCTATCACCTGTTGAGGAATCTGTGCACACATCGACCAGTACCGTGACCTTCGTTAAGAAGGTCTCTCCACTCAGATATGACGTCATCAAGTGTAGTCAAGCTAACGGAAGACAATTCATTTAAGGGCTGATACTGAATAAGTTTAAGTGATTAAAATTCAAAATTGAATTAATGTCAATAAAAGAATGACAAAACAAAATCAATATATAAAAATGTTTTATTTATTTATTTATTTATAAAGTGTTTCCAAGTTTCTTTTTTTTTATATTTAAATTTTTTCCCATTATATTGTCATTTTTATTTTTGCAAAAATTATTTAATATAGCATTTGTAGAAGTCCACACCAACATTTTTTCTATTTTTTCTCTATTGTGACCATCATCACAAGAATCTACATGAAAATATCATAAACTGAAAAAATATTCAAAGTTATGTACACTACTAAATGTCGCTGATTTATTGAATAAAGAAAAGAAATGTCTTTTGTTAGTTTATCCAAAACTACTTAATTCTTAAACTTGCCTGTAGGCTTTTTTCCACTTTTTTCATCAAAATGGTAAGTTTCCCATAAAATGTCCTTAGCATTAAAATGCAGTTCACACACCTAAAAAAGAAGAAGTTAAATGACATAGTAATTGATCCATCATAATCTGATAGGTAAATGAACAGATAAAATGTAAAACAAAAATTTTTTTTTTTTTTTTATGGACATCAATTCATTTTTTTTGTTGTTGTTTTTTGTACGTGCAAAGGTTTTAAATGAGGGAATGTTGTTCTAACTGACATAAGGCCATTTACTGAGAATCCATAAAAAAAAGCTTTTACCGACATAGAATCAATTTTTATTAGCAAAAGTCTCAAGTGAGAGAATAATATTCTTCAATTTTACCTGACACAAGGCAAATGAACATTCGCCAAAAAATTCAAACTTTATTTTTATTTTTTACGTGCAAAAAGAGACTCTCTACAAAATGAAATAATTATTCGAATTTCATAAAAAATTTAATAGAAAAAGAAAAAAGTTTTTTTTAGAAATTTTAGTTTATTTTTATAAGTCGGAAATGTTTTTAAAGAAAATAAATGTTTTAATTAGTATTTACTAGGTTCAAAAAATATTATTGCTGCTTAAATTCATTAACAGTGATTTTTAAACACGAAAATCATCGACACAGAGAGAATTCAATTCAAACAACATGTTAAAATTTTTTTAAATCTGGAATTAAATAAAAGTTTTCTTCACATAAAATTCTGAAATTGCTTTTAAAACATAAAACGTTACTAAATAAGAAGTTGTTGACTTACTCTGCTATAATACTTGGTAACTGAAAAATCTATCCGTTTGATTGTCCGAAGCCATTTGTTGCACATTTCTTGATTTTCGGGAAATCTGAACACGCTAACTTTTGGCCCTTTGGGATAATTTCCTTGGCAGTTAGGAACAACACAATGAAAAGGCATTTTCTTTTAAGTGGAAAAAAAATGAAAATGAAACTTATTGGTAAAAGGAAACTTATTAGTGAAGTGAAAAACAACGTGTTCGTAGAACGTATTATGGCGCCAGTACACCATAAAATAAAGCTATCAACATAAAACAAATATTAGGGGATAATACTAAAATAATCCACAGAATCCAATGCAAAGAAAGCCTTAGAAGCTATTATTTTATAAAGAAACCAACCCTCATTAAATAAAATATCATTCGCCACAGAAGACGAGGTTCCTAAATCTTTCGCCCTTGTGCAAAAATCACCATTCACCACAGGAGACATTATCTTGAATTCCATATATAGTTAATGTTCGCATATATCGTCTTGGTATAAGGAAAAATATAATTGAATAAATAAAATTATATATAAATAGTAGTTATTATTTGTCAGTTATACTGTTGTGGTCTGGACAAATTGGGTTCCAATATGTAGTAGACTGACCGTCGGGGTAGTGATTTCAACAGTGAAGAAAAGGTTGGTTGACAAAACCACCACAATTATAAATAAAATAACTCAAAGCCCAATGTAACGAATAAAACAACATTGTATTAAGTAAGGTTACAGAACTGAATAATTCGTGAATGTAGGATGTCGGGAAAAGAGCTCTCTCTTGGATATCAAAGATATTGTCTGAATATTCATGATAGAAAAGTTCCTGAAAGGAAATAATGTTTGTACTGAATAGTAGTGAATATAATTATACATGTATTGAAATGTTCTTATAGGATAGAGAGAAACATTTTATGTGGCTAATTGCTGAATGCCATTAGCAGTGTGTGTGAGTTGGAAGAGACGAACGGTATTCGGTCTGACGCTCCGAAAAAAACATCTTCCAACTGGCTAAACACGTGTGGGAATCAGTTTATATATTTCTTAATAAACACGGGAAAAAAGAAAGTTTCACGTGCGGTCCTTACGTAAGAGTGTGTGGGTATATGCGTGCGAACGTGTGTGCATGGCAATATGTATGTAAGTATGTACGTGCATGTAGAAGTGATTCTACAATACTAACTGACCTGGTTAAATTAATTGAATAGCAAGTTAGATTGGGTTCTATAGCCTTGGTTGGCAACCAGTCTACCGGAGAAAGAAAATGGCAACCTGCTGCTGGAAAATCTTCTGCCTAATCAGTAATGGGTTGAAAAAGACATGATCACCCAAACCTGTACCCTGTATAACACTTAACAGGCTGAATCTTGAAGAATAAAGTGCTAGAAGCGACTTGGATAGATTTTGATACTTCGACACGTTCCCGATCGGAGACGGTCTGGGAGAAGCGAGTTATCAGGTGGGCCGTAACTGCAATATCAGTCGCTGATTTTATGAAAACCATTTTAGTATATCACGCATACTTGACGGTTATGCCTGTTTCGGAGATCAGAGTGTAATATCAGTTCATCTAATCTCTAATTAACCGAATCCTTACAAGAAAACACTCGGCAATCATTGTAGGAACAGCTAATGATATTTGGGCCACTCTTTTCTTTACTCCGCAGTCAAGAACTTCGGATCAAAGTATAGTATCTGTTTACTTAAAGGTAATGGTAAAATCATTTGTTATATTATATTCGGCATTCATTGACCAAGTAGCCAATAATACTCTCGATTGAAATTTTCAAGAACTTTCTATTAGTATCTTATATTTCTGAGATGAGGCAGTATTTACAGTATTTACATTATTTGGACTATTGTCCACATCTTTGTTGCCATTTGTACGACGTTTCGGCTGTTGTACGCTCCGACTTTCTTCAGGTGCTAGAAATTTCGCACTGAACCCTTTATTACAATCACTTGGATATATGAACTCCATTCTTTGCGTAGTAGTGCCTCTTTTTATAGTTATGAGTTATCTCCCTCTAACCCTATAACTTACTTGTTCACCACTGTTGTAGCCTGGCATTGAACTCACAACTCTTTTAAGTCAAGTCACAGGAAGTAACCAACCTGTGCATCCACTGGGACAGTGGATGCACTGGGTTAGAGGGAGATAACTCATGATTACCAAAAGAGGCATTCCGACGCAAGGAATGGAGTTCATATACCCCAGTGAATATAATAAAGAGTTCAGTATCTTTCTATTAAATCAATTTGTGCGTTGTGGTGCAATGGATATCGACTCGGAACGACAAATCGGGGAACCGAGTTCGAATTCCAGTTGAACTTTTCAACCTGTACAGCAAAGCAATTATGAGAGAAATAAAAGCCTTGCCAGGATTCGTCATTGGTGGCCATAATCTCAACAATATCAGATAGGCGGATGACACGGTGCTGATAGCAGACACGGAAGAGAAAATGCAGGACCTTCTATAGAAGGTAGCAAAAGAAAGTAAGAAAGGACTGAGCATAAACTAAAAAAAAAAACTGAATGTATGGCCATCGGCAAAAGAAGGAGCCCAATATGCCAACTACAAGTTGGAGAAACTAAAACAAAACAAGTAAAAAAATTCAAATACCTAGGAAGTATTTTGACAGAGGATGGAAAATGCGACACGGAGACCCAAAGATGCATTGGCATGGCCAATGACGCATTTAAGAAGCTAAGCAGAGTACTGAAAGACAGGAAAATCTCATTAGAAACAAAGAAAAGAGTGCTGGATTGCTATGTGATATCTGTTTTTCTGTATGAAGGTGAATGCTGGACGATCTCATCGAAGATGAAGGAGAGGCTTGAGGCAGCAGAAATGTGGTTTTACAGAAGGATGCTGAGGATTCCATGGACGGAGCACATGTGTAACGATGAGGTGTTGGAAAGGATGCAAGCGAGAAGAAAACTCATACTAAATATCAGAAAGAGACAAATGAGGTTCCTGGGACACGTAATGAGAATGGAGGGCCTAGAAAACTTAATATTCACAGGTCGGATAAAGAGAAGGTGAGACAGGCGAAAGCATCGTGAGACGCACTTGATAGGTCTGAGCGAATGGATGGCGGAGCGGGGCTTAGAGATACTAAGAGAAAAATATTGAGAGCGACAAGTGACAGAGCCAAGTGGAAGTCCATGATCGCCTTCGTCCTGAAATGACACAGTACAAGAAGAAGAAGAAGAAGAAGAAGAAGAAGAAGAAGAAGATGTAAAATGAATGTTTAAATTTTTTTTAAATCTTGAAACATTTATTTTAGTTTTAATTTCATGCTGGTAGATTAAATTTAACATGTCCGACAAGGAAAATATCTTGTTCTGTTTCATAACTAATTTAAATTAACTGGAAAGATTTTTTTTTTTTTTGGTAGGGGGTTCTTTTCCTAAAAAAAAAAAAAAAAAAAAAAACTGCTATTTTGATAATCACAATGTAGTTTACAATCTTCCAAAATAAAATTTACATTTTTGAAACTTTATTTGAAAAATATTAACAGATTTAAAATATAATTAATCAGATTTTACATAAATACTATTATTTACTTTAAGTTGCAAACATTGCAGAAATGCGTTTTTAACGCGCTATAGGCTGTAGAACCCAGTCTTTACGTCAGCAAATATGTTTTATTTATTAAGAATATCACCTAACGGGATCAATGTAATGCAGAAATTTAAAAGATTTATATATGTAAATTATTCCAATTAAATTTTAAAAAAAATAAAAACAATTCTTTTAAAAATTCATTATTTAGAAGCTTCTTTTTTTTTTAAGACAATAGTGTTCGTAATATATCTTATTTATGAAAGCAATTAAAAGTTTTTCTTATTGAATAATGTCTTAGTTTTGTAGAAAATTTTAATTTACGATTCAGGGCCAATTTTGGGTAACTGGTGTTTGTGTTTTAAAAAATATATAATGATTTAAATTCTCCAAGAAACTAATTCCAGTATTATGGAGTGAAAATTTAGTATCCCGAAATTTCATAAGATTAAATAAGTGGGATGACGGACCGGGTAAATATTTTTACTAAGGTTTTCTGAAAACAAAAATTAAATAATCTAATTTATTTGTGAATAAGCCCTGAAAGTTAAATGAAAATCCGACAATTATTTGATTTATGCAAGAATTTCAAATAAATTTATTTGTCTTGTACCGCTAAAAATAATGCTAAGAAATTTCTTATACTTGGCCCAACCGCTAACGCAAAAAAATAATGCTAAAAAATTTCTTATACTTGGCCCAACCGCTAACGCAAAAAAAAAAAAGGATTTTTAACCAAAATAATCCATCCTGCATATATACAAGTCAACCATCAGTCCGTGCATGGAGTACTGCTGCCATTTATGGTCAGGTGCCTCTGCCGTTCTCCTCAGTGTTCTTGACAGGCTCCAAAGGAGAGTCTGTAATGTGATAGGTACTGATCTGGTGGCTCGACTGCAGCCACTTCCCCATCGTCGAAATGTGGCCTCCCTTTGTCTGTTCTATCAATACTTTCATGGTTTCTGCTCAGACGAACTTAAGTCACTGATGCCTCCTCAACAGGTGTTTACTCGTGCAACCAGACTGGCAACTGGGTCCCACCCATTCACAGTCAGGTTAGCCAAATGCAGACGACAATTCTACTCCTGCAGCTTCTTCTCTCGCACTTCGCGCCTGTGGAACTCGCTCCCGTATTCTTGCTTTCCTGATGGCTACAACCTCCAGAAATTTAAATGCAAAGTCAATACTCATCTACTAACCACTGGACTCTAGCTCTCTCCCCACCCCCGTATAACCTTCGCTTTCTCTCCACCTATGTATCTGTCATCGCACCTGCTTTCTCAGCTTTCTATTGTTCCTTTCTAACTAGTTTGTACTCCTCACTCTTTTCTAATTAATCTTTTTACATTTATGTAACCCCTGCACATCAGTGGCGTTTCCACCTTGCTCGGAGTGAAATGATTAAAAAAAAAAGTCCAACGTTCTAAAAAAGGACTAAAAATATATATTAAATAATCAAAAAATACTTTACATTTTCCTCTCAATAACAAATATATTGACGATAAATCTTTGTTTTTATCAAATTTAGGACATTTCTTTACTCTATTTTTAGCGAACTAGTAGTGGTCTGGTCCTGGGCATGACTGTAAACTACATCCAGCAGCAAAGCCTCTGATTGGGAGGTTGTGAGGAGCATGGAACTACTTCTTAATTGCTGTTGTCCCCAGGTCCACTCTGACCCGGAGTGGTAGCACCTGTTAGGCCCCAGCTATGGGCAAATAGTTACCCCCCAAAGTGGGGTCAAAACACTATAAAAGCATAAAAATAGACTTTTATAGAAAAATATACATTTTTGAAAAAATATTACCAACAATACATTTTTGGAGGAAATAATTATTACCAGCAACACATTTTTGAATACAAAACTAGAAGACATTCAGTTTTCTAAAATAACAAAAATAGAAAATTTATCAAAATCTGACTAAATCAACTTTCTCACTATATATACCTTAAAAACTGTACCTTTTTTGGCATTAAATAACCCACAGAGGTTGTTGATATGCCGTTAAGCAAAATTCAAACTCAGACTCAAACAAGTAGAGGTACTTAAATAAAAGCCGAAGATTCCTGGTCAATATTCTGTAATAATAATTTAAACAAACAACAAAGATGGGGGTAATCATCTCTAAATGGTTCAGGAACATAAGAATGTTTCAGCTTCAGTCAGTTAAGTGCTATACGTGATATACGCTTGGGCGATCATGTCTCGAAAGAGACATGACTGACTGGGCAGAAGATTAACCCGCAGTAGGTTGCCATTGCTTTCTGCGGTAGACTGGTTGCCGACCAAGGCTATAGAACCCAATCTGTCCTGTTATTTAACCCATAACTGGAAGGAAGAGACGGATTAATACCTTGCCCAAGGGTATTTGCGCGTAAGTAAATGCAATGAAGTCGGCTGGAATTCGAACTCGGCTCCCCGATTTCTCGTTCCGAGTCGATATCCAATACACCACAACGCACATCAGCTTATGCAAACAAAAAAAAATTGAGGGACTTGTTCAAAGTGCTGCGATAAAAATAACAAAAATTATTTAAATAATTTATAGAACAATGAAAATTCTACGTGGCAACTTCCTCTTCATGATCTGTGTAATTGGTAGAGGAAGAAGTAGCAGAGGCGTGTCCTGAAGGTTGTCAAGGCGTTGACCTCCTCCTAAATACCTTGAACTTTGACCCTACGACAATGTGGCGACGAACTTGTCGTGAGACTCTCATGTTCCCATTCAGTAATACCCCCTTTCTCCTAACCGACTGATAAATTCGGTTTAGTCAGACGCGTATGCTCGAGACTAGTGGTCAAGTCAAATTAACAGGCACTGCTGCTGGACAACGGGTGGAGGAGGTTACTGCCGGTTATTGGGGGTAAGACCTGGGGGTCAGCGGATGGCGGCAGTGTCGGAGCCAGTTGGGATGTTCAAGAGTTTATAAATTTGGCAGCATGATTACTCGCCTAAGCTACGTTGTATTCTCATGTTTTGAAATTCGAGAATGGGCCTATTACCCCTCTTCTTATTCTATTGCTTTTTCCCTCTGTTTAACCCCGCCCAAGTTCCTTTTTTTTTTTTACTTTCCCCAACACGTCGGCCCACACTTTCTTGACGCGCTAATGTGTTATTAAATAAACTTATACAAGAAGCGTCATTCAAATGCGTATTGATGGAAGACTGTAGTTATAATGAAGTGTTTTGTGTACCTGTCAAGTTGCCACTGGCTCAAATATCGGGCGGGTGGCCCGGACCTGTTCGACATGATTTTCTTACTGAATTAGAATCGGAGGTGGAAAAGACGTTCATATCTCAACTGCGGGAGGAAACAGGAGGGAAACATATTCTCAAAATTATATATATATATATATATATGTGTGTGTGTGTGTGTGTGTGTGTGTGTGTGTGTGTGTGTGTGTGTGTGTGTGTGTTTCTGTAAGCGTGTGTGTGTGTGTAAATTTTCCGGTATCTGAACAAAAAAGAAGGGAACCATATTTACATCGCTCGTAGATTCTTAAAGTTTTTCCTCATTTCTTTTATCAATATTAGTTGTAACATTGTAGTTTCAAGACTATATATATATATATATATATATATATATATATATATATATATATATATATATATATAAACTACTGGCCGTAATTATAAGGCCACCCCAGTGTTTTAAAACCATTATGTATTTCATACTATTTTTTAGTATTTATTGCTAAGTGAATAATTGTAAATGAAAATAGAATGGTTCTTTTGTTAATATTGCACAATAGCGTGTGCATCAAATGAATTTATAAACATTTTATAATTATTGCAGTTTCATCAATTAAAGAATGAAGGAAATTTAGGGTGATTCGGACGGGTTCATCTTTGCTTCCTTGCCTTGTAAAATTTTGCAAAATAATAAGAACAAAAGAATCATTCTATTTTCATTTGGCAATAAATACTAAAAATAATATGAAATACATTATTTCTTTAAAAACAAACAAACTAGGGTGCCCTAATAATTATGGCCGGTAGTATATATATATATATATATATATATATATATATATATATATATATATAGTGAAGTGAATTAATAAATATGCATATGTGGAAGAACATATGTATAGTATTATTATTCAGGTGGTAATAAAACAGTGCTCAGTGTATGAAAAAAGCTAAATATATATATATACACTACCGACCATAAGTTTGGGACCACCCAAACATTTTTAGCAGAATCAAATTCGTTTGTATTTTTTGTTATTCTTATGCAGATGTCAAGTAAAAAAAAAGTATTCTTTTCACCTTTAAAGTAAACATTTACTCAGTTTGCTACTTGACTCCTCTTATTGTGATCAAGTTTTTGCCGAAAATTCAGATTTATTCAGATATTATAATTACAGTATAATTTATTTTTGTAAATCATATTACTAGGGTAATAAAGGTGTAGCAGTTAAATGGCAAGGAAGAAACAGATTAGCATTGAAATAAAAGAACTCAGGTTGAAATTCTTTCGAAAGAAGGATATCCTGAACGTGTTATCGCTAAAAAATTAAACATAACGAAAAAATGGCGTGCATTATTGCCTTCAACGACTTCGTGAAACTCAGTTAAATATTGACAGAAAAAGATCTGGTAGGCCCAGAGTGACATCTATTGTAGATGATAGGCACTTGATCATATCTAGCAAGAGGAATAGAAGAAAAACCGCTCCGGAATTAACAATTGAAATGAATTCTACTCGGCAACATCCAGTATCTGTTACTACTGTTAAGAGACGACTTCATTCTGCTGGGCTTAAAGGTGTAGCAGTTAAGAAACCACTATTAAAGAAAGAGAATAAGGGATGAAATTGATCGTACAGTTCGAAATGAACTTCCTAAAAATGAACAAATGTTGTTTAAATGCTTGCAGGGTGCTTGGAAATCACTTTCACCAACTTATTTTTATAAGTTATTAGAAAGAATGCCAAGGATTTGCTCTGCAGTAATAAAGGCTCGTGGTGGTTTCTTTGATGAAAAGAAAATATGAATTAATTTTAATTAAATTTGAAATTACTCTATGTTAATTCTGGTTTTAATTATTGTACAATTGTGAGCAACAATGATATTTATTCTTCTAAGACAAAAAATTTGTCATTTCTTTCTCTTAGAGAATAAATCTAAGTGGTCCCAAACTTATGGTGGGTAATGTAATGTATATATATGAATGTCTGTCTGTCTGTCTGTCTGTCTGTCTGTCTGTCTGTGTGTTTCCATTCTAACAAATCCTACTCGTCCAAAACCCTTGGTCCGATTTCAACCAAAATTGGGTCACTTGTCGATCATGACATGATCCTTTGATGTACGCAAAAGTTTTTCGAATGCATTTACAGGGTACGGCAGAAATCACCGAAACCCTTAGAATTTACGAACCCCTCCGAGACGCCTCATGAGAATTCATCCAAAATCGTAGATCAACGTCCGAACCTTTGAACTGCACAAAAATTTTTCGAACAATGTACGGAATGCAATGTGTTGTGACTAGTTTGAAATGTGATTTTATTGAGTGTAGGTTGCTTTGCTTTACTGTACATGGTCTCAAATATCAGAAGGTTCTTTTTACTGTGTGTAATGTTTGAGAATTTTTGTATTATTGTTATGTCTAATATTACCTACATGGCTTTGTATTTTTAAGAAATGTCGTTAAATAAAACTAAGATCAGAAAGGTAACATGTAAAATAATGTTATTAAATAATGTATTTAAAAATTCCTCACTAGAGCGTACGAGAATTCATCTTTCCGACCGCTTTTTGGCGGACCTGAAGCAGACTACCACCACGTTTAATTTCGTTGTTTTTCATTTTTTTTTTTTTTTTTTTTTTTTTTTTTACTTTTTTCAGCGCACACTTAGCTTTACGATTTACACACTTAGCTTTACGATTGACAAAATAAATTTCAATATTTAAACATTTTCGGGGTGGGGGGATCATTTTCTCATCCAACGTTATAGTAAATCGAGCTACCATTTTGAAACCAGCTGCCGGTACGACATTACCGCCACCTGTAAATTTGTTCATTTTCAAGTTTTTGGGACTTTTTTCAATGCAATTATCTTTTACACCATAAACTTTACGAATGACAAAAAAATTGCAAAAATTTTAAAATTTAAACAATTTTAGGGGGAGGGCCAGTTTCTCATACAATCTTATAGTGGGTTAAAAATGGGGGATCGATTTACTTTAACGTTGTATGAGAAAATGACCCTCACAAATTTAATATTGTAATTTTTCAAAATCTTTTTTGATAATCGGAAATTTTAAGTAACAATCGATAGAACTGCGCTGAAAAAAGTTTTTAAAAAAATGAAAAACAACGAAATTAACATAAACAAAACGACCCTCAACGCGAGTGGATTGAAAATGGAGGATCGATTTACTTTAACGTTGTATGAATAACTGAACCCCCACCCACAAAAATTTGCTTAATATTGGAATTTTTCAAATTTTTTTTTTTTTTTTTTTTGATAATCGGAAAGTTTAAGTAACAAGCGATAGAAATGCGCTGAAAAATTTTTTTTTTCAAAATATGAAAAACAACGAAATTAAACGTGGTGGTAGTCTGCTTCAGGTCTACTCGCTTTTCTTCGAAGAACTCCACAATTTGAATTGAACGCTTATCAACAACGGCATTCTAAATTATTGATTTGACTACCACATCAAACTTTTTCTTCATAATGTAAACAACAGCAACTATAAACACGTAGACAAAAACAACAATATTAATGTTTTTTTACAAAAATCAAATGCACAATAACTACAGACAGGACGAATCTTCACTTCGCAATATCATCCGAAATTATTCAATACTGACCAATTCAAAAAAGAAAAATAAATTATCTCTTATTAAAAATTCAAAACTGCCAACCTCATTATCAATAATAATAATTCACGTACAAAATCTAAACTGCAGAGAACCAGTGTCGGTTACGAATTTATATTTCCTTTGAAGAACTGTGTTCCTCAGCTATCAAAATCCTTAAAAAATTACATCGGCTACACCACCACAAAATTGACAAGAAGATTGATATTGCATCTTTCCCACAACAGTTCCATCCGGTCTCATTTTAACACATATCGAGATTTTCAAGGACCTATCCGTGATATATTTGTTGATGATACATACATAACTGCATCATCCACATGCAAAAAGAAGATTAAAAATAATGGAGAGATTACTAACAAAAAAGAAAAATTCTACACTTAATAACATCAATTATGAACACGGTAACAATGTGCTTACCGTGTTCGGAACTTAACATACACAAGACTCTATATGCATAAACTTTCCACATGTTTATTTATAAATAAAACAAAATTAATTCTTGATAATGGTAAAAAGTATAACCGAAAGCGCTCGAAATTACAAAAGCTTTGAACAATTCTTATATAATTTGAGATCTGAAAAGAAAAACACATGCAAACACATGAATAATTATATATAAAAAAAACTTAATAATACTACCTTGCCTGTCATTTTTAATGAACCTGCATATATATAATTCCCCCTGACTACCACTCCTAACTCAAGGATCAAATCACATACCTCCCACTACCAAAGAAGATATTACTACTAAAATTCCGCTAGCTTAACCCTATAAAAACCAATAGAAAAAAATTAAAATTTTGAGATTTAAATACCAGAATATACTCCTAAATAAAGGGAGGGCGATTATGAGTATGTGTCGTCATAGAAATAAGTATAAATTGCAATAATTATCCTATTCTTCCAATTAGTCACATTAAGTTTTTTTTTTTTAATTTGGCTAAGCAGTTACTTCCCCACTACCTACCACTACTCACTTAAGGATCAAGCCACATACCTCCCACTACCAAAGAAAAAATTACTACTAAAAGTTTCGCTAGCTTAACCCTATAAAAACTAATATCTCCCAACCTCTTCCTTTACTAGAGTTAATCTCTGGGCTTAGAATTTTTTCTCATTCTTTGTTTATATTGGGTTAAAAATGCATGTCTTAAAATGACATGTTGAAAATGGCTATTTCCCCGCTAAGTTTTATATGAATTTACAGATATATATATATATATATATATATATATATATAAATCTGGTCATAACACATTACATTGCATTTGAATATATGATTCTGTTGTCATTTCGCGCTATCACGCGGTGTGACGTCATAGAACCGCATTGCAAATTTGCGAACAGCGTTTGTTATTTTTGGGAACTATTGCCTTTGCTTAGCGGAGTTTTATGTCAACACAAGATAAAATCGTCGCTGATGGTGGATGTTATTGTGTTACCATCCTTATAACCTCTCTGAAGAGGGCTCATGTGAGCCGAAAGCTTAGAACCAAATTAATAAAAAATGATCCAAATGTTGTAGAATTTTTGTCTTTATTTTCAACTGAAATTAAGGCCAAAATACGACGTTTAGAACGGCTCATGATTAAACATAATAGACATTCATTGTCTCTTATATTTAACAGTATATATTTAGAAAATTATTTGCTGCCTCGATACAATATATATATAAATATATATATATATATATATATATATATATATATATATATATACTGACGATCCGTAGTGTGAAACCGCGGTAGGTTTTGGCTCGCTTTAGATTTTTTTGTGTCTTTGCTCTACTTTTGTATATTTTCTTTTGTACTTTGTATCGAGCACTTTTTCTTGTGGTTGGTTCCGTTTGGGTTTTTTTTTTCTTTGATGCGAAGTATTGAATGTTTTGTTCTTGTTCCGCGGGTTTCTTTTTTTTTTTTTCTCCCCATTTATCCGACGCCTTAGTGCAGCGGATTATAACGGAATTAGGTTCTGTTTGTTAGTGTTTTTTTTTTTTTTAGGTTTATTTTAGTATAAATTTACAGCCTACATACTTACAGAGTCTATTTAGTTATTATTTATATATATATATATATATATATATATATATATATATATATATATATATGCCAGCAATCTTTTGTGCAGGTTTCATTAAAAATGATGGTGTACTTTTTTTCATATAATTTCTCATGCGATTTTCTTTTTTTCTTTTCAGAACATAAATTATAAAAATTGTACAGATGTTTTATTTTTCCACGCGCTTCTGGATATATATAAGCCATTGTCAAAGTTGAATTTTATTGTCCGTGTAACTGAATATACCTACGGTTTATGTATTTGTGTTGAGTCATGTGTATATTTTATATTCTGAACAATGTAAGCACATTGTTGCCATGTTCGTGGTTGATATTATTAAATGCTAGATTTTCTTTTATTATTAATAATGTTTTCATTATTTTAGGCTTTATTGCATGTAGATAATGTTATTATATTTTTATTATCAGCAAGTATGTTACAGATAGAGTTTCGTAAGTCTCCATGTGTGCTGAAATGAGATCGAATTGATCTTTGGTCTGATAGGTGCAATGTGAGTCTTCTCATCGAACGGGTTGTGGTGTTTCCAGTGGAATTATTTACGAACCTAGATTGATTGTGGACACACAAACACACAAGAAACACATACATACATACATACATACATACATACATACATACATACATACATATAGATAGATAGATAGATAGATAGATAGATATTGGATTTTAATTCGTTTTTATGATGAGATTAGAAATTTATTAGCTTGTTTTTGTTGGTTGTTTTCCAGTGGACACTGATTTTAAACAGTTGTAAATGTAAAATCCGGCATAATAATCAAATTCCATTTAAGAGCATTTGGAATATGCAGCTCGCATTATTTACACAAAAAGGAAAAATACATTAAAACCACTTCGAAACTTATCTGTTAGCGTAATTATTTTATATTCAATGCGAAAGAAAAGGCCTATAGAATATTCCAAAACAAATACCGTTCCCTTTTGACAAACCCAATGAATAAAAAATATATTATCCTACCAAGTAACTTTACCACACCTACAATTAAAATGAAATTATGCAAACTATATATATATATATATATATATATATATATATATTAAATAATTGTAAAGTCATTAATAAAACCTCCATCTACCTAAGATACGTAGATGATATTTTCCCCTTGGTGAAAAACATAGATGAAATATATGAACTGCAACAAAAAAAAAATAAAAACTTCCCCAGAAACTCCGTTAAGTTCACATATGAACTTAACAATAACAATAAAATTTCCTTTTTTATGTACTACCTCCCCATATAAAAAAAACAACTTGCATAAACATGTGCACTCTCAACTATGAAAGTGAATATCATAACTATTACAACATCGCTATTATGCATTGGTCGAGATAAAGTTACGTGGTCACATGACAACTGCTTGTGACATCACTCCAGATAGCTAAATTTTACAGGGTTTTTTTTTTTTTTGGTTTTTTGGGTTTTTTTTTTTTTAATTCACGTAACGGAGATTTTTCTTTTTTTTTCATTCAGTAATTCATGTTATTCCCAAACAAAAACTAATGAATGAAAGAAAAAATTACGACTAAGTGTAACCATACAATAAAATACCTATTATGGTCATACAACCATAAATGAAAACGTTGTAACTGCTTTTAATTTTGAAAATTGCGCGTTCATATAAAATCCCTATTACGTGAGCGTTCAAAAAAAAACCAAAAAAAAACCGGTAAAATCAGTTATTGCAAATCGCCTGAAGACACCACATGGTAGAAATTTAGGTCGCGTAATAACTCGTTTACAAACGAAGAATATTCAAAATTCTACAATATAATTGTATTGAACACTTTTTAATACAACTGTGTACTGGTCTAATTTTATTATGACTAAAAACAAAGCAATTAAATAATTAATATATATATATATATATATATATATATATATATATATATATATATATATATGTGGCGATTGTGGAACTCTGAAAGTTGGGAGGGCACTTAGGAGCCGAAATTTTTTTGAGGAGGTGGGGGTAAACTCCAAGCAGCGTGTTCATTTTCATACTACGCCACTATCGTATACACAACTTAGGAATGAGTTTGAGTTATTTGACTAAATTAAACGGAATAACTTTTCATTCATAGTAGTGGAGTTCTAATGTGTTCTTGTCCTCTTTGTGCACCTCAAGGTGGTGTAATGGTTAGCAAGCTTGTCTCTCTAGAATCCGCACAATTGAGTAGTGAGTTTGATCCTCACTGGGTGTCGCATACTTTCGGCCGTGTGCCACATCTAAGCAGATGGAACTCAAGAGAGGTTAATTTCAAAACAATATCTAAGGGTTAATACTAACGAAAAACAATGTGATTTGTCTGTTCTGATACTTTTTCTCCACAAAACATTTTCAAGCACAACAAATAAGTGAAAAAAATAATAATAAATGCGAAAATGAATTAATGCAACAAAATCAGTTAAAATGCCGTGGACATCACAGCTGTACAAAAATCAACTAAAAAATTAATTAATGCTTTAGGCAAATTCCAACCATACGGTCAAGAAGCTTCTTTGAAATAGGGAAATAATTTAACATACATGCAATATTGTTGCGATTTCACTTATTTCTCGAGATTTGAAGAAAAGTTAATGTAAATTATTTTACATCAACATTCAAATAAATTTACATCTTAAAGAGCAGAGTCAATTTACGCTACGACTAGCTCAAAAATGTAAGTTTGATCAAATAGTTGAACTCGGGGTATAGTCGGTAACTGGATAATTCACAGATGAGTAATTCATTCACTAGGCTGACTGCGAATTCTCATTTGCACATTGAGGAAATTGAAAAAATTGCTACTTAGAGAGATCTTAAAAACAAAAAAAAATGTAAGTCTATTTACTTTTCTTTGTTTTCTTTTTTATTACCAAATTATTTTAAACGTCCATCCCATCCAAGGCTGTCTTCCCCCATCCATATCAACTCTTTAAATAACAACTCTATTGCTTTTTTGCATTCAAATGTAAATCATTAAACAATAAATCAACATTGCCTGATAACAAGTGAAAATCTCGAAACATAGAAATTTCCGTATCGCAATGTAAATTAAATTAATTTAAAATAAAAATGAATTTATATATATATATATATATATATATATATATATATATATATATATATATATATCGGGTGGTTTAAAAGTAGGGGGATAGAGGGTATAATAGCTTTGTGTATCAGCTGTATTTTCAACAAGATGGGGCCTCTCCGCATTATTCAAGAGCTGTCCGTGAATATTTTGATGAAACATTTCCTGAGGAATAGACTGGCCGAAGAGGCTCAATTGATTCACCAGTACGTTTGCCTGACTTGACCCCAATAAATTTCTTCTTTTGTAGCGGGGATACTCAAGGACAAAATTTATAGTTGAAAACCAAGGAGTGTTGGTGATTTGAAAAACGACATAAGAGATGCATTTCAAGAATTGAATCGACAAAAAGAGACTTGTGCAAAAATGTTTGTCGAAGCATGAGTTGTAGACTTCAAAGCTGTGTAAATTGCGATGAACAACATTTTGAGCACCTGCGTTGATAAAATTTAAGTGTTTTCTTATATTGTGAACAATAAAATTTAATTGTCAATATAATAATTGTATTAGTAGATATTATATAATTGAATATGTTATCTCAAATTAAATGTTATCATTTACTCTCCACATACTTTTAGTCGATAACACAATAGTACTCACACATACACACAGTAAACAGATTTTAGTCGATAACACAATAGTACTCACACATACACACAGTAAACAGATTTTAGTCGATAACACAATAGTACTCACACATACACACAGTAAACAGATTTTAGTCGATAACACAATAGTACTCACACATACACACAGTAAACAGATTTTAGTCGATAACACAATAGTACTCACACATACACACAGTAAACAGAACCTTCAGATATTAGAGGCCATCTACATTAAATCAAAGCAAACCACACTAAATAAAATTACATTTCAATCTGGTCACAACACATTGCATTTAGACATATGGTTCTGTTAACATATCGGTCTCTCACGCGGAGTGACTTCATAGAACCGCATTACAAATTTACGAACTGCGTCAGCTATTCGGTGACTGTTATCGTCGCATAGCAATATTTTATGTCGATACAAGATAATATCATTTTTAATGGTAGATGTCTTTATGCTAACATCCCTGTAACCGCTCTGAAGATGGTTCATGTTAGCCGAAAGCTTCGAACCAATATAATAAAAAATATCCAACTGTTGAGCAATTTTTTCTTTATTTTCACCTGAAATTAAAGCCAAAAATACGATGCTTAGAACGGCTCATGATTAAACATAATAAACATTCATTGCTTGTTATATTTAACAATATATATATATATATATATATATATATATATATATGTAGGGTAGGCATGGATGGAACAATAATATAATAATATTCTTAAAAAAGTGCTCAATACAAAGTAGAGCTAATTATAGTATGCTTGTATATATATAGTCATCCTCAGACAGATGTTTCGCTGTATCACAGCTCATCAGTACGGTTAGACTCCGATTGCTTTTAACCCAGGATTGAAACCTTACCGAATTGGCGTCAGTCGGCGATTCTACCTCTGGGCTATGGGCGCTCGGTAGAAGAAGGCAGACTTTTTAGCGTGGATGTTATCATTATAATTATATATCTATATATATCATTATATATATATATATATATATATATATATATATATAGTGTTGAGCTGTGATAGTATTTGGTGCGCGCTAACACCTACCCACCCCACATACGCACACAGACAGGGTGTATCGCAGTACCTTTAAAAACTTTAGGCGCAGGTTCCTCACAACAAAACAAGGACAAATGCTATATAAACACAAATTTGCAAATCCTTCATTTTTCAGTTATTAATTTAAAGAAATTTTACGGAAGTTAGTGCTGGTTTAAGTGTAGACTAGTTTACATTTGTCCTTCGTGTACATTTGTGGCTAGTCTGTCTTCAACGTTTAACGTGTGTAGTGGTGAGTTAATTGAGAAGTTTTTCCTTCAACAATGGCAGGATATTCATATCATTTAACATATAGCCGCGAGCATTATAATAGATGCGATGCTGCACAGCTTTATCAGATTGCGTTTCCGGACCGAAAGCAGCCGAGTCATCCAACCTTCACTGCTGTTTATCGTCGAGTTGCTGGGACAGGGTCCATGGGCCACAATTTATGGATCGAGGAAAACCGAGATCCGCTATCACACCTGACCACAAGAAACATATTCTACAGGCTGTCGGAGGAAAAGATCCAAGTATCAGCACAGGAAGGACATTGTTTTGGTTTGAAGAACTCGCCTCAAAATTTTGTAAATTATATATATATATATATATATATATATATATATAGTTACGAAATTTTACGAAAAAGATTAAACTCGACATTATTTTTAATTTATTTGAGTAGATACTCTGTTTTTATATGATTAAATATAATATGTAATTTCGTAATTAAATTGTCTCTGTTTATATTAGGATACCAAAAGAGAGCAGGTATGAATATTACGAAAAATCAGGAAGTTATGTGTTTAAAGGCTTAATTTGAGCTTTGCCTAACTGCAAATCCTTCGTGGTCGAGCAGCATAAGACACGTTAGCTAAATTGACGGTTTACTCTCGGAGAAGCAGGTTCAAATTTTTCTAAGAAGATTTCTCGATTATTTAGGCCGATAGATTTATATAAATATGCTGTTTAATTATTTAAAAAATTATCTACTCAAATACGAGTATCCATTCTAAATAATGTTTAAACAAATTTAAATTTATATATATATATATATATATATATATATATATATATATATATATATATATATGAATTCTAAATTTATGATCGTAGGATCATTTCAGCGAAGTGCATTCGCTTCATTGTCGATCTTTGATATTATGGAAAAAATAAAAAAAATGTTTGAGTGTGTGCGTGGTAAAGAAACCGTAAGTAAGCTTGCAAAAAGAAAAAGAAAAGCGTAGCGAATAGAAGGGAAAAGGAAGAAGAAAAGGAACGGACAAAGGAAGAAAGAAGGAAAGAAGAAAAAAGAAGGGAAAATCTATGTTAGATTTGCAGACAGGAAGAAGCGCGGATAAAACCGAAAAGTAAGCATGGGGAAAGAAAAGGAAAAGAAAAAACGTAGCGTAAAGAAAGGGAAAGAGATGGAGGAAGAAAAAAAAGAAAGAATAGAGAAGAAAAAGGGAAATGGAAATAAAGAAAAAGAAGGGCAAATAGTATGTTGAATTTGCAGACAGTAGGAGCCGCAGACCAGGAGGGTGGGTAGAGAGAGATATATACATTTAAAGGGATAAAAATGAAAAATAGCGAGCTTTGCTAGGCTTTGTCGATTTTTTTGATTTTTTTTTTAACATTTTTAAACTTTTCAATCAAAAACAGCCCCTGACTATTGTTGAGATAAAAATCATTTACGTTAAAACTTACATTAGGAATAAATGAATTATTAATAAGAATTTTTAAAAAATACATAAAGACAAGAAAAATAAGTAATAAGGAAAAAATTAAATTTGGATAAAGTAAAACAAATTAGAAATAAACTCAAGCAAGCATCTACACTTAAGTATTACTTCTCATGTAAATAAATTTCTAATTGTACAAATAACAGAAATTGATTACAATATTTAGATAAAAAATTGTATGAATATATATATATATATATATATATATATATATATATATATATATATATATATATATATAATGTTGCTGATAAGAGGGGGAAAAAATTAAACTAAATTAATTTAAAATAATTAAAGTTACGAAAAAATAAATTAAAATAATTAAATTAAAATATGACAACTTATTGCGGAACTAAATGTGTTAATTATGGGGGAAATATATATATATAAACTGGAATGACTAATATATATATATATATATATATATATATATATATATATATAAAGAGATAAAGAGAGGACGACAAGTCATTTCTAGTCTAATTCGATTAAATTTGAATTTGTTTTAGTTTTGTTTCCTCATCTTTATCGAACATTTTCTCCATTCTTTTTTTCTTCTTTGAAATCTGCTTCCTCTCTTCTTCCTTACTTGCTCTGTCTTCTTTTTTAAGTTGTTTCTTTTTATTTTTCCCTTCAGTCTTTACTTCACATTTGTTTAATCTTTTTTTCTATCTTTCTTTCGTATTTTAACATAATTATTCTTTCTTTTTCTTTATTTCTTTTTTCTTTCTTTTTCTTTATTCCTTTTTTCTTTCTTTTTCTGTATTCCTTTTTTCTTTCTTTTTCTGTATTCCTTTTTTCTTTCTTTTTCTTTATTCCCTTTTTTCTTTCTTTTTCTTTATTCCTTTTTTTCTTTCTTTTTCTTTATTCCTTTTTTTCTTTCTTTTTCTTTATTCCTTTTTTCTTTCTTCCTTTCTCTTTCCGTTTGTTTATTTTGTCACACTTTCTTCCTCTCGGCATCTTTTTTCTTCCAAACTTCTTTCCTTATTTCTCTCGATTTTCTTTTTTTCTTTCTTCATTTTCTTTTTTAATTAATTAATTAAATTTTCCCCTGTCAAATTTCTGACGAGATGTCAGATCAGAAAGACATTTTTTCACCGATGCGATGATACCAGGTGAAAACAAGAGTAAATTGTGGCGAGGACAGAAAAAGTAAACGAATTTTTGACGAATGTGAGAAACGGGCGTGACGGGGTGAATGTCGTCTTTTCCAAAATGAGAGTGACCCAAATAAACATCTGGAAATCAGATACGTTCGAGGTTTTGCAGAAACTTATGAGTTTTAATCAAAGACCAACATGGCTGCGCCAGGAGCACATTCACAATATCAAGCATGTTTTGGGGGACTTTTTTTTAATCATTTCACCCCAAGCAAGACGACAAAGCCACTAAGATGCAAAGAGCTACTGAGTGTGAAAGAAGGCGAGAAAATACTTTAAGGGGAGAGATAAAGAAATATAAAAGACAGAAGTTCACGATTAATACAGCATTGAAATTTCTGAATGTCAAGACTAACTGGAAAGCAAGAAGTTGAAAGGAAGTTCTACAAGCAAGAAGTGCGATAAAAGAAACTGTTAGCATAGAACTTACGGTTACATCTAGCCATTTCAACTGTAAAATGATGAGACCTTGCCAGGGAAGCAAGAAGCCGGAAGAGAGTTCCACAAGCGAAAAGACCGATAAAAGAAACTATTAGCATAGAGCTTACGGTTATATCTAGCCATTTCAACTGTAAAATGATGAGACCTGGCCAGGGAAGCAAGAAGCCGGAAGAGAGTTCCACAAGCGAAAAGACCGATAAAAGAAACTATTAGCATAGAGCTTACGGTTACATCTAGCCATTTCAACTGTAAAATGATGAGACCTTGCCAGGGAAGCAAGAAGCCGGAAGAGAGTTCCACAAGCGAAAAGACCGATAAAAGAAACTGTTAGCATAGAACTTACGGTTACATCTAGCCATTTCAACTGTAAAATGATGAGACCTTGCCAGGGAAGCAAGAAGCCGGAAGAGAGTTCCACAAGCGAAAAGACCGATAAAAGAAACTATTAGCATAGAGCTTACGGTTATATCTAGCCATTTCAACTGTAAAATGATGAGACCTGGCCAGGGAAGCAAGAAGCCGGAAGAGAGTTCCACAAGCGAAAAGACCGATAAAAGAAACTATTAGCATAGAGCTTACGGTTACATCTAGCCATTTCAACTGTAAAATGATGAGACCTGGCCAGGGAAGCAAGAAGCCGGAAGAGAGTTCCACAAGCGAGAAGAGCGGTAAAAGAAACTGTTAGCGTAGAACTTACGGTTACAACTAGCCAACACAGCTCTAAAATGTTGAAATCTAATTGCCAATCTTCAATTGCTAAAATTCATAAGATTTAGGTATCAAACAATAACCATATACTATTTATAGAAAAGCACTGGATGTGCGTCGTGGTGCAGTGGATATCGGCTCGGAACGAGAAATCGGAAAGCCGAGTTCCAATTCCAGTTGAATCCATTGTATTCACTTACGTGCAAATACCCTTGGGAAAGGTATTAATCCGTCTCTTCCCTCCAGTTATGGGTTAAATAATAGGACAGATTGGGTTCTGTGGCCTTGGTCGGCAACCAGTCTACCACAGAAAGCAATGGCAACCTACTACGGGATAATCTTTTGCCCAGTCAGTCATGTCTCGAAAGAGACATGATCGCCGAAGCGTGTATCACGTATGGCACTTGACTGACTGACTGACTGACTGACTGACTGACTGACTGAGAAGCTAAATTACGGCGATGGAAACCTTATTGAAGACTGGATGCCAGATCAAAACGGATGACATTGCAGATTTTTCTGTGATTGTTATCAAAAATTTCTAAATACATATCAGAAGAACCAAACCAGATTTGACAGCAAAATTCAATGTATGGACAAATGTTAAACTTATAAATGTGCATAAAGGTTATTTCTTTATGTGCCATGTCTTTTTAGGACGTTGGCAATCATGGCCCTCCACATCCTCCTCTCTTTTTTCGGTCTTAACACTTTTTATCTTGGTATATCTCCCAAATCCTTCTCCATCATCCACTTGCTCAATTCCATCAAGTACTTCTTGTGTGGCTTTCCTTTGTCCCCTTTTCCCTCCATATGTCCCGTGAGTATTAAATTCTTCCAACCTTCCTTCCTCATTGCGTGTTCTTTAAACCTCTTCCTGTCTCTTCCTGATTTTTTTTTTAATCATATCACCCCGAGCAAGGCGGTAACGCCACTGATGCGCAGGGGGCTACATAGAAGTGAAAAGATTGGAAAAGAGAAAACCGGAAACCGCATCCTAAACAGGAAACAAGAGATGAGCCTGTTCACCTGTTCAATAGACGTGGGTGGAGTTTGAACCGGGCGATAGTTTAGTCTATCTACTCCAATTGATGTTAAGTATTAGTTACCATTTCGTTTCCATCCTCCCAAAAACCTTGTAATTGCTCACATGTTCGGTCCATGGTACTCTCAGCATTCTTCTGTAAACAAATTTTAACTGGAAATGGACTGAAAACAGTGATGACGCGCACCCTAAATCCTTACTATCATAAGTGAGATGTCCGTCCGTCCGTCCGTCCGAAGGTAAGGAGGAGATAATTTGGAATTGATGAAGTTAGGTCTCTTGACGCATCAGGATATATCAGCCTGTGCTGACAACACATTTGTACACACCAAAAACCACATTCTTCTCTCTGCTTCGTCGTCTTGGTCAGCTTCTCACGGGTGATGACATTTCAAGAGACACACATGCAACAATAAATATGTAAGTAGTGACTGAAAATAAAGCAAATGACAAAATGTTGTTGTGTTTAAAATAAACTAATATCGGAATCTAAACTTATTTATAAATGAAACTTTGTCTGTGTATGTGTGTGTGTGTGTGTGTGTGTGTGTGTGTGTCCCCGTTACCTATAGACTCCGAAACGGCTGAACCGATTTTCTTGAAAATTTACACAGTTGTACTATAAGCGTCTGCGAGTGTTCTTAGCTAGGGTTTGTGTCGAGGTACCCCCGATAAATATCGAAAATCGATAATCGAAAAAATCAGGTTATAGAAGGAGTGGTCCGATTTTAATCAAATTTGATACACTCATAGACAAAGACATAACAAACGATATTTAGAAGTTTCAAGGTTGCAGCTCTTACAATAATGCAGAAAGGTTGATATCGATAGCAGGAAATCAAAATTTGACTTACATCCATTCATTTTTCTTTCAATCTACGGTTTCGCTTTGACTGGAAACAACTATTGCTTTTTAGTTTTTCGTGCCAACGATGAAAGAGTCTGAGCTCCAGGACCATGGATTAGTTTTAAAGCTTTCATTACACCCGAGCAACGCCGGACTATACTGCTGGTTAGACAATAAGAGAGTGTGTGGGGCATTATTTTCAAGTTGAGTTCAACATATAAAGAGTGAAGAAGGGCCAAATTGTATAATATAAATAACAATGATTATTGCAATAACTTCTATTGTAAATATAAATCAAAATACGTTTAATTAATAGTAAAATTTATCATATTGTCACTCCATTTTGTATCATTAAAGGTTTATGGGTGATAAAAACTCAGAATTCGGAATGAATCAATGCTGAATACTTCATATACTTTGGTGAATGGATTAGTTATAAGAAGTTTAGTACAGGTGATAAGGAAAATGAAAATAGAATAAACAGGGATATATTCGCCCGACTCAGCAAGTTTCTATACAACCACAACATTTTCGTTTACTCTTGCGTCATATTCTTAAATAGCCTAGTCATATATAGACTTTCATATCGATACAATGATGGCGGCAAACTCGTTCAGAAATATCTAAACTGTCAGTTGTATAAAACCGGTTTTCAGATTAATGATTAAAAATGATTTCGTGCGAATGAATCCTGCAGGTCTCAGCGAGGTCACAACAGAATTTTTTTTTTTTTAATCATATCACCCCAAGCAAGGCGGTAATGTGATTGAAGCGCAGGGGACTACGTAAGAATGAAAAGATTGGAAAAGAGAAAGCCGGGAACCACATCCTAAACAGGGAACAAGGGATGAGCCTCTACACCTGTTCAATAGACGTGAGTGAAGTGTGAACCGGGCGATAGTTTAGTCTATCTACTCCAATTGAAGAAAAAAAAAACGAAAGAAAAGAGTGAAAAGATTGGAAAAGAGAAAGCCGGAAACCACATCCTAAACAGGGAACAAGGGATGAGCCTCTGCACCTGTTCAATAGACGTGGGTGGAGTGTGAACCGGGCGATAGTTTAGTCTATCTACTCCAATTGAGGAAAGAAAAAAAATAAGAGAATGGAGTACAAAAAAAACTTACCAAAATAACGAAAAACACAAAACATGATGACTTTCAACAGCAGCAATAACTAAAATGGATAGCATGCTTAATAATATTGCTGCCACTAATGGTCCAGTGCTCCTGCTATATACATCGAGCTCCTTGATAAGATCTAAACAAGAATCAGCAATATTATTAGTCCTGATCTGGCAGCCTCGCTTCTGTCATTTTCTCACAGCTGTAAGGTTACCTCCCTGTGGATTCTCTATAAATACTTTAATGCTATTCGCTATGGTAGCTAGACTTTTTGAATTTCTGAGTTCGAATTCCAGTTGAATTCCTTGCATTTACTTATGCTCATATACTCTTGGGAAAGGTATTAATCCGTCTCTTCCCTCCAGTTATGGATTAAATAACAGGATAGATTGGGTTCTATAGCCTTGACTGGCAACCAGTCTACCGCAGAATGTAATGGAAACCTACTGCGGGATAATCTTCTTCCCAGTCAGTCATGTATCTTTCGAGACATGATCGCCCAAAGCGTGTATCACGTATGGCACTTACGTTCACTAGACTGGTGTCGAGATCTGATCAATTCATAGACGAGCTTGCTACATGTGGCTGTAAGTCCTATGCTAACAGTTTCTTTTTTTGATATTTCTTGCTTGTGGAACTCCTTTCGGCTTTAGGCTTTCCAGCCAACTTTAATCTTAAAAAATTGAAATGCAATATCAATCGCTATCCTGATTACCTTCTTCTCTTTCCGCTCATTATTAATAATGTTTCTGTTTCTAATTCTTCTACACCTTGTAACCCATCGTGTATTACTGCCATTGCTGCTTTTCATGCAGTCATACCGATTTTTAAAAAAATTAAAAATAGCAGATGTGACCCGAAGAGAAAATGATGACATACTCAAGATGTTGACGTTCCATACTACTTCAAATAAAAGGCAAGGAAGGAAACCCCCATCAATAATGTAAAAGAGCGATAACACTGGACATGAGAAACTTATTTTCCTGAAAAATTGTTTTGAGAGCAAGATTTTATCAATTTTTACCGAAAATAATACTCGCTGCTAGGTCAGTGAATGCTAAATGTTTCCGTGTAGAGAAACGACTATTATTATGTTATCATTTTTCATCATATTTCGATTTCTGCTATGGTCGCACTACCTACCAAGTCTGCGGGAAGACCTAAGGCAGGACGTGGTGTGTTGCTATGGCTCCATTTCATGTTTTTTCTATCTCCTCTGACATCCCTAGCATTACATAGACAAAGTTCTCTTTAGCGTGTGGGATGTACTTAACAAAACAATTTTTTGTTTATCTCTTAAGCTGGGGGTTTCCAGGGATTCTTTCAATGTGTTGTTTTGTTCCATTTTTTTTATCATTCCAAGTGCACCTATTATCACTGGTACGACTCTTGTTTTCAATTTCCACATTTATTCTATTTCAACTTCCAGGTCTTTATATTTTGACATTTTTTTTTTAATTCTTTGGTTGCTATGTTACAAACCGCTGGACAAGCCATATTAATTAATAAGCAAGCTTTTTTGGAGTGGGGGGGTAACAATAATGTCCGGCCTGTTTGCTTCGATTTTTCTGATTGTATAAATGGTGTAATCCCATAGAATGGTGATATCTTCTATTTCTGTAACCGGTGCTGGGTGATGTGTATACCAGTGTTTGTTTACATATTTTCCATAGTGTTACTGTTTGCACATTGTCCAGTGTAAATGTTGCCCCACTCTATTGTGACGATTTTTATATTTATTTGGGGCAAGTACAGAAAATCCTGAGATTAGATGGTTTGTTATTTTTTGGTATTTATCACAGAACCTGCACTTTGGGCCCACATAATAATATTATCAATTAATAGGTAAGTTTTTTCTTTCTGGTTTTTAATAATAATTTCCGGCCTATTTGCTTCAATTTTTCTGTCTGTGTAGATGATGTAATCCCATAGAATTGTGACATTTTCTATTTCTGTCACCGGTGCTGGGTGATGTTCATACCAGTGTTTGTTTACAGATTTTCCATAATGTTTGCACATTGTCCAATATTATTATTATTATGATTATTATTATTATTACTATTATTATTATTATTCTGCGAAATTAACTTCCCAAATATTATACTAGAGAGAGCATACCCAGTCATTTATGTGCCATACGTGATACACGTTGGTAGCTAAGGCTATGGAACCCAATCTGTCCTATTATTTAATCCATAACTGAAGGGAAGAGACGGATTAATAGATTTCACAAGGATATTTGAGCGTAAGTGAATGCAAGGAATTCAACTGGAATTCGAACTGGTCTCCCTGATTTCTTGTTCTAAACCGATAAAAACATCTGTTGGCACAATTCTTCATCATTCTTTTCATTGAATTTTATTACCAGACTAAGTTAAGAAAATATCGACATTTTGTTTTGTAGGTGAAGAAATAAAGAAAATAATTCTGGACAACACTCCATCATCAATCCTTTTATATGGCAAGAAATGCAGGTCGGTTTCACCACAGGTGATGTGAAGACTTGCAGCAACAAAGATATTTCTCTACAGAAGGATGCTAAGAGTACCATTTACGGAGCATGTTAGCATCGAGAAAATTTTCAGGAAAACGCCAGAAAACTAGCACTTATACTTAGAATCAAGAAAAATGGTTTGTAGAATTTGGCACTCACAGAGGGCAAGAAGGGGCATAAGAAACAGCGGCTTACCTAACTTGGGAGAAGAGGGACTGGAAATTATTATTAAGGAGACAAATATTGCAAAGGATATGAACTTGCGAAGAGCTATAACCGCCTTGATCCTGAATGGACATGGTACATAAGAAAAGAAAACTGAGTTGAAAGGTGATCGAGAATAGGATATATGACACCGGACGGCATTTTTCCCGACCCAAATGTTTGGGCAATGAGAACATGTTTCTGGGTTAATTTTACACTGATTACGAAAATCAAGCCCATTTTCCCATCACATCACGTTTTGCGTAAAATAAGCCAAAATACCCATTTAACAGTGACACGCCAAGGCGAAGTAGAACTAATCTTAAACGTTTTCAGGTTAGAATCAGTCACTTGAGTGCCATACGTGATACACGCTTGAACGATCATTTCTCGAAAAAGGCATGACTGACTGGGCAGAAGATTATCCCACAGTAGGTTACTATCTGTGGTAGACTGGTTGCCAGCCAAGGCTATAGAACCCAACCTGACCTATTATTTAACGCATAACTGGAGGGAAGAGACGGATTAATATCTTTACCAAGTGTATTTGTGCGTAAGTGAATGCAAGGAATTCACCTGGAATTCGAACTCGACTCCACAATTTGTAGTTCCGAGTCGATATCCACTGCACCACAACGCACATGTATCACAGCTCATCAGTACGGTCAGACATCCGATCGCTTCTAGCCAAGATTGAAATCAAACCGAATTGACATCAGTCGGCGATTCTACCACTGAGCTATGGGCGCTCGGTTAGGTTAGAATAACTAATCATAAAAGAAAAAGTATCCCATTAACTTAAAAATGGCATTTTCAGCATTTTCAGTTCAGAAAAATGTATCCAGAAAAATCAAACATGTGTCATCAATTTTTTAATCAAAACTGTTGTATCGTGGAATGAAGAGATACACAGAAATACACAGAGATACACAGATAAACTGCTTTATTAACAGTGGTACAACCCAGATGTATATACAATACTAGCAGTATAGCCCGGCGTTGCTCGGGTGTAATGAAAGCTTTAAAACTAATCTATGGTTCTGGAGTTCAGATTCAACCTAAAGAATATTTGTGTGAAGTTTGGTGAGAATCTGATAAAAATTGTGGATTTGTATAAAGGACGTGCAGACAGATAAATAGACACACACACAAACATCTTGCCTTTTATATATATAATATTGATTTTCTGCACTATTGTAAGAACTGCAACCTTGAAACTTCTGAATATCGTTTCTTATGTATTTGACTATGACTGTATCAAATTTGATTAAAATCGGACCACTCCTTCTAGAACCCGATTTTTTCGATTTTCGATAATTATCGGGGGTACCTCGACACAAAACCTAGCTAAGAAACTTCGCAGACGCTTATAGTACAACTGTGTAAATTTTCAAGAAAATCGGTTCAGCAGTTTCGGAGTCTATAGCTAACGGACACACACACACACACAGACAAAGTTCAATTTATAAATAAGTTTAGATTTACAGTCTCTCGCAGTAATAGGTGTTACTTCCCGGAGTCCGTGATAATGACAACTCATCCGTGCTAAGCGCACATTGATGCCACATGGTACGAGCCACGACACAACAAAAACAAAGAAGATACAAAGGAATGAAAAGTACATTCATTTTTGTCCATCCATTCCAAAGGTATAAATCTTTTCTTCTTGGGAAGTCTACGTTGCTTTTGAAAAGGTTGATCTCTTTTGATGCCCCAGCCAAAATCAGCCATTTTGTTAACATCCTATCTGCTTTTGTAACTTTTTTCCATTAATTCCAGAACCTCATGCAACATCTCTTCCTGCTCATCACTCTAATCACCTTAATTTAATTTTGTATGGGATTTTTCTGAAAGCTTTTTCTGAACTGAAAATACTAAAACTGCATTCTTTACTGAGATATTTTGTCTTTTATTCTATAACTTATCGACTGGTCGATAAAATATGTCGACTGGTGTTACCAGCCTGTACTGACAACAGTGTAATTGAGAAGAGGTTAAAAGTTCCACAAGAACTGGCGGGGGGATGTAGAAGCTTTGAGTGAGCTGACCGGTTTGATGACGCCCTTCGTGTCATGTTCTTAATGGAGCTTTTATAAGAATAAACAAATAAATCGACGAATTCAGATAAGAAAACCTAATCTTTACATCCAGAAAAAAACATCATCAAACATTCACAGGAGGGCAGTTGTTTGTCATTGTGAAATGAACGTGAGAACTAAAAACATTGCTACAGACAATAAACAACATTCACAAGTCATTTGTTTTTATTGCCATTTACTGAATATAGTTTAACTTTAGGGTCAGCTAGCTTTAGGGGAAGTTGGCCAACATTGTTTTTAGACATGCTATTCCAGAAGCTAAGTAGAGTATTAAGAAAATATCGCTGGAAACAAAGAAAGGAGTACTGAATTACTATGTGATGTATGTTCTTCAACATGATAGCGAATGCTGGACAATCTCATAAAAAAAATGAAGGAAAGACTTCAAGCAACCGAAATGTCGTTCTACAAAAGGACACTTAGGATACCGTGGACCGAACTTGTGAATAACGACGAAGTTTTGGAAAGGATGGAAACGAAAAGAAAACTGATATTATCATCAGGAAAGGAGAACTAAGTTTCTAGGAACTGTTATGAGGAATGAGTGCTTGGAGAAACTGATACTCACGGGACGAATAAAAGGAAAAGAAAGACGGGGAAAGCAACACGTGACATACTTGACGGACTTAAGCAGATGGATGGCGGAGCAGAGTTTGGAAGGGGTAACTGGAGAAGGAGAGTTACAAGCTACAAGGAATAGGGAGATGTGGATGGCCATGATCGCCAGCGTCCTGAAGAGACATGGCACATAGAAGAAGATAGTCAAGACAAACCACAAGTAAAACTACTAATATATATACAATAACTATGATAAAAACAAATTGTTTTAAACCATATAAAAATAAGGATTTTCATACATTTCGTATATTCTCATTTATATATATATATATATATATATATATATATATATGACTAGCACTTACAAAACAGAATTATCACTTCTCATTCAGAACCTGAACCACAACATAAAAAATAAAATAAAATCTCTTATTCCTGAGAACCCCAAAACAGCAACATTCTACACTATCCCAAAACTACATAAACTCCCCAAAATCATTTCAGAAAAACACCCTAACACCTCTTCATCCAACCCACATCAAACTAAACAATCAAATAATGAAGAGAACATCTATAAAATTTCAAAAACCCTTAAAATCAGACCACCTGGCCGACCCATAATATCAGGCATTGGTACCCTCACAGAACTTATATATGGGTACATAGACAATATCCTAAAACCTTTATTGCCTGACATACCTAGTTATATTAGAGACATTACTGACTTTCTCAACAAATTACAAAACATTAACTTAGTCCACGAGGATAATATCCTAGTAACGATGGATGTTACGTCTCTGTACACGAACATTCCACATGTTGAAGGAGTATCAGCTTGCCATGAGTTCCTTAGTAATAGCAAATTACCTAACAACCAAATTACAGATATATGCCAATTAATAAATTTCATTTTAACACATAATAATTTTAAATTCAGCAACAAACACTATTTACAGATTAGTGGCACAGCAATAGGCACGAAAATGGCACCTAGTTATGCCAATATCTTTATCCACATTCTAGAAAGGAAGATACGAGACAATTCAGAATATAAACCATCACATTATTTTAGATATATTGATGACATTTTCTTATTATGGACTCATGGATTAGAAAAATTAAAAAACTTTTTTACTTTCTGCAACAACTTCCACAATACAATTAAATGTACCATGGAGTACTCATACACATCAGTCCCTTTCTTAGATGTCATGATAAAATTAAACAAACATACACTTTCCACCAGTCTATACAACAAACCCACAAGCCAACATAAATTCCCACACTTTAACAGTTGTCATCCCCTTAAATTAAAAAATCTATCGTATACAGCTCATTTCTAAGAATCAAACGCATATGCTCAGACCATCTAGATTTTCTATACAACATTAACAACCTAACAAAGCAATTTCTAAAATGTAAATACCCAATAAAAATAATAAAAGAAGCACTAAATAAAACCATTCACATAAATCGTAACACTTCTCACATACAAGAAAAGAAAAAACAACCGAATTCCCATGGTTTTTAACCACAATCAATATTCCCACACACTTATTCAAAATTTAAAAAATGATTACAAGAACCTCCAATCAAACAAAAAAATCAAAGACATTTTCGATAAGCCACCCATAAATACAATGAAACAAACACCCAACCTATCAGCTATCCTCACCTCTACCAAATATCTAAAAAATACAAACCTATCAGGGAATTACTAATGTAATGAATCTCGTTGTTTAGTTTGCAAACATTTAATAAACTATGCAGTATTTTCAATACCGAACACCAATATCAAATTGCACCTACCACGCCTGACCTGTGACAGCCAAAATATATTTTCTCTTCTGTTCAGTATGTCCAAATAGTGGATATATTGGTGAATCTGGAAACAGTTTTAGATTCCGTTTCAATAATCATAAACTAAGCATACGCCAAAACAACCTTTATTAACCCCATAGCTGAACACTTCAATCAATCAGGACACACATTAGAAAACTGCAAATGTTTACTGATAGATTCCGATTTTAGTTCCACATATTCACGCAGAAAGAAAGAAAAATACTGCATTTTAAAATTAAATATATAGAGGCTAGGGTTAAATAGGGACTTAGGTGTTTTGAATCTTTACAAATATTTCAATAGTTAAACATTTTTTAGATACACTTAAAAAAATTTCTTTAAAACAACATTTAAAAATATTATTACAGTTAGGTTTACGTTTAAAAATATTCAAAAACCTCTATCGCTTCCTACATCACGTGATGTAAACATCTCGCGACAGACGCTTCTCACGACGGACGCTTCTAGTTTAAATTTTAAAATCATTTGTTTCTGATGAAAGGCCGAGGCCGGTCTGAAATATCAAATATATATATATATATAATAATAGAAATAAATAAATACTGTCAAAAAAATATATTTTTAAACTTACAACTTTTTAATAGTTTTTCATATATATATATATATATATATATATATATATATATATATATATATATATACATGTTTCATTAAATGACATCGACAAGTTTTGTCTATTTTTTTTTTCATATTTTCTAATAAGCTTAATGGCATTATCATTAAATGAAGAAAGAAAATTACAATATTGATATATAATTTTTTTAATAATCTAATCTAAGATTTCGGCTTTCAAAGATGTCAAACTACATTACAATAATGACAGACTGTTTTTGCTGACATGGAAGATTTTCAAGCAACAACAAATTTATGCATTTAAGACGCTGGAAACGAATATCTCATTACAGCTAATTAAGCTATTAAGCTTATCAGAGAATATGAAAAAAATTACATAAAATAAATAGACCAAATTTGTCTATATTATTCAATAAAACATGCATTAATGAAAAAATGCTGCCTAAATACACACACAATATAGTTGTTACAAAATAATGGCCGATTTCAGAGACATAATCTTTTGAAAAATTAAATATACAAATTTTGCAATGAGTCAAAACACGAGTCTTGAGCATCTATGCACCACTGCTATCAATCGACGAGATTATAAATTCCTCGTTAAAAAAAGTGATTGGTTAGGATGCAACGAAATGTTTGAAAGCTGATTCCACCTCTGGTTTGGACCTAAAAGTCTTACCATTTAAAAATATGCTTAAATTTTAAATTTTAAAAAATTTTAAATTTTAAAAAATCATAATCAATTGTTGAGACATCAAGTGAGTATGGAGTGTGGTACATTCTTGCAATATGTGGTCGTGAATTATAGTGGAACAGCATTGGACCAACTCGATTCGCCAAGGTCTCATTTTTTTTTTTTTTTTTTTTGCAGTTGTGCATTTATTTCAGCGAGTTGATTGCAGTAAAGCTCTGCATTAATGTTCTGATTGGCATCCAAAAATCTGTATTGTACAACAGTAATTGCAGACAACCCCACCCCCACCCCCAGATAGTCACCATAATCTTTAGCTCATGCAAGTTTGCATTTGGGAAATGTTTGAGGGACTCATTACAATTAAGCCATTGACTTGATCGTTTACGGTTATCATAAAGGATCCAATTTTTCATCGCAACTGACAATTCGGTCAAGAAAGGGATCATTGGTGTTACGGAGAAAGAGCATCGAGCACACTTCAAAACGCCTAAGTTTTTGATTTTCATTGAAATAATGAGGAACTCTTTCTTTATCGAGCTTTTTCCTCTTGCCAGTACTTTGCAAATGGCGTGAGACTGTTGCAGCGTTGACACAAAGTGCCTGAGACAATGCTCTGACACTTTGACGTGGTTTTTGCTCAACAACTGCTTGCAATTGTTCGTTGTCAAGACTACATGACAATCCTCTACCTTCTTCATCTTCAAGACTCTCATCACCAGTACGGAATATCTGGAACCACCTTCGTACGGTCCGATCACCAGTGGACCCATCTCCCCAGGCTCTGTTGATATTAGCAGAAGTTTGGGAGGCACTGTGTCCAAGTTTGAACTCATGCAAGAAAAGTAAACAAAGATTATGTTTTGTTGTGTTCATAATTAAGGCTTAATATAAAATTATGAATATTTTTGTCTGAAAATGTGTTAAAATCATTTATTATTGAAAAGACCACACATTAATTCTGTACACCAAAGTTCAACTAATATATGCCGTGAATGCTAGGTTAAAATGTCTTTTCAAAATACAACACTTCGAGAGGCCATTATTTTTATAACAACCTAATATATACCGTGAATACTATGTTAAAATGGCTTTTCATAATACAACACTTCAAGCGGCCATTATTTTTATAACAACCTAATACATACCGTTAATTCTATGTTAAAATGTCTTTTCAAAATACAACACTTCAAACGGCCATTATTTTTGTAACAACCTAATATATACCGTGAATGCAATGTTAAAATGGCTTTTCAAAATACAACATTTCGAGCGGCCATTATTTTTTATCAGCCTAATATATACCGCGAATGCAATGTTAAAATGGCTTTTCAAAGTACAACATTTCGAGCGGCCATTATTTTTGTAACAGCCTAATATATACCGTGAATGCAATGTTAAAATGTCTTTTCAAAATACAACACTTCGAGCGGCCATTATTTTTGTAACAACCTAATATATACCGTGAATGCAATGTTAAAATGGCTTTTCGAAATACAACATTTTGAGCGGCCATTATTTTTGTAACAGCCTAATATATACCGTGAATGCAATGTTAAAATAGCTTTTCAAAATACAACACTTCAAGCGGCCATTATTTTTGTAACAACCTAATATATACCGTGAATGCAATGTTAAAATAGCTTTTCAAAATACAACACTTCGAGCGGCCATCATTTTTGTAACAACCTAATATATACCATGAATATTATGTTAAAATAGCTTTTCAAAATACAACACTTCGAGCGGTCATCATTTTTGTAACAACATATATATATATATATATATATATATATATATATATATATATATATATATAACAGTTATGATAGTCAAGTTAGACTAGTAAACAATTACATTAGAAATTGCGTAATGCATTGATCGTTTTTGTTGTTGTTGTTGTTGCTATTGTTTGTTTTTTTGTTTTGTTTTGTTTTGTTTTTTGCTTTTTTTAAGTAGGGAAACTCTAGCCTGGACGCTCGGCGCATTTGTCAAAGGTTAACCACCTTCCGCTTACTCGGTAACTAGGTACAAAGCTCGTCTTTATGTATATATATCTAAGCTTGTCTTAACCACTTCCACAGACTTACGAAAAGCCAGGTCAGTGTGTTGAGTAATGGGTTAATATATAACACTTGACGATGTCGAAATATATATATTGAAAAGTAGAATAATTCTTTAGTAGATGTTGGGTTGCAGAGCTTTTTTGCGATGATTTAAGTTAAGCGTCATTGATGTTTATGTCGATATGTGTTTTTTTAGTATTACGTCGCGTGTTTGTATCTCCAAATGTTGAATTTCATTTTTAACTATTGTTATTTGTCATAAAACAAGGTTTTTTTTCCGGAATCTTGGGGCGATATTTTCCTTGTTGGCTGCCGGGTCATGTAATTTTAAAAATGTTTATTTAGGCAGCAATCTCTCTTTTATGCAGGTTTCATTAAAAATGTCAGACAAGGTGCTATGGCTAAGTTTCTTATATAATTTTTCATATGATCTTATATTTTTTCCCTTTCAGGACATAAATCATATAAAAATTGGCTAAGCTTGTCTTGTTCTTTTCTCCCGTCTCCACGATGTATACATCATCACAAAAGGTGGAGGATGGCATGAGGAGTCACGTACTTTCTGGAGTGATATGGGGAGACGATCATTTTACCTGCATCGCATACGATGTATCGTATATAGGAGTTGATTTTGAGGTCGAGTGTGAGACTGAGGCTCAATATCTTCTCAAGCCACGATGTTTCCTCGAGCGAACATTCGTTCATCATGACTGACGGTAGTTCGAGGTCTGATTGGCGGTGATGGAATGTAACCAGTTTGATCTTGGAGGCGTTGAATATAACCGGCCAGTTTTATTAGATCAGAAAAGAGGTCAGCTGCCAATCCCTGATCGTCAAGACTTTTGGAGGTGCGAGGGTATTTCGTCGTATCATCGGTATAGATAAATGATCGGAGTATATTCTTAGGTAGATCATTTATGTAAATTAGAAAGAAAATAGAGACTCAGAGGATTGACCGTTCGAAATGATTTTATGATAGAAAAACTCTTCTATAACCAGAGAGTAAAGCTTTGAGCCATGTAGTAAAGCTTTGAGCCACACCTTATCTATAGCGAGATATTAGATGCTGTGGTCCTCGTCGCATGTCTCGTCAAGGGCCTCACTAATTCTGAGTGTAATAATAGTTAGGACGTCTGCAGTGGATCGGGTTGATTGAAATCCGTACTGCTCGTCGCACAAGAAGTTTTTTCCTGTCCAGGTTATCGACGACATTTTTGTCGATAATGACCTCAAAAAGTGTGCTAATGATACTGAGGAGACTAATGGGTCTCTATTGGAAGCAGGAGGACCGGTTGCCTACGTTCTTCAAGACCAGACATACGCTTGCCACATTCCGCATGTTTGGGAAAGATTTCTCCTTCTAGCGAAGGTTAAATAATTTTCCTAAACACGGGGATAATTCTGGTTTGATATTATTAATGATAACTGCCGAAATTTAGTTAAAGACATAAAATCGTGTTCAAAATATTTAGACTTCGGCATTACATAACCCATAGAGTTTTATATGCCGCTAAACAAAATCAACCAAAACTGTATTTAAAACACAATAATTCACATGACTGTATTTTGGAGGAACATTACAGGTATCTGAGGATTTTTAGAATTCATGGTTAAGTAATCAGTCAGTTAAGTGCCATACGTGGTACACACTTGGGCAATCATATCTCGAAAGAAACATGACTGACTGGACAGAAGATTTTCACGCAGTAGGTTGCCATTATTTTCTGTGGTAGACTGGTTGCCAACCAAGGCTATAGAAATTTCCTGTTATTTAACCCATAGCTGGAGGGAGAAGATACGGATTAATACTTTTCTCAAGGGTATTTGCGAGTGAATGCAAAGAATTCAGCTGGAATTTGAACTCGGCTATCTGATATCCAATGAGCCGATATCCACTGCACCACAACGTTCATCCGTAAAAACTACGAAAATAGGCCATTCAGTGACTATTGATCCTATGATTTCTGGCTATTCCCGAAATTACCAACCCCTCCTGAAAAAGTAAAGACGAGGTTAATACTTTGTATTGTAAATAATGTAAATATTCCTTCCAAGCAACTTCCTCGTTACTCACAATTTCCTTCATTGTATTACCAACATCATTCTGTAGAACAACACTCTGAAAATAATCATAACCAGGTCCATGGTTTATTTTACTTTACTTCTTCTTGAACCTGCTTCTTGGCCACAAGTGCTTATTACCCAATAAGAATCAATCTCTGCTAATGGTCATGTGAGTTTCTCTTGGAGAGAACGAAATCTTCTTGGCCACCAGCGCTGGGTAGCCAATGAGGAGCGAACTGAAGCAGTAATGGTGAAGTGAGATACTCCTGGCAAGAACTTGAACCTGCTTCTTGGCCACAAACGCTTAGTACCCAATAGAGATCAATTTCTACTAATGGTCAAGTGAGTTTCTCTTGGAGAGAACAGAATTTTCTTCGTGGCTACAAGCGTCTGGTATTCGACGAGGACCGAACTGAAACAATAATTGGCAAGTGAGTTTCAATGGCTTTAATTTAAACCTGCTCTTGGTCACAAGCGATGAGTACCAAATGAGCATCAATATCTGGTAATGGTCATGTGCGTCTCTCCTGGATAGAATAGAATCTTCGTTTTAGCCACAACCGCTGGGTAGCCAATGAGGAGCGAACGAAAGCAGTAATGGTCAAATAAAATTTGAGTGGCTAGAACGTGAATCTGCTCTTTGTCCACGAGTGCTTTATACCCAATGAGAATCGATCTATGGTAATGTTAGAGTAGTCCCTCCTGAATAGGACAGAATCTTCTTCTTGGCCACAAGAGCTGGGTAACCATTGAGGACCGAACTGAAGCATTAATGGTCAAGCAAAACCCGCCCGGTAATTGCAAAAGCATGAGGCGTTCCTTTATATAGATAGGTTATTATATATATAGGTCCCGTGTTTTTGACAGTACGTTGGTGGCAGAAGGAGTGGAAGTTGAGTAATAAATACCAATTGGGAAATGGCATGTAAGTAAATTGGTAAGTAAGTAAGTAAATCGTGCTCAAAACAATGGCTGACACTTTGTCACCAAAATGGCGGTAGGAAAGCGGGAAAATGAGAACGGAAAACGTTTCTCACTTAACGGCTGGGAAAGATTTACCTAAATCCAATTTAATGAGAAGTAGAAAATCAGGAACGCGTTACGTGGCTTGTAATTAATGGCAAGTTATTTAATGAACACATGCGAGTCTAGCACAGCCCAGACTGGCAGGCCAGCGGCGGGTGGGGAAAAGGGTAGACGCAGACGGAGATAGGTAGTGGGACAGGGTAGGCGGAGAAAATATTGTACGGATCGGGTTTCGCTAGCCACCGTTGCCACCTTATTTAATGGAATTAATGGCTGCCTTGACATGGTGGAAAATCGGGTAACTGTGGGTATGTGCTTGCCAATGTATGAGGGGAGTTGTAATGGCGATTATAAAAGTGTTGTTTGCAACAGGACATATAGACACGCCAAAGACCATTTTCATATTGATATACGCGATAGACATATTTCTGTATGTTTAAACATTCTGTATTTCTTGGATAATGCTTAAACATGTCTAATGTTAATTTTATGTGCAAGAGAGCAGTGAAAAGAGCACGGCCTGACCAAACAGATCTTCCTAAGAAAACAAAGGGCTTACGGCCACATCAGGTTGAAATACAGTTTCGGTACGATATTGGAAGTTAAGCAACGTTGTACATGACCTGTACCTAGATGAGCGACTGCTTGGAAATACCAGCATCTGTAAGCTTCGATGTGCGAGTGATGTAATAGATTATTAACCAGATAGCCGAGTTTCAATTCTGTTTGGGTTTGTTATATTCACTTATGCGCAAATACTCTTGAGAAGGGTATGAATCCACCTCTTGCTTTATATTTCAGTCAGTTATGTGCCATACGTGATACACGCTTTGGCAATCATGTCTCGAAAGAAATATAACTGACTGGGCAGAAGATTATCCTGCAGTAGGTTACCACTACTTTCTGCGGTAGACTGGTTGCCGGCCAAGGCTATAGCTGTTCTATTTTTTTAACCTATAACTGGAGGGAAGAGACAGATTAATACCTTTCCTAAGTATATTTGTGCGAAAGTAAATGCAATGAATTCAGCTGGAATTCGAACTCGGTTTCTCGAATTCTCGTTCCTAGCTGATATCCATTGCACCACAGCACACACTGATAAGAGCCAGAAAGGATTGAATGTTGTGGAGAAACATGAACGTCTACTTATTTTTATTACTGTAGTAGGCCCAAGTAGTAGGCCCAAGGGTTACAGAGAGAAGGGTTACTGAAAAGATTGGGAATGGAAAGGAGGAAGTAAGTGCACATTATGAGGATATGTAGGATAGATATCGGTTGACCCTGGACTTGATAGTAGCTGTCAGGAAAACATTCTCTTGGCACTTTGTCCCAAGGAGCTGCCTAAGTGGAACTCAAAAGTACGTAAAGGAAACGAGGATTAATGGCCACTGTGAATAAGGCAGGGTTCTTCGGAGCTGTGACGTTTAAGCTAGTGAAACTAAAGAGAGTAACTCGTGTGAAATCTGTCGTAGTAATAAGGGATAGAGTAGTGAGAGGTTTGCAAAGTTTTGTCTCTGGGATAAGGGTTGCAAGGTGGAGAATAATTAATCAGTCCCAAGGCCGGGTAAGTGCTTTTGAATTCAGTCGAGACTGTACAGAAGGTACTGGGCAGCACCTGATATGACAGATATGACAGCAATTTGGTCAGATCTTTTTATAATCATATCACCCCAAGCAAGGCGATAACGCCACTGATGTGCAGGGGGCTACGTAAGGGTAAAAAGAATGGAAAAGAGAAAGCCGGAAACCACATCCTAAACAGGGAACAAGGGATGAGCCTCTTCACCTGTTCAATAGACGTAGGTGGAGCGTGAACAGGGCGATAGTTTAGTCTATCTACTCCAATTGAAAAAAAAAAGTAAAGAGATTGAAAAAGAGAAAGCCGGAAACCACATCCTAAACAGGGAACAAGGGATGAGCCTCTTCACCTGTTCAATAGACGTAGGTGGAGCGTGAACAGGGCGATAGTTTAGTCTATCTACTCCAATTGAAAAAAAAAAGTAAAGAGATTGAAAAAGAGAAAGCCGGAAACCACATCCTAAACAGGGAACAAGGGATGAGCCTCTTCACCTGTTCAATAGACGTAGGTGGAGTGTGAACCGGGCGATAGTTTAGTCTATCTACTCCAATTGAAAAAAAATAAGGAAAAGTGAAAATATTGGAAAAGAGAAAGCCGGAAACCACATCCTAACCATGGAACAAGGGATGAGCCTCTTCACCTGTTCAATAGACGTAGGTGGAGCGTGAACCGGGCGATAGTTTAGTCTATCTACTCCAATTATCTGGCTCTTGTAAAGATCGAGCATGACAAAAGGAGATACGTATTATAAGCAACGACAAAAAAATGACCTTTTTTTATCATTTAACCCGAAGCAAAGCAATAAATCCATAAAATCACAAGGGGCTTCTAAGTGTCAGAGAATACGAGAAAAATAACATTATCAAATAAAGGGGACAACAACAGATCCGGAATTAAAAAGGCAGAAGATTGACATTGCATTTGAATTTGAAGGGAAAGCAACAGATTGGAAGAGAGTTACACAAGCGAGAAGTGCGAAAGAAGAAACTGTTAGCATAGAACTTACGGTTGCATGTACTTGTGGCGGCATTCGCCCGAGGCCATATTTCTTTCGAGAAATTTCTTTCTTTCTTATTTCTTTCGAGACATGATTGTCCAAGCGTGTATCACGGATGGCACTTAATTGACTGAAATATAAAGCAAAAAACCAGTAATATCCAAAAATATTGTTTTTGTCGATGCATTCGACATCTAACAAATCCTTTCGTTTTAAGTTCATTTAATCCGACTAACAATTGATTAAATATTTTTATTTTCTTCTTATTAATGCTACAACAGTAGTTCACACTTGTGCGTCCATTTATATTGTTCTTGTTCCTAACTTTGTAAAATTTAATCAGTGTTCACCAAATGAAGTGTCCTTGTCTCTAAAACAGGCATCGCCATTCGGTAATTCTGATCAGATCTGCGTAATTAATTGTCATTCGACGGTAATTTCGATAAAAAGCGTGATTAAGTGAAGTCAACAGCAATAAACAAGGGGTTATCGGACTTGGCTGAGATGTTTTACTCAAAGGACGTTTATTGTAAGAAGGCTAATCAACCAGGATTTAAAGGTAAAGAATTAGTTTCGAGGAAATGACATATCATGGCCAAAGGCAAAGAGAGTGACAGAATCGACGAGAACTGGGGCGTGTGTGAGAGAGAAAAAAGTAATCCAAAGTAGGAAGGCTGCTAGATTCGTTAACAGAAAGAAGAAAATTTAACAGTAATTTCATCCTTGTAAAAACTTATAGATGTGTGTATGTGTGTGTGTGTGTGTGTGTGTGTGTGTGTGTGTGTGTGTGTGTGTGTGTGTGGTAAAGTAACACCCCATTTTAAATTACTTATAATTTATTCATTAACAATAATTTTGACTAGAAATGGATATGAGAGGAACGCGTTTAGCATGAGGTTTTATTTAAAATTCGATATGGGCACCAGATTCGGCTACAATCTTTACGAGCCGCCCAGAAATCGGGTCAACTGATTTCACCAGGAATTCTTGTGGTATAGAAGACATAACATTTTGTATTCGCCCTTCAAGTTCATCCAAAGTCCTTTAACCAACCCCAAATGAAAAAGTTACAAAGTCTCTTGTCTGGCCAACCATATTTTTTTTAATCGGATCACCCCGAGCAAGGTGGTAACGCCACTGATGTGCAGGGGGCTACATAAGGGTAAAAATAATTAGATAAGGGGTTAGTAAAGAGTTAAGGATGGGAATACAGGTGTGAAGACAACTGCAAAGGTTGAGAGAAAATAAAAGATATACAGGGCGGTGTGGAAAGAATTAGGGTCAAGTGGTTAAGAGATGGGTATTGACGTTGCATTTAAATTCCTGGAGGTTGTAGCCGTCAGGAAAGCAAGAACATGGAAGTGAGTTCCACAGGCGGAAGTGCGAGAAAAGAAGCTGTTGGAGTAGAATTGTCGTTGTGCTGGAGAAGCTGTTAGAGAATTGAATTGTCGCCTGCATTTGGTTGATCTAACTGTGAATGGCTGGGACCCAGTTGCCAGTCCGGTTGCACGAGTAAATACCTGTTACATGGGCACCACTAACTTAATTTCGTTGAAGCAGAAGCCATGAAAATATTTATAGAACAGACAAGTTCATCTCATGCTAATATATATATATATATATATATATATATATATATATATATATATATATTAGCATGAGTTGAACTGACATATGAGTAGAAAAAATGAGTTCTTAGAGTCATTGAAAAAAGAATGGAATGGATTATCAAACTTAAACTTTAACATTTGCAACGAATGCCAAAACATTGTGGTGTTGCAATCAAGGCGAAAGGAGAATATTTTGATAAGAGCAATTTTTTACTTCTTGTAATAATAAAATTTCAAATAAAGAATAATTTCTCATTTTTTTTTTTTAACCATCTATCATAATATTCTCTTATTTAAAATCCAAGACAACTAGTTTTTGGTCCAATTTAAAAAATTATTGGAGGCCACCTCAGACTTTTAACTGTAGTACATATATATATATATATATATATATATATATATATATATATATATATATATATATAATAAAAATATAAAAAATTAATTTGTTTAAACATTACATTTATGAATATACTTATTTGAACAAATACTTTCTTTTTTTTATCATTAAACAGTATATTTATATCTACCAGCCTGAATAATCGAGAAATCTTGGTAGGAAAATATGTGCTCTTCAGCAGGATCCTAACCTGCGTCCCCTTGAGAGAACCGTCAATTGGTCTAATGTGTCTTAGACTGCTCAACTAAGAAGAACTTAAGTTGGACAAGGCACGAAATAATGCCTTTAAACATACATTTTCTTGATTTTTCGTAAGATTCATATCTGCTCTGTTTTAAGTCAGTTTTAGTCCATAAAAATAACGATTGCTTTTCAACTTCAGTATTTAGGAAGGCCATTTTTCAGTGTTGCATATACGTTGGGACGTATATGCAAGGTTCTGTCAACGTCAATGGAAAATTAACGAAATTAGAATACTGACTTTTCATAAAATTTGTTCTAATTCCTTCCTCTGCGGTGAAATGTATTTCATTAAAATGACACTTTCTAAAAATGGATATCCTTTGGACATTTGGGATTCCATTATGCGTGATGCCATTAACAGATTTTATAAGGTTAAGCCGAATGTTGTTAAAAAATGTCCGATTTATTTGCGTCTTCCTTATATTGGTACAGATCGTGAATCTTTCGCATTCCTTTTCTGCTAATGTTCAAGTAATATTCTTTACTCAACCAATTGTTTCTTCCATTCGCAAGGATGTTTTGCCCCCACAACACATTAATTCTGTTGTTTATAAATTTGGATGTAGTTGTGGATGCGACAACATCCAGGTAGGACATCTCAGCGTTTGGATTAAAGAATTAAACAGTATTTACCCACCAGAATTTTGAATCCGGCCGCAGTCAACTGTTAAATATATCCGGGTCATTTATAGCACAACATGCTATAAATAGCAGGGCATGTGCTGCTGGATTGAGAGCAAACTGTTTTTCAATATTATCCAAGTTGCACTCCTATAAATGTCGCACTCATCTAAAAGCTCTGGAGTACATTTACATCAAATCTCGCAAGCCCTCTCTCTGTAAGCAGAGAGATTGCTTATTGGGTTTGGACATCGTTGGACTCTAGTTCTTTTGCATACTTTTTTCTCTCCCCTTTCATTATAATTTTCTTTTATTTTCTAAGATTAAATTTCCCAGAAATTAAACTTGAAGTGATCTGACAGGAAACCAGTTGTTTATTTTAGTTTTTAATGTATATAAAGTCCCCTAAATTCCGCTTGTTCCTTGCTGTTATTAAATTTTGTCCCACCAAAAATCTTTTCAAATATATATATATATATATATATATATATATATATATATATAGAGAGAGAGAGAGAGAGAGAGAGAGGGGGTATGTGAATTAATAAATATACATATGAGTATACACTCAAATATACGCACATATACAAAAATATTATTCAGGTTTTAATAAAACAGTGCTCATTATAGTATAAACAGAGCTATTAATAACGACTATTACCCAGAATAACGTGGCTAAAACCAAATCTAATAATGGAAAATGACATAGATGTAATTTATGTCATTTAGAAAAACTTGCTATCTTAAACCAAATAAATAATCCTAGTCTACTTAACAAAAAATGTGAATTAAAGATCACATGCTGCCATTGAAAAAATACTTACTCAAATACTTAGACTCAGATTATCACAGATTCCCCTATACGTTTCTTTCTTTCTTTTTCGCCCCTTTCTTTCTTTCTTTCTTTCTTTCTTTCTTTCTTTCTTTCTTTCTTTCTTTTCCCTACTAATATTTATTAGTAATAATAATAATTATGAATTACCCCCCTTTTAGTTAAAATAATTATGAATTACCCACCTTTGAATTCGTCTCCAAAAGTTTTATTATTATTATTTTTTTTATTTTTTTGTCGTCATGTCTATTATATTACTACTGATAATTTCCAAAAAATAGTACCCTAACATTGCAAGGTTTAAACTCCATGAACATCGAGTGAACTTAAATTCAAATCTCATCAAAAGTCTGTTTGTAATATGCAACTATGTATGATAATATATATATAACAGTCAACCTACTTCTGTTAATTTTTGCTATTCTATTTATTTCATATGTAAACAAAAATATATATTTTGGACTTAGTGTTTGATTAAAAAAATGTCCCAGTCATTGTTCATTCTGAACGCTTTTGGATAATCCTGGATGGATGAATTACATGGCTTTTGTTATGCTATTTTAAACATTGTATAAGCTGCTGAAATGTAAGCACTTTAAATCTCGATTACAGCCAGTACACTGTGGCTGTATTCATAGCTGATATTCTTAAGGGCTTTTGCTGTTTCTTTTGCATTATAACAAGACCTATAATTATTGTTACGCGTTTTTGCTTTTAGGGGTGCGAATCAGGTTTGTATTTTCGATAAAAATAGTGGTTGTTACACTGACTTGCTGGTTAAAATAGCCTGCCATGCGTCTCTCGTCTGAGAGTTGATGAATCAGCTATTTTGATAAGCCAAAGGTCTTATAACCAGCATAGTTCTTCATAAATTTGTTTTCGTCGAAAACTCAGTTTCCTATGGGACATTTGAATTCACAAATAATGTTGACCTTATATAGTTTTGATTTAGCTGATAAGTTATTGTTACTAATAAGATCAGCTGTTTTGAATCGTATAAGTAATTCACTTGTTTGTTCAAATGGAGTGATGTCTTTGATAATATTCTTTAGCTCGAATTTGTCGAATATATATATATATATATATATATATATATATATATATTGTTGAAAGTTGTGTATTTAGGCAGCAAATTTTCTTTTAGCCGTCAGAATAAATAAATTGTAAACATTGTGTCTGCTTATTTTTAATAAAATCCGTTCGCGTATTATAAATGAAAGATGTAAGAAATGAGCTCTAACTTTGCCAGATGATTTTATTGTTCATTTCTCGATGTTCCCAAGTACTTACCGTCTTCTTCCAAGATCATTTTCAGGGTTCAGGGGTGTGAGTTGTGGTAAGAAAAAATAACCGCAAAACTGTGTTGCTAAAAATTATTGTAAATTTTCTTCTTGCTTCAAATATAATTTTAAGCAATTTTTCAAACGTTTATTTATTTTATATATATATATATATATATATATATATATATATATATATATATATATATATATATACCATGACCACCTGCGGGAACCGGTATGGTCGAAACCTAGGTAGCAATTATGTGGTGTATATTTAGCGCTTTGGTATATTGTTGGCTCTGCATATTCATTTCTTGTGTTTCGTGTGTGATTTGAGCACTTTGTTTGATCAACCGTCTACTGTTCCAAACAAACACCTCTTTAACTATTATTATTATTATATATATAGCTGTTAGTTTGTAACCCTGGGCTTCACGCTCTTGCGATCGTCAGTTTGTCTGACGATCGCAAGAGCGTTAAACCCAGGGTTACAAACTCACACCTATCTATATGAATATGTCTGCTCTATCACTGATATTGAGCGCTTTCAAATAAGTACTATGCATCAATAATATATAAATTATATAACATATATATAAAATTTCATATATATATTGATATTTATAATTATATACATACACTTTTCACACACACACACACACACACACACACACACATATATATATATATATATATATATATATATATATATTGGTCATGAACCCAAATAAATGGTTTATAGGTAAATCCCAAAGGATCCTATTAATGATAAATATTAACACTGATTCAGCTAGAGAGCTCAGTGTAATTAAACTCATTTATTCACAGAGGCAATATTTATTAGATATAAACAAATTCTAATTTTCTTAAATCGGATGGCCCTTTCGACATGTAAACTTAATTATGAAAATTGAAATTGTTATTTGTAAAATGTGTGCGTGATTAACGTAAAGAAGTTTGTTACTTAACTGAGCAATGATAAATTTCTCCGCATTAATCTCATTAACATTCTATGTTTATCTCGATATCAAGCACTTTACAACAAAAAAACTGCTTGCCAAAATATCTTTTTATCACAAAACCACTGAAAAACAACAATCTTGATACTGAGCATTATCACAACCCAACAGACGAGATGGCCTAAAGATTGCGTTCAGGCATGAAACAAACCGTCGTCACTATGTGTTGATACAATATATATATATATATATATATATATATATATATATATATATATATATATATATATCCCAACATTTGCATGAATGCAGTGGAGGTAAATTCAGAATAATGCCTATCTACCAAAATGCAGATTATAACGCACTCAGGATTCAGGAAGAAATATTTAGAAAAAAAATACAATTCACTCGATGTTCATGGAGTTTAAACCTTGCAATGTTAGGGTACTATTTTTTGGAAATTATCAGTTGTAATATAATAGACATGATGACAAAAAAATAAAAAAATAATAATAATAAAACTTTTGGAGACGAATTCAAAGGTGGGTAATTCATAATTATTATAACTAAAAGGTGGGGGGGGGTAATTCATAATTATTATTATTACTAATAAATATTAGTAGGGAAAAGAAAGAAAGAAAGAAAGAAAGAAAGAAAGAAAGAAAGAAAGGGATGAAAAAGAAAGAAAGAAACGTATAGGGGAATCTGTGTTAATCTGTGTCTAAAAAAATACAAAAATTTAGAAAAAAATTCCCTCAACAAAACAACATGAAAAACCTAAGACACACACACAAACACACTAAATTCAAAAGCGGAAACACACACACACACACACAAAATTCAAACAGTATCCCAAAAACAATAAAAAGAACTAGATCATCCGTAGAGTAGAAATCGCTGAAAACAATTTTGGAATATAAAGACGAAATCAAATTTCGCAAGTCAGTGAAAAAAAACTTTTTCGGTCAACCGAAGGCGACAGAAGAAACTTAACGCGCGAATGTGAAAAAAAAAAAAAAAAAAAAAAAAACACGCACGCATATGAACTTTCTGACGTACTTACCGCTTGACTTATCTATTTATACACGATAACTTGGCCAACAGAAAAGCAAACGGATCTCGACATGTGAAGTCACTAGTTTATTTGCCTGAAGAGAGTCAACTTTACACTCGAAACACGTGTAACGACACAAATACCATTACGGACACTTAATATATCAAACAAGAATCAAGTAATAATTATAATAAGAGCAACAATAAATCTACACTTTAAACAAAACCTTCACGGCTTTTCGGAATTTTTCTTCTATACCAATTTCCCTTGTTGGAAACAACCCTTATTTCTGTTTTTAATATAACATGACGAGCCGTTGGGTGAAACCTAGGTAGGTCTGTTGGCTCTTAGTTAGATTTATTCTTATATATATATATATATATATATATATATATATTTTCTGTTTCCTTTTAAGAAAAACTTTAAACACCGGTCATATTTCCGTAATAAATTTATTTCCGTCAATAATTGTTGTTGCCAACAATCACCGACTTCATCAGACGGAAGGCCCTATTCGACTTGTTTCATGTCGTATTACTACGGAATGAAAGTTCAGTCAAGGCCAGGCGGAGGGGGAGGCAACATAGGATAGCCCACTATAATAAGTATTTCCGTTTCCATTTGCCGGGATATAGTGGGAGGAGAAGTTTAATACAAACAAAACAACATGTGACTAATGTCACCAGCAAATTTATACATCAAATCATAATTCAAATTTCTAAGCCAAAATTTTATTTTTATTTTTATTTTCCTAGATCTGTGATAAGTTAAATTAGATTAAGTTAAGGCTATTATTTCTTTTCTTTACTCAATTGTTGATAAGATAATTCCATTCTATTTGTTGTAAGACTAGATTATATCCATGTTATATCTAAATTCCTTGAACTTCCATTCCGATAGGTGTCGTTGGTTACCAGCAGTCCTATCTTATTCCTACTACCACTCCTGCTAACTTTCCTGTTTTATTAATATTTATTTATTTATTTACTCCCCCGTTCTTCCCATCTTATCCCACTAGTATGCTAATTTTCGCACCTCCTCTCTTTTAAAAGAAACATTTTCGGTCTTACAATTAATCAGAAAAACTCGCTGAAAATAAACTAACATAACTAAGCAACATTAACCATCAAACGGGAAACTGGAAAAGTTCATGGGATGGCGGTGGGTAAATAAGTAGCACGACTAAAAAAAATATTGCCAAAACAATAAATTCGTCCTGGGTATGACGATAAACTGCATCCGGCAGCAAGGCCTCTGACTGGGAGGTTTGGGGGCGCGTGGAACCACCTCTTAATCGTTGTTGTTCCCAGGTTCATTGATAAGTCCATACTAATAATGTCTCATTTCTCAATTCGTAATAGGACGCATTTATCAATGGCGTTACCACAGTTTCACACTTGTCATTTGTAAATAACAACAAAGTATTGGTAACTCTTTATAAAGTAAAAGATCAATTTCTCACTGTATTTTATGGGCAGAGCCCCTTTTCTAAACTGAAATATGTATTAATACATTTTGATTCTAACAAATTTATAACTATGAAGTTATAAATTTAATGTGTTATATCCAAGAAGCATTTGAACAGTGCCGATGTGAAATTCTGAAAAAAGGGGGCACTTAGGGGTCGAGATTTTTCTGAGGAGGAGGTGGGCAAACTAAAGCAGCGTCTTCATTTTCATACTACACCACTATCGTATACACAACTTAGGAATGAGTTTGAGTATGTTACTTCACTAAATTAAACAGAATACTTTTGTATTCATAGTTGTGCAGTTCTAATCTATTCTTGCCTTCTTTTCCATTCTTAAGCTGTTGGAACACAAGAGAGGTTAATTTCAGATCAAAATCAAACGTCAATCCTAGCAGTATGAGTTGTGATTTGTCTGTTCTGATTTTTTGCTCTACAAACCTTTTTTGAAGCACAAAAAATAAATGCAAAACAGTAAAAATGAAAATGATTTTGTCATAAATACCAAATGAAAAAATAATATCAATCAGCATTAGACCAATATTTAATACGCATCAGTTAACTGCCATGCATGATACATGCTTTGGGCGACCATGTCTCGAAAGAGACATGACTGAATTATCCCGCAGTAGATTGCCATTAATTTCTGCAGTAGACTGGTTGTCAGCCAAGGCTATAGAACCCAATCTGTCCTGTTATTTAACCCATAACTGTGTGGAAGAGACGGATTAATACCTTTCCCAAGGGTATTTGCGTGTAAGTGAATGCAAGAAATTCAACTGGAATTCGAACTCGGCTCCCCGATTTGTCTTTCCAAGCCGATATCCACTGCACCACAACGCACATCCTCCAATACGCACATTGGATTTAAAAAACTATAGTAAAATCAGAACATCTCTTGCAAATGATTTTAAAGATTCCATATTTTTCTATACTAACAACTGTTTCTACTGAAAGAAAATTTAAAACATGCTTATCTACAAAAAATCATTTATGTATTTATACGAACAGACCAGTCTTGTTCTTCCTTTTACATTTTTCTACACGAACCAGATGCTGGCCGCTTGACCACCCAAAAGCAGGCAGAAGCTCCACGCTTACATCCGCTTTAACCAAAATAAAACGAACAATTCATTGACGCCTATGTATATTCATTAATTCAAACAAACCCAAAACAGACAAGCGTTCGATATCAACACCGACGCGCTGAGAGTGAAACGCCTCATTGTTACTAGTTTTGTATATATGTAAATAAAATATACATTTTTTACACATATTCAGTGACTTCTTTTTACTTTGATTTAAGTTTTCTGAGGTGAAGAAGGAGTTAACCTCCACAATGGTAGCAAAAACAAGGTTTTGTCTTCCAGATTGCCCATTTTCCATAAAAGTCTTTTTAAGTAGCGCCAGTAATATCAAACGGTAAATAAAATAAGCGTATTGAAAATTGAGTACATTTACTTATAAAAAAAAGATAACTTTGAACATATCCAACATCTTTTTAAATGTAAATTAAAAGACATTCTGACGTTCAACAAAAATTTCGAAAACATCTTGTTTATCTTGGCGCCAATATCTTTGTGAAAGCGAGACTTTGTCAATTAAACAAAAGTATAAAAAAAGCCTCCATTTTGTATTTTGTTTGATATTTTTATCTTCTTTGAAAGTTGTATGCTATTAGAAATCACAACTTTGCCTTAGGACTCAACTTTACCCCATATCTCAAGAATATGATCCATCGTTAAAAATGCTGAAATTGACGGTTTGTGCCGTTACAGGAAGTAGCTAACTCCTGCTGTTATATTCTGTATTTACAAGAGTTAGATCAAGCCAAGAAGAGAGAATTGCTGTCGTCGGGTGCGGACAATTCACCGAAAGACAATTTGCCCATGGACAATTTGCTGACAGACAATTGGCAAACAGGACAATTGGTCGACGTTTTAAGTCTTTTTAAGCTCAACCTCTCATTTAGTTGTTTTGTTTTTTTTTAGAACATTCTTTCTAAGAACTTCAGTCTTCATCATGGGCTTGAACTTGGAAAGAATTAAAACGTAGACCAATTGTCCCGTCAGCAAATTGTCTTCCTGCTAATTTCTTTCGGCGAATTGTCCGCCTACCGCTGTCGTATCTGAGCTGATACTATATTTTTCTTTATGTGCCGTGTCCTTTCAGGACGTAGGCGATCATCGACTTCCACTTGGCTCTGTGTTTGTCGCTCTCAATATTTTTTCACTTTGTATCCGCTCCGCTCCGCCAACCATTTGCAAGTACATTTCCCCTATCTCTCCTTCCATTTATCCGACCAGTGAGTATCAAGTTCTCCAGGCTTTCCTTCCTCATTACGTGTCCCAGGAATCTCATTTGTCTCTTCCTGATATTTAGTATCAGGTTTTGTCTCGTTTGCCTCCTTTCCTCCTTTCCAATACCTCATCGCTGCACACGTGCTCCGTCCATGGTATCCTCAGCATCCTTCTGTAGAACCACATTTCTACTGCCTCAAGCTTCTCCTTCATCCTTGATGAGATCGTCCAGCATTCACTTCCATACAGAATAACATATATCACATAGCAATCCAGCACTTTTTTCATTGTTTCTAATGATATTTTTCAGTCTTTCAATACTCTGGTTAGCTTCTGAAATGCGTCTTTGATCATGCCAGTGCATCTTTGGATCTCCATGGT
>JBBBDQ010000638.1:0-7500 GCA_037127315.1 Ascarosepion bandense
CTGATATTGGTCATTCCATCACGAATGCTAAACAGTACAGCACAAGGTTTCCAAATTTCTGCATCATAGTGCTCTTTTCTCACAGACGGTGCCCAACTGACCCTACTATACTGTGCAGTTGATAAAACGCGCATGCACAAAATAAAAAACATAAACTTAAGTTTATAGAGTTTCATGAATTATGTTATCATTAGGTGCATATAATGAACTGACCGTTCCGGAAATTTTTTTTTTTAATCATTTCACCCCAAGCAAGGCGGAAACGCCACTGATGTGCCCCCCTGCACAAATGTAAAAAGATTAATTAGAAAAGAGTGAGGAGTACAAACTAGTTAGGAAGGAACAATAGAAAGCTGAGAAAGCAGGTGCGATGACAGATACATAGGTGGAGAGAAAAGGAAGGGTTATACGGGGGTGGGGAGAGAGCTAGAGTCCAGTGGTTAGTAGATGAGTATCGACTTTGCATTTAAATTTCTGGAGGTTGTAGCCGTCAGGAAAGCAAGAATACGGGAGCGAGTTCCACAGGCGGGAAGTGCGAGAGAAGAAGCTGCAGGAGTAGAATTGTCATCTGCATTTGGCTAACCTGACTGTGAATGGGTGGGACCCAGTTGCCAGTCTGGTTGCACGATTAAACACCTGTTGAGGAGGCATCAGTGACTTAAGTTCGTCCGAGAAGAAGCCATGAAAGTACTTATAGAACAGACAAAGGGAGGCCACATTTCGACGATGGGAAAGTGGCTACAGTCGAGCCGCCAGATCAGTACCTATCACATTACAGACTCTCCTTTGGAGCCTGTCAAGAACACTGAGGAGAACGGCAGGGGCACCTGACCATAAATGGAAGCAGTACTCCATGCACGGACGGATGGTTGACTTGTATATATGCAGGATGGATTCAGGTGGAAAAAACATCCTGGATCGACATAGTGACCCAACCTTCTTGACCCAACCTTCTTAGCAGTAGATTTTGCTATGGATTCAATATAGTGGTTCCATTTGAGGTCTGAGGACAGGGTAAGTCCTAGGAGGCGTAGTGTATTACTCTCCGGGAGAATCGCTTGGTCCATGCTTATGGGAGGCAGGAGAGGTTGCCTGTAATGGTTGACAGACAACAACTTGATCTTAGAAGAATTGAAGTTGACAAACCACTTCTTGCCCCAGTTCACCACAGAGTGTAGATCCCGTTCAAGGTCAGCAGCGAGATTATGTCTGTCCGCCACGACAGGTTTCTTACTGGTGCGGGAGTATATTGTAGTGCCATCTGCGTAGATGCCTACTTGGGACTTGATCTCGTCGTTGATGAAAATAAGAAAGAGCGTCGGGCCCAGGATAGAGCCCTGTGGGACACCAGCATTCGTGCTATTTTTGGTTCTTACGTTGTTCATGTTAGTTATATATTATAATACTGGGAGGCTATATTTTTGAAGTTTTTATTAATTGTATAATTTAATTTGATTTGAACTAAAACTTAAAGATGAAATTGGAAAGTAAAAATCTTAAAAGTTAAATTAATCAAAATTTAAATTAATAGATAGAATATTTTTAGGGCAGAGATTATACGTTTTTCGTCTATGGATCAAAAAGGATTACTTGATTTATTTAAACAAAAGAAATTAATAATAAAAATAATGTAAAAAGTTCTGCATAGAAAAATTGATCTTGATCCGGGTCAACGTTTTTGAGCAGATAGCTCTATTATATTACATGAAGCCCTGTTTAATTATCATCAGAAAATATATAAGTGCTTGTACTTGGGTGTATATATATATATATATATATATATATATATATATATATATATACACACACACACACACACAATATATATATATATATATATATATATATATATACACACACACACACACACACATATATATATATATATAGATAGATATAGATATCTATATCTATATATATATATATATAGTATTGACTTGTAATTATGCTTAGTGCCAAAACTGCTGTAGTTTACTGATGGGAAGGCATTTTTGAGGAGCAGGATTTTTCTGTCATAAAGTGCTCGATATCAATCAGTTAGGTGCCATACGTGTTACACACTTGGGCGATCATGTCTCAAAAGAGACATAAGTAAATGGGCAGAAGATTATCCCGCAGTAGTTTGCCATTGCTTTCTGTGGTAAACTGGTTGCCAGCCAAGGCTATAGAATACAATGTGTTCTATTATTTAATCCATAACTAGAAGGAAGTGACTGATTAATACCTTTCCCAAGTGTATTTGTGCGTAAGTGAATCAAAGGAATTCAACTGGAATTCGAACTCGGCTCCCTGATTTCTGGTTACGAGCCGATATCCATTACACCACAACACACATCAATATCAATATAAAGCTTTAACAGAATTAATGTGGGGGTATTTTTCACTGATGTTTCAGTCATACCGATTTTGAAATCTCCTGAAGGCGTTATTATGATGTCTTTGTTGGGAAGCAACAGCAGGTAAACAAAATCACTGAAGAGCGAAGACATCATAATAATGCCTTTACGAAACTTCAAAGTCAGCATGTCAGATAAAACACCTCTCAATTAATCGAAAAAAAACTCTACATTATATATATATATATATATATATATATATATATATATATATAACCATATTATCCTACGTCTATCCTACGTCTATTTCAAACTGACACGACTCGAAGTTTCATGCGTTATGCAACCATCAGGTGCATATTTCAAACTGGCAGTTTAATAGATTTGAATTTAAATTCACTCGATGTTCATGGGAATTAAATCTTATAACGTTAAGATACAGCTTTTTAATAATGAGATTAAAAATTCAAATATTCTACTGTTACATGGGGATAAAAAGTTGAAAATTTAAATTTTAAAATTTAAATTAAAAAATAATAAATTGAAGAGAGAATAAATCAAAGGCGCGTAAATCATTAGCCTTAAAAATTTAAATATTCAAATATTGCATGTACATAAAAATGTAGTGAAAATTAAAATTTTTAAATTTTAAATAAAAATAAGATAAAAGAAAAGTTAAGAGGAAAAATTTAGAATTAAGAAATAAAAAAGGAGAATAAATAAAAGGGATTTAACGGGGGGGGGGGGGAAGAAAGAAAGAAAAAAGAAAGAAAGAAAGAAAGAGGGATCTATATGAATCTTGGTTTAAGAATTTAAGTAAGTAATTTGGATTCTTGATATGGTTTAAGATTACAAGTTTTTCTAAGAAACATAGATTACATTTATTTCCTTTTCCGTTGCAATGTTTGGATTTAGCTAAGATATTCCAGGTAATAATCGGATTCTTACTGTTGTTTTTTTATTTTCCAATAATGTATGGATAAAGCAGTATTTTTGCTGTACTGATGTTTAAAGACAACATGTGGATGTTAAATCTTATCTTCCAACTGTTAGAAGTACTTCCAAAGTAAAATTTAATATCATTATCATCTGAAGGAATTCGATCTCTATCGTTGGTTGTTTTTATGGCATATCAACCACGGCGGGTCATTTTTTGCCAACTAAATTTTTTCTATTTATTACTGGTAATACCTTTTTCTTTCAACAATTTATTGTTGTTTTTATATAAGTTTTATGTCTAGTAATAATTTTTCTTTTCGAATATCAAGATTCATTGGGATTTGTTTTTAAGAGCATGGTCACCAAGTCCTACTCTGTTATTTAACCCATAACTGAAGGGAAGGGACGGATTAATACCTTTCCCAAAGGTAACAGTGCTTAAGTGAATGCAGGGTATTCAACTGGAATTCGAACTCGGCTCACCGATTTCTCTTTCCGAGCCGATATCCACTGCACCACAACACACATCCGTCACTAAACGCTTACAGTACCTGGTATTCCCAAGCGGTCACCCATCTAAGTACTGACCAGGCTCAACGTTGCTTAACTTCGGTGATCGAGCGAGAACCGGTGTATTCAACGTGATATGGCCGTAAGCACGATCTCTATAGACGATACTTTCGGACATACATTTGCCATTCAATGGCAATTTATTTTTTCGGCAGTTGCAATTATTTTTAAAAGGGTTATTTTTTTATTAGTTAGGTAACTGATGTTGTTTATGTGTGCCAAATATTTATTTGATATCATAGCATTATGTTGAAAAATATATTTATCTATGTTTTTAACGCAACTATAACTTTGACATTGTTTTTGTTCAAGATTTTTTTTTAGTGTGGGTGAATGGTAGAAATGTTTATAAATTAAGTTAAGGTATAGTTTACCAAAGTCAGTTTGGACGTTACGACTGAAGGGTGGGTTAAGCCAAATAATGTTACGTTTACGTCATTTCTGCTTATTTCTGCCAACCTTGTTTTTAACGAAGTTTTCTAAACTAGTGTTGACTTAAGTTTTTTTCTAAAGCGACAATGTATTTAATTTTAGAATTTTTTTTTTTCCCCTTATTACTAGAGTTGGTAATTCTTGACAAAATACAGCGAAGAATCTGTAATGTGATTGATACCGACTTGGCTGACCGCCTGCAGTATCTCTCTCACCGGCGTGACGTGGCTTCCCTGTGCCTCTTCTATAAATACTTTCATGGCTTCTGCTCTGACGAACTTAAATCACTGGTGCCCCCTAGATGTGAATTTGCACGAGATACTAGATTGGCAACTAGGTCCCACCCTTTTACAGTGAAACCGATGAAATGTAACCGCAATTTCTACTCCAACAGCTTCTTTCCTCGCACTTCCCGCCTGTGGAATTCCCTACCGCATACTTGCTTCCCCGACGGCTACAACCTCCAGGAGTTTAAATGTAAGGTCAATAGACACCTCCTAACACACTAACTCACACCCACTCTCTCCAACTCTCTCCCTATGTACATCCTAAGTCGTCTATCACCCTCCTTCTGACATTTCCTATACCCAATCCCTCTATGTAACCCCCTGCGCTATAGTGGCAGTGGAATGCCTTGCTTGGGGTGACACGATTAAAAGAAAATGGAAATTAGATAGATTTGTATAGGTTGTTGGTGGTCCTCTGATTTGATTCTCTGTTGATGTATGTGTGGTTGTGTGTGTTCATGTTCATACACTGAGCACTGTTTTATTAACACCTAAATACTATACATATGTATACTCTCCTCATATGTATACTTATTAGTTTACGTCACTATTATATATAATGCTGTTGTCATATCTGGTCAGGAACCCTTGATGTTCATCTCAGTGTTCTCGAGAGGCTCCAAAAGAGAATCTGTAATGTGATTGGTTCTGACTTGGCAGCTCGACTCAAGCCACTTTCTCACCGACGAGAAGTGGCTTCCTTCTGTCTCTTCTAAAAATATTTTAATGGCTTCTGCTCCGACGAACTAAGGTCACTGGTGCCCCCTCCACAAGAATTTACTCGTACTGGCAACAAGTTCGGTTGATTTTACAGTTAAATCAACCGAATGCAGCCTCCATCAGTTTCTTTTCTCGCACTTCCCGCTTGTGAAACTCTCTTCCATATATTTGCTTTCCTGACGGCTACAACCCCCAGGAATTTAAATGCAATGTCAATTCCCATCTCTTATGCACTTGACTCCAGTCCTTTCTACATCATCCCGTGTATCTTGTTCTTTTCCTTTCTCTCTACTTTCGTAACTGCCTTCACTCCTGTGTTCACATCCTTTTCTTGCTCTTTCTCTGACACCCCCTGTAACTCGTTCGTCTTACTTTCACTCTCCTCCTGCCTAAACCTTTACTCTCTTGTGTAGCCCCCTGTGGCATCAGTGGCGGTACCGCCTTGCTTGGGGTGAAACGATTAATATATATTTTATATACATTATCGCAGGCTCTAATTTTTAAAATATCTCTTATATCCGAGTTTCTTATATCAGGGTTTATATATATATAAACCCTGATATAAGAGAAACTCTAATTCATTGATATATATATATATATATATATATATATATATATATATATCAATGAATTAGAGCACTCTCAGCTATTGGGCTTGTTTAATGATAATATACACGCTAAAAACTGCCTCCTTCTACCGAGCGGCCGTAGCTCAGAGATAGAATCGCCGACTGACGCCACTTCGGTTGGGTTTCAATCCTGGGTTAAAAAGCAAACGGCTGTCTAACTGTACTGATCAGCTGTGATACAGCGAAACATCTGTCTGCAGATGACTATTTAGGCTCTCACACTCTGAGCACTCTGGAAGAATGGTAGACTTTGAAAAACAGTAGCTACTCTAGCATCTACGCATTGTTCATTGAGCAATGAATTAGAACACAATCAGCTATGGGGCTTGTATAATGATAATATACACGCTAAAAAGTCTGCTTCCTTCTACCGTAGCTCAGAGGTAGAATCGCCGACTTACGTCAATTCGGTAGGGTTTCAATCCTGGGTAAAAAGCAATCGGCTGTCTAATCATAGTGATTCAGCGAAACAGATGTGTCTGCAAATGACTAGAATATATATATATAAACCCTGATATAAGAGAAACTCGGATATAAGAGATATTTTATCTGGTCCAAAATTAGAGCCTGCGATAATGTATATAAAATAGACCAAACCCGGGTATAAGAGACACGGATATAAGAGAACTTGTATCCGGTCCCGACCACTCTAGTATATCAGGGTTACACTGTATATATATATATATATATATAGAGAGAGAGAGAGAGAAAGAGAAACTGACTACTGTCGATGCGTGCTAATGAATTGGCAGGTGTATAGTACGGCGTAATATTAAAGAAACCTTGGTAAGTCGACTTCTCTGCATCTTGCAATGAATTGTTGACAGAGACTGAACTAATAAAAGTCCATTTTAGGAGAGTCTCCTTTCTGAAATCTTATCGAGTTGCCGACGCCAATTTCCCCCTTGTACCGCAACAACAATCCCACTGACACGGCCATCTGTTTCTGCCGATTCAGCTAATTACACGCGTTTGCTCCTCCTACAAAACAACCACCCACCTACCCACCCAGCTCCGGTGAGGAAACAGCCTCGCATAAAAAAGTGAGAAACCCTATGCCCGCCTCTTTTATGTGCCGGAACTGTTCTCTCGTTTGTAACTCCAAGAAAACAGGTTTCCTTCGCTATTTGAAAGTAATGTGTTCCTTTGAAGCCTTTCGTAAACCGAAATGGTGTAATGGAATAATCAATTGCCATTGATTTATATAGGGGAAAAAAACTAACCGGTTCCAGACTTATAAAAAGAAACTAGCATTAGATTTTCTCTTCGACTTTATGTTGAAAGGGTACGTCATTTCAGGATACATTTGTAAGACATTTTAAGCGCTCCACCAAAATAAAATATAAAACAGAATGCCATTTCAGGGTACGTTTGTAACACATTTTAATAGCCCCTTCCTCAAAAATGAAGACATAAAATGGGTACATCATTTCAGGGTACGTTTGTAAGACACTTTAAACTCCTTTCCTCAAAAAAAGAAGAAGATAGTAAACGGGTACGTTTTTTCAGGATTGTATGACATTTTAAACGCCTCTGTCCAGCGCAAGAAATAGAATATAGAAAACAACTTGTAGCAGTACGTATTTC
>JBBBDQ010000638.1:10000-330000 GCA_037127315.1 Ascarosepion bandense
AGATAGATAGATAGATAGATAGATAGATAGATAGTGGAAAGACTGAGATAGATAGATAGATAGATAGATAGATAGATAGATAGATAGATATTTAACAACTTTTATATTTTTTTGTTTAATATTTTTTGTTGTAAATTGTTCCTGCGTCCTATAAATGCAAGGTCGTCGGCAGGGGTTTGGGGTATGGGGTGAGCGTTATCTCCTCATTAACATCTGATTCTTAAGAATAAAACAAGAAGTCCCATGTTTCAAAATTAAATTAACAACATTTTGAGAGAAGCAGTTTATACAGCTGGTGCACTGGGATATTAACATGAAACAAAATTCTTACTACAGTATAAAAAAAAAAAAAAATTGCTTAAGTAACACTTTCCTTTCTTATTTCTTAAACTGCTTTCTTAACCTATTCACAAATCAAACTTAATCTTTTTTTTCTGTATCTAAATTTACAAATATCTAATTTAAAAATAGTACTCCATTCTTGTTTGTGTTGAATTTGTCACGATTAACGAGATAATAAGGTTAGGTTTCACTGATATTATAAACTCTAACTTCGCTACAAATTATTACATTCTAAATAGTTACCATGAATTTGGTAATTCCTCTCGATCTGTGATAAATTTGTCATAATTACTAACGACTTCAGGCTGCAATAAGATTACGTTTCAGTGGTATCATGCACTCTAGTTTCTCATCTAGTTACGTTTTAAATCGTTACTATACATTTGGTACAACGTAATCTGTAATGGATTTGTCATCATTAACCAGGTTTTTTTTTATTTCTTCCTTTAAAATTTTGAGGTCGTCTTATAAGCAGAGAAATTCGGTAATTATATCTACCGTATTTGACGGCGTATAAGGCGAACTTTTTTTTTTTTACTAAAAATATCTTTTAAAATTCCCCTGCGTCATATATGCCATATGCTTCATTTTATTTTGTTTTCTTACCTTTGGATGTAATAAAGGTATTTCTAGACTCGTGTTCTTTTCATTTAATTGTAATCATGGCTTGTTTAAACAAAAAATCATCTATAGATATAAAAGCAAGATGTTTGTGTGTGTGTTTATCTATGTGTCTGTCTGTATGTCCTTTATATAAATCCTCAATTTTTATCTCACCAAACTTCACACAAATATTCTTTATGCTTTCAGTCAGATCATGGGTTACTTATTTTTTTCCAATTTTCCCCCAATATCGGAAAACGATACCTCGATATCCAATCAGGTCTGATCAAGATCAGGATTTAAACCCTTTTATCATGGTTCTTGCTGCAGAATTTGCCCCAACTTGGTAAAATTATAGTTTTTAGTCTCAAACATTAGTAGATCTTCTCCGATGACTCATTTTCCCCGATATCGGAATTCGATACCCCCGATATTCTATCGAATCTGATCAAAAACCGATATTCAGCCATCAATATGGCTTATTTTCTCCAATTTTACTCCCGATGCGTACGATAAGTTTTCATGGACTTACTTAGGTTAGTTTATCCTTGAATGACTTATTTGATTCCGATATTGGAAATCGATACCCCGATATCCTATCGGGTGTGATCAAAATCAGGTTTTCAACCTTTTTATTTTGGTTTTGCTTCAGGTTTTGCTCTAAGTAGGTATGATTGTAGTTCCTAGTCTCGGACATGATACCGTTAGCCTTCAAACTTCAGAAATACCGGAAATCAAAATTTGACTGACATCCATTCATTTTCTTTTTCAATCTACTGTTTCGCTTTGACTGGAAACAACTATTGCTTTTTAGTCTTTCGTGCCAATGTCCAAAGAGTCCAGGGACCATAGATTAGTTTTAAAGCTTTCATTACACCTGAGCCACGCCAGGCTAGTACCTCATAAATATAACCTAAGCAGTACCATTTACTAATAACTTTACTAATTTTAGTTTGAGTTTGACTTTTGTTTAACGGGATATCAACCTCTTTGTGCTATTTGATGCAGAGAAGGTGGGGATTTAAGGTATATTTTTTAATGTTCGCTTATAGTAAGGAGGTTGATTTAGTCAGATTTTAATGAAAATATTTTGTTTTTATTCTTTTTTTATTTTGGAAAACTGATAATATCTTCTAGTTTTGTGTTTAACAATGTTTTGCTGAGAGTATTTTTTTCTTCAAAAATGTGTTATAATTTTTCCTTCAAAAATGTATATTTTTCTATAAAAGTCTATTTTTACATATATATTTCTATAAAAGTGTATTTTTATACTTTCATAATGTTCTGACCACAAATCATATCTATGTTGTAACAGTAAAAAGTTACTGCATTAGTAATCACCTAAACGGAGGTTGGGAATAATAGTATATCAACAGGTACAAGACTCTCACGTTGCGTGAAGTAGATACACTACTAGTGAACTGCTAGTCAGTATAATCACTCCTCTCTACTAGGTATTCACCAAAACAGATGTGACACAAGGTCAATTAAAGTAGGGATTATGAGCCCTTCAGCTCAGCCAAAAATATCCTGTAGGCCCAGTTTAAGGATGGGTCGGGCTCTTGTCTTGTGAATCACCCCAAACGAGATTCTACCCTTCGACGGAGCCCTGTCTGGGTCCCTCTCCGCTCGGAAGCAAAGAGAGAGAGAGAGAGTTTTGATCAGTATGATTACTCTGCTCTACTAGGTAATTACCACCTCCCCACCAAGGTGGATGCGACACAAGGTCACAATGTGGAGATTAAGTTCAGTCAAAAATATCCCGTACACCCACTTTAAGTCTGAGACGGGCTCTTGTTTATTCATCCCAAACGAGACTCTGCCCTTCTCTTCTCGGAGAATGGATCGTTATGATCACTTTTTGCTCGACTACAATTTACTCCAATAGTGTCTACGTATTTAAGAAGATGAGAACATCATATTCTTGTATTCTTGTATACAGATAGGTGAAAAGCAATCTGCTATTCGTCCGTGTATTGAATATCTAGTCGAGTGCTCCTTTTATTCATTTTGAGTTTCTCAATAAAATCCAAAGGTGAATCTGCAATATAATCAACCCTAACTTGGCAGCCCACCTTCAGTGACTTTCTCACCGACCTAATCTGGCTTCCCTTTGTCTTTTCTACGCGTATTTTTATGGCTTAGAGAATTTGACATTCACAGGACATATCGATGGCAAAAGCGACAATGGGGCAGCCGGTCATTTAACTCATGAACTTATGTTTATCGATGGTACAATTAGAGGTTCGGGGGATAGCAAAATGACCAATTTTTACTAAACGCTACAAGGTATATGGAATTTGGGGAGAGCCATAATGTTGTAGAGTGGTTGACATTCCTGCAGCGCTCTCAGTGATGGAATGACCTATGGTCTGACATGGTCTGTTTAAGTAAAGAATAGTAGCATTTGAGGAGTAATATTCGTGTTATTCGATTAATATTCGAACTGATTACTTCAGCGATTATTGCTATCTAAATCCCCTCTTCACTGTGTTGCACTTGTCTGTCGTTGTAACTATTGTACTGTTCTGTATGTATTCATTTAGCACCGGATATTGTGCTGAATAATACCGCATCACACTTTCTCTATGCATCGTATCTACCTCGGCGATACAACACATAATCACTCACTTCCTTTAGGAACAAAACATATACAAGACATATATAATCGTATCGCCCCAAGCAAAGCATTTTACTGCCACTGTTGAGCAGGGGGTTACATAAGAGGTAAGTTATGAGAAAGAATGACAGGTTACAGGGGTTGTCAGGAAGAGGGGGAGAAGGATGAGAATACTGATGAGAGTGGAGTGGACGAAAAAGGAGCATGAAAGAGAGAGAGAGAGTGGAAGCAAGTTAGTGAGATAGTAGATGACTATTAACTTTACATTTGAATTCTTAAAGATTGTAGCTGTCAGGAAAGCAAATAAACGGGAGGGAATTCCACAGGCGGGAAGCGTGAGAGAAGAAGCTGCTGAAGTAGAATTTGCGTTTACAGTTTATTGGTTTCACAGTTAAAGGGTGAGACCTAGTTGCTAATCTTGTGGCTCGAGTAAATCCATATATGGAGGCACCAGTGAGCAGAAGCAGAAACCCTGAAAGTATTTGCAGAAGAGACACAGGGAAGCCACATTACACTGGTGAGAAAGTGACTGTATCTGAGCTGCCAAGTCGGGATCGATCACATTACAGATTCTCCGTTGGATTTTGTCAAGGACCTCTAGGTGGATAGCAGGGGCACCCGACCAGATATGGCAGCAGTGTTCAGTGCGCGGGCGGATCATAGATTTGTATATGTGCAGGATTGTTTTAGACGGGAAAAACTTCCTGGCCCTGCACAGGTTTGCTTAGTTCATTTAGATGAGAAGATCATTAATTTAGTTAAGAAGATGGTGTTGTGAGTTAATATATATACATATCACCAAGCCACACCTCAACCCACGCCGAGACGAGTTGGTTTTTTAAGCGCCGCTTAGATGTGGCACACGGTGGAAAGTATAGGTTACTTAGTAAGCACTGAACTCACTACTCAGTCGTAATAAGATCTAGCGAGACAAGCTTGTTAACCATTACACCACGTTGAGGTACTTTACACAGATGGGGAGAGACGGTGGGCGGGGGATATACAGAACAGTTGTTTACAAAAGAGGACTTTAAGAAAATTAATGTAAATATCGCGAAGACATTCTGGGTGCGAGCAAAGATGTCAAAAATCTAAATATCCAGAAATTAGAGAAAAAATGTGAATTTGTTTTTGTAAATGGAGTAACAAAAAAGAAAAAAGAAATAAATAAGCAAAAAACATACAAGCATTTCCAAAGAAGAAATTGGCATTCTTTCCATGGAATAATATTTACCATTCTTTAGAATCTGGCTTTCCTTCAACGTTGAAAACAGGACAATGTAAAAATGTCCCCTATAATTGTCCTTATTATTATTTCCATGTTTTTATTTATTTGTGGTCCGGACATTTTGATAATCATTTCGTTCTTTTGATCTCAGCAGAACAATTTCTAACTTCCCGAATACATTATCCTTCCATTCTCAATTTCCCCCTAATATATATATATATATATATATATATATATATATACACAACACACCATATATATATATATATATATATATATATATATATATATAGTGTGTGTGTGTGTGTGTTGTATAAATTGCAGTCTAAATAAGACAACAATGACATTTCATTTTTACAGATATATTTACCAACATTGCACGAACTTATCTTGAAAAGAGTAAATTTATTCAATAAAATCGACATTGGCTTCAGCCATGAGCTCCAACCAATTCGGAATCTCCTGCAACTCTTCCAGGTTTCCTTATTTAAATTGGAAAATGTCGCCATAATTTTTACCTTCATTTCATTTTTGCTGATTTCTCGCTCAACTGTGTCCCACACATAACAATGAAGTCTAGGGAGTTAGATAGCCAGATGCAAGGTGTTATGTGGACTCCGAAATTGTCTGACAGCCATGACTGTGTTCCTCTGCTTGTGTAATATGGTGCAGAGTCCTGTTACCAGACATAGGGGTCTTTCAGCAGTCACCCTCTTTACCCAGGCAATGCCTTTGATGCTGGACTCCATATTGAGTCTACGTCTTTGTGGGAAAATGGATGCAGGCATAATATCGCCAACACTCAGTCAGTTAAGTGCCATACATGATACACGCTTGGGCAATCATGTCGCTCTCGAAACATGACTGAAGATGCTCCCGCAGTAGGTTGCTATTACTTTCTGCGGTAGACTGGTTGCCGACCAAGGCTAAAGAACCCAATCTGTCCTGTTATTTAACCTATAACTGGACGGAAAAGACGGATTAATAACTTTTCCAAAGTGTGTTTGCACTTAAATGAATGCAAGGAATTCAAGTGGAATTCGAACTCGGCTCCCCGATTTCCCGTTCCAAGTTGATATCTACTGCACCACAACAGTCATCACTAATTCAACTCTTTCCGAATCCTCTGCACCGTTCTCAGGTTGACACCCAAACACTCTGAAATGTTCAAATTAGAGCTTCCGGTGCGAATGCCAAACAGTACAGCGTACCGTTAGCACATTTCTGGTGGAGTGAATTGCGTCATGGTGCTCTTTTTCTTACGAGAGGTGCTCAACTGGACGTACTGGACTGCGCAGTCGACGAAATTTAAAAGAACGTGCATGCGCAAAATTAAAATTATAAAATGGCGATCCTTTTCCTATTACACTCTGTACATATATACAGGGTGGTCTAAAGTAGGTAGACAATAGATAAAATGGGTTGGTGCATCGGTTAACACTATAGTGTTAATTGTTTCCAACATGATGGGACCCCTCTACATTATTCAAGAGAAGTCTGTGATAAAACATTTCCTGAGAAATAAATTGGCCATTTGATTTGCCAGCACGTTCACGTGACTTGACCTCAATGGATATCTTCCTTTTGGGAAATACTCAAGGACAAAGTTTATAGCCGAAAACTAAGAAGTGTTGTTGATTTTAAAAATGACATAAAAGAGGCATTTTAAGAATTTCAAACAAAAAGAGACTTGTGCAAAAATATTTGTCAAAGTGTGAAGTGCAGACATCAAAGATTTGCAAATTGTGACGGACAACAGTTTGAGCACCTGCGTTGATAAAATTTAAACGCTTTTGTATTGTTGTACACAATGTAATAATTGTATTAGTAAATAAAATTGTATATATAATCTCAAAATAAATGTTATCATTTACTGTCTACCTAATTTTGGATTTGTGCGTTTGTGGTGCAGTGGATATCGGCTCGGAACGAGAAATCGGAGAGCCGAGTTCGAATTCCAGTTGAATTCGTTGCATTCGCTTACGCGCAAATACCCTTGGGAAAGGTATTAATCAATCTCTTCCCTCTAGTTATGGGTTAAGTAATAGGACAGATTAGGTTCTATAGCCTTGGCTGGCAACCAGTCTACCGCAGAAAGAAATGGCAACCTACTGCGGGATAATCTTCTGCCCAGTTAGTCATGTCTCTTTCAAGACATGATCGCCCAAGCGTGTATCACGTATGGCACTTAACTGACTGATACACTTTAAACAAAACGTTCACGGCTTCTCGCACCTTTTTCTTTTATATATATATATATATATATATATATATATATATATATATATATATATACTCAGTTATGATCTGAGATTAAGGACAGCATGGTTAAATAAAATAAAGACAAGAGGAAAACTGTATTTTAAATCGTCTATGCGTTTCGTCCTGTGATAGACTTTATCAAGGCAAAAAGACGAAATGAGCTTTATGCTAAATTACGTATCTATAAACGAACAGTGTTGGCAACCACAAAGACGCTCACAAATCATTTCAAAAGATTAACATAATATTTTAGTTTTTAGAATTTCTTCATGTGTAGTGCAAAGTCACGAGATATTAAAATGAAGGGAATTCAACCGTTTTCTTTGAAATTTCTATTATTTATGTTAGTCTGTTTTAGTATAATTTCCATAAGTAAAGGTGAGATTGAGAAAAATCCGGGGCGTAAATTGATGTTTTGGTAGGACTGGATGGCGGCGCTCTCGAGAACTTTTCTTCTGAACAAATTGCTTATTCTTTTTATTAGTGTTGCATTTTTAAAATCGAAATTGTGGTTGAATTTATTTCTGTGAATCACTAATGCATTTGTTAGATTATTATTAGTGATGTCTCTTTTGTGTTCATATATACATTTTTTTTAGATTTCTACTTGTTTCTCCGATGTAGATGGAGGAACAGTCCCGGCAATTTATTCTGTATACACCTACTTGTTCATCATTTTGATTTCGGTTATTTTTAGATCTGATAATGTTCATAATAGTTTTCGAGGTAGTTGTTACTATGTGTGTGTTTTTTATATGATAGATTGTTTTGGATATTAGATGCAATGGAGTTGGTTGGTAGTATGATGTATTTGTTATTGTTTAGATTATTATTGTTAAGTGTTTCTTTTGTTGTGAAGATATTATGTGCCTTTCTTTTTGCATTGTGAATAAATTGATATGGGTAATGCAAGTTTCTGGGTGTGCTTTCTATGTATTTTTCTTCTTTTGTTAAATATTGGGGGCTGCATATTCTTAGTGCTCTTAAGAAGAAACCTATAATAATACCAGATTTGATTTTGGAAGAGTGACTGGAGTAGAAATTTATCAGGTCGTTTTTGTTGGTAGATTTTCTGTAGCCGTCAAAATCGAGTTTGTTGTTATTTTTGTGTAATATGATATCTAGGAAAGGAAGAGTGCGATTAGATTCAGTTTCGAAGGTAAAATTTATAGTAGGCTCAGTGTTATTGAGTTTGTTGACAAAATCTGCTATGTAAGTAGTTTCTGGATAGATTCGAAGGGAGTCGTCTATATATCTAAAGTAGGAGGAATTTGGTGGTAAAACATATATATATATATGTATATATATATATATATATATATATATATATACAGGGTGTCCATAAAATCCTTTATTTAAATAAAGTTCGTTGCTGAGGACACGAGAATTTTGTCGTAGAAATGGTCATTCAACGAATTTGAACATTTTGTTTTATTTTATAATTGGCTCTGTAATTTGAATATAAATTGCACCTTGATCAATTTTAATATTAACGTATTATTATTAGTTAGCGTCGGGTTTTGGGGATTTACCTACCTGCTTTTCCTTTTGGATTAAAGTTATATATATATATATATATATATATATATATATATATATATATCTTTGTTTCAGCTTTTTTTTTTTGTATATTTTTACGATCTGAATTGTTAAATGATTGTAATGAATGTCCTAGGCATGCACATCATGTAAAGTTGCTCAGCAACGAAAGTGGAATTAGTGAGCCGAGTTCCAATCACAAATTAATCTGTTGCATCCACTTTGATACAAATGCCCATGGGGTTTCCTTTATTTTCCCACTCAACTATGGGTTAAATGGCAGCACAGACTGTGATAGGCGAAACGATGATGCACGTTAGAACCTGTTCTATGGAAATAGTGATGGGGTGGAGAATGGTTTGTGATGTGTCGTTTCTCGGAAATGGTGGGAAATAATTTCTCACCCACAAAACCGTGTATTGAATTCTGTCAAGGCTGAAGTATTGGGTCGATGTGACAGTCAGTCAGTTAAGTGCCGTGCGCGATACACGCTTGGGCGATCATGTCTCGAAAGAGACATGACTGACTGGGCAGAAGATTATCCCGCAGTAGGTTGCCATTGCTTTCTGCGGTAGACTGGTTGCCGACCAAGGCTATAGAACCCAATCTGTCCTATTATTTAACCCATAACTGGAGGGAAGAGACGGATTAATACCTTTCCCAAGGGTATTTGCGCGTAAGTGAATGCAAGGAATTCAACTGGAATTCGAACTCGGATCCCCGATTTCTCGTTCCGAGCCGATATCCACTGCGCCACAACGCACATCCCGATGTGACAGTAAATATTTCATTTTGGATTTGATCTGGCCCTTGTAAAGTTAGAAAATACAAGAGACTTTTGACACTTTTGAGGCAATATCTTTGATGATTTAATTAAACAAGTATAGTCCTGAGTATGACGATAAACTACATCTGGCAGCAAGGCCTCTGATCGGGAGATTGGAGTTTTTGAGAAGCATGGAACCACCTCTTTATTGCCGTTGCTCCTAGGCATGCTCGTAATGCAACGTATTTTTCTTGCGGTAGCGGGTGTACAGAGAATTTTACCATTTTTTTTGCCGTTAAAACACTGATTAAAAAATTATTTTAATGAAAATCTTGAAAAAATCAAATAATTGTCAATTTTAATGAAAATTTCAAAACTTATTCACAAATGAGTGAGATTATTTTAGATACATTACTTTTTTATGTGCGTTGTGGTGCAGTGGCTATCGACTCGGAACGACAAATCAGGGAGCCGAGTTCGAATTCCAGTTGAATGCATTGCATTCTCTTATGCACAAATATCTTTTAAGAAAAGTATTAATCCGTCTCTTCCCTCCAGTTTAGGTTAAATAATAGGACAGATTGGGTTCTGTAGCCTTGGCTGGCAACCAGTCTACCGTAAAAACCGATGGCAACATAATGCAGGATAATCTTCTGCCCAGTCAGTCGTGTCTCTTTCGAGACATGATTGTCCAAAGCGTGTATCACGTATGGCAATTAACTGATTGATGGCTCTTTCTGATATCATTCTGAACATAAATATTACATTACTTGTTCCAGTATCTTGAAGTTCTAGTTCTATTCTCGGCCTTATTCTGCTGCGCGCTCTATTTACCAAGATTAGGACTTAATTAATTTTGTGTAATTTCGAGAAATTTATTACCTAGGGTGATAGCAGCTGTTAGGGTCCCAGCTATGGGCAAAATAGTGAACCCCAAAGCACAACTCAAAACACTATGAACATATCAATACATTTTTATTTTTTTAAATTACCAACAATGCATATTTATCATAAAATTATCAACAGTACAGTAAATGACAAACGATTCCTATTTATAGTAAAATGATCGACAATACATCTTAAAACAAAATGGCCAGTAATACATTTTATAGTAGAATTACCAACAATACATTTTATAACAAAATGACCAGCAGTACATTTTACATTAGAATTACCAACAATACATTTTATAACAAAATGACCAGCAATACATTTTATAGTAGAATTACCAACAATACATTTTATAACAAAATGACCAGCAATACATTTTATAGTAGAATTACCAACAATACATTTTATAACAAAATGACCAGCAATACATTTTATAGTAGAATTACCAACAATACATTTTATAACAAAATGACCAGCAATACATTTTACATTAGAATTACCAACAATACATTGGATAACAAAATGACCAGCAATACATTTTATAGTAGAATTACCAACAATACATTTTGGCTCTAACTGAAGTTATAAAATTGCATTTGAAATATTTCGATTTCGACATCAAATAACCCGTAGAGTTTGGTATGCCGCTAAACAAAATCAATTCTTTTTCTATATGCCTTGTCCTTTCAGGATGTAGGCGATCATGGCCTTCCTCGTCTCCCTATTTTTGGTGGCTCTTAGCATGCTTTGCTCAGGCCATTCAAGTATGTTACACGCTGCTTGCCTCTTTCTCTTTTTCCCTCTATCTGACCTGTGAGTATCAGATTCTCCAAGGCCTCCTTCCTCATTGCTTGTCCCAGGAACTTTAGTTATCGCTTCCTCATGCTCAGTATTAATTTCCTTTTCGTTTCCATCCTTTCCAAAACTTCATCATTACTCACGTGCTTGATTCATGATATCCGCAGCATCCTTCTGTAGAAATACATTTCAATTGCTTTAAATTTTTCCTTCATCTTTGATGATATTGTCTAGCTTTCACTGCCATATTGAAAAACTGACATCACATAGCAATCCAGCATTCTCTTCTTTGTTTCTGTCTCTTAATACGTTACTCAAATTCTGGAATGCTTCCTTCGCCATGCCAATTCGCCTTCCTTTCTTGTAGCAGCAGGTAACCATGGATTCAGTTGAGTGCCATACGTGATACACGCTTGAGCGATCATGTCTCGACAGAGACATAACTGACTGGGCAGAAGATTATCCCGCAGTAGGTTGCCATTACTTTCTGCGGTAGACTGGTTGCCGACCCAATCTGTCCTGTTATTTAACCCATAACTGGAAGGAATAGGCGGGGTATTTGCGCGCAAGTGAATACAATGAATTCAGCTGGAATTCGAACTCGGCTCCCCGATTTCTCGTTCCGAGCCGATATCCACTGTACCACAACCATAGATTACTACAGGAAATTTTAGCATTTTTTTTTCCTTTTTTCAGTGAAAGACACATTGATTTGGAAATTTCAGGACTCATTCATGACTGGAAATACTAAATTGAAACTATTGGCTTGAAATTAAAACTAAAATAAAAGCTTCAAAAAAGACATTTCGTTTTAAAAAATCATTTTAAACGATAGGTATCACGTTGTACTTATCTTCATGTCTTCACCTTAAATATACAATTTTACAGATCCATCGATAATGTTACTCTATCAAAGTAATTATAAACCTCACTCCTCTTAAATGTGCAGTGCGATGTTGTCACCACACACACACACACACACACCTATATATATATATATATATATATATATATATATATATATATATATATATAAAATCTCAAAAAAGGAAGTGTATATAGGTAAAATCCCCAAAACCAGATCCTGTTAATATTAATTTTTAAAATGATCCCGATGATCTCGATGTAAATAGTATTATCTATCTGCATAGATAATATATGTATATTATATATATATATATTGCATATATGTATATATATATCATTAAATTCCGAAATCTACATTCCGTTGAAATTCTCGCTTCATCAGCAACGATCAAGAATAAAAATCTATTAATCTAAGTTTTATAAATTTTTGTTTTGATCCTTGCTAATGAAGCGAGAATTTTCTCGCTGAAATAGCTATTCAACGGTTTGTAGATTTCAAAATTTATATATATATATATATATATATATATATATATATATATGTGTGTGTGTGTGTGTTTATAGGCGAATAAACGTTTTATGGTTTATTATAAAAAGGATTGGTGACCCGTAGAGTAGAATTAAATCAAAATCGCTGAAAAAAAATTTGGAGTATAAAGACGAAATCAAATTTTGTAAGTCAGTGAATTTTTTTATAGTCAACGAAAGGTGACGGGAAATATTTAACGTCAAAAGAACCCAGCCCGCACGCAGGTTTGTGAACGATCGGACTTGCTCACCATTTATCTATTTATAAACGAATAAACGATACCTTGGCCATCAGAAAAGCATACGAATCTCGATATGTGAAGTCACAAGTTTATTCGCCTGAAGAGAGTCAACTTTAGACTCGAAACACGTGTAGTTACACAAATAGCATTATGAACATTAAATATATTATACTAAAAGCAAGTAATATTAAAAATAATAACAATAAATCTACACTTTAAACGAAACGTTCACGACTTCTCGCACTTTTTTGTTATGTGTGTGTGTGTGTGTGTGTGTGTGTGTGTGTGTGTGTGTGTGTGTGTGTGGAAGTAGGAACTGTGTTAAGATTTGAATAAATGAATAAGTATCAAGCTTTTTGTTCAAATAATTCTTTTCACTATTCTTCGATGCGTATTACCTATATTAAAAAAATGATTTCTATTATGGTTTCCCATCTGAAAGCGTTCGCTGATCGATGATTATTCTCTTTCATTGAGCACTGTAAAGTATGATTGGATTCGAAATCCCTTCATAATAGTTCCTTCTAATACTGGACTTCAGTTATGTGAAGAAGAAAAATTGGCCACCATTTCTAGTGATTAAGGGCTCAAAATAAAACATTCTACAGTTATCATTGACTAGCAGTATAACCCGGCGTTGCTCGGTTGTAATAAAAGCTTTAAAACTAATCCATGGTCCTGGAGCTCACACTATTTGGACGTTGGCACGAAAGACTAAAAAGCAATAGTTGTTTTCAGTTAAAGCGAAACCATAGACTGAAAGAAAAATGAATGGATGTAGGTCAAATTTTGATTTCCTGGTATCGATATCAAATAAGTTTTTTTTGTCGTAAACTGAATTTTGAAGGCTAAATAAGTCCTCTGAGTAAATGGTATCATGGCTGAGACTAAGAACTACAATTATACCTACTTAGAGCCAAACCCGAAGCAAAAACTAAAATAAAAGGGCTGAAAAAAATACAACATACAGGCAGATAAACAGACACACACACAAACATCTTGCCTTTTATATATATATATATATATATATATATATATATATATATATATATATATATATATTATCGATTTTTGCACTATTGTAAGAACTGCAACCTTGAAACTTCTTAATATTGTTTCTTATGTCTTTGTATATGAGTGTATCAAATTTGATTAAAATTGGACCACTCCTTCTATAACCCGATTTTTTCAATTAACGATTTTCGATATTTATTGGGGGTAACTCGACACAAAACCTAGCTAAGAACACTCACAGATGCTTATAGTACAACTGTGTAAATTTTCAATAAAATCGGTTCAGCCGTTTTGGAGTCTATAGGTAACGGATACACACACAGACACACACACACACACACACACACAAACAGACAGTCCCATTTATAAATAAGTTTTTAGATTTCAATACAGAAAGAATATCCTAAAAAAGCTTTATCAGTTTTATTGCAATTTTCTCCTTCTTATTCATGTGAATTAAGCTTCTCAACACTAAATAACATCAAAAATAGGAAGCCAGAAAGACTACACTTAATTGAAGAAGAAACGAGGGTTTGTTTATCGCACATTCGACCAAACATGGAAGCAATCACGAAAAAACACCAGGCACAGGTTTCACACTAAATAAGCTACACAAATAGTTGTATAGAACCATTGAAAGTTCATATTTAAGTGCGTAAGTTTTTGTTGTTGTTTTTTTTTTTTAATTTATGGTAGCATATTCATAATATATAAAATCTTTCAAACTTTGCTAAGTGTGCTGTGATATCTTAATTTACTCCTAGGTGTGCCGTTGCTTAAAAAGGTTGCGAAACACTGACCTATCAGATCAAGGCTTTCAGAAATACCTGTTTCTGGCTGGTGAAAGCAGTAAGTCCCTGTTAATGTGACCATATGCTGGTTTTAAATTAACATAGCAGTTATACAACATCTATTCGATAGATATGCGATCACCAATAGTTGAATGCTGATTTCCAAAGCAGGCAAATATACCTTCTTCCCTTGGAAGAATGCCTACTCTCAAATTGTCTTATTTGAAATGTTAAACACAATACAATCTTCTGGACCATCTAGTTGACATCGTGTAAGACTGAGTTTAACGAATGCTGATATTCATAAGATTCTTCTGAGTTTTAAAAAGTAAAATTAATGTCTATCGGCTCAGTGACCAAAGTGTTAATAAAACAAAATGTGCCCTCGACAGTAATCGAACCTGTATTCTCTGTACTCTTGTTGTAATGCCGATATTCACAAGTTTCGCCAGATTTTTTTAAAAAAGTGAAATTAATGTCTACCATTTTCCTAATGACCGAAGTCTTAATAAAAAAAAAAAATACGCCTCGAACCTTTATTCCCTTAAATCTTGTTAAATCATAGATTCATGGTTAAACTTGGCTTAAAGCAGTTCCTTAGCCAACAAAATCTAGAGTAGGGTTTGTTTTGGGTTATTTTTTTTCTTGTTTTGTTTTTTTAATTGCCCTCAGATGCTGATTGCACTTACACGCACTGTAAGTGCAATCAGTAAAAGGGACTCTCGGGACAGCACACGCACGTGCAGGTTGGGGAGAGTCGAGCACTTGGCTCGTCGCATCTGGGTCCATGTAGCCTTATGAGTCATAACTGAACGGATATTGGGTGAAACAAAACAATCGAAATCATTAAAAGAAATGCTTCTTTCTTTCCATTGAACGAGATGCTGAAGTGATTAAGAATTCAGCAAGAGAGATTGCTTGTTGGTTGAGATAGTTGAGTATTTTCAGTATTCGGACTGTAGCCATTTGTACGACGTTTCGGCTGTTATACGCACCGGACTTCTTCAGATGCTAGGAATTTCGAACGAACCCTTTATTAAAATCAACAGGGTATATCATTCTCATTCCTTGCATAAAACCTCTTTTGGCAGTCATGAGTTATCTTCCTTGAACACTCTAATTTCCTTGTTCACCACTGCTGTAGCCTGGTATTGAACTCACAATTCTTTGGGCCAAGTCACTGGAACTAACTAACATCTATATCCACTCTTGGCCATGTGTCCTTAAGGACAAGAACAACTGAAATTTTGGGACTTATAAATCTAATATTCAGTAATTATTTTTTACCAGAGTTCATATTGCAATTTTTGATGTTAATGGTTTTCTCTAGTATTCTTGATGTTAATGGTTTTCTCTAGTACTTTTTATATTAATGGTTTTCTCTAGCAATTTTTTTACCAGGGAATTGTCGCTCGAGTCTCTTGGTTACTTTTTCGTGTGCTTCCGTCTTTCGTTACTTTTGTGGAGTTGTGGCGAAACCTTGTTTCGGAAGTAAGACACGGAACAAGAAAGTAGGTTCAAAACAGTGTATTAGTAATAACAAGATACAATAATATTCAAAGAAGTGTTAATAAATAGTAATATAGAAATAAGTCCGAAGTATTATTACGCTGCTTAACTAGTAGCTGTCGTTAACTTTTGTACTTGACTGCTTGTAACTGCTCTCAACTCCTATTCATTGCTCCTTAGAAGTCACGCAGGTATATAGCAAGAGGAAGAGTTCATTCCTCGCAGGAGGGTATCATAACATTTATTAAACTCTGTTATCTTGTTTTTCTTTATCTCTCTCCTCTTCCTAGGACTGCTGTATATTAGGGATAACAGATTCAATATAGAAAAGGCACATTCTCTTCATCTATCTGCGAACATATCTGTCTTCAGTAATTTTAATGTTCGCCATGACACGTGGCTGGAACATAATAATGTTACCATTATTCAGACATTAAATTTTTCCATTCCCAAATCCTTTACTCAAATCGTAGACTTTCCTACTCGTTTCCCTTGCAAAACCGAGCAACAGGCTTCTCTACTTGATTTATTTCTTACCTCCGAGTTTTACCTCTTGGTAACTCTGACAATTCTGTGGTAGCTATTTGAATTTTGTACCAGGCAAGGAATTAAACAGGAAACCCTTAAGATTTCTTTCCGTTACCAGCATACTGATTAGAAGTCACTCCATGATTTTCTTCGTGAAGCCCCATTGACTGACATCTTTAATTTAAAATTCCACCACTGAAATTTCTTCTTGGATCAAAGCCGATATGGACGCTTTTATCCCTTCTCGGAAATATCAGATCAGACCGCCATGATTCATACCAGTTTTCTCGGTCGGCATCGCACACAGAAACCACTATTTTCGGCTATACCAGTGTGACAGCTGTCTTCATAACAAGTCCCTATTTGTTTCTGCTCATAATAAATTTAAGCAAGCCCTCGAAGAAGCAATATTCCTGTTTGTCGAGAGAATGAAGCACTGTATAGCCTCTCTAACAACTTTGGCACTCGTGATTACTGGCGGCTCTGTAATAGTAGATTAAATAAGTGCAAAGTTTCTATTTCCCCTTCTTCAATCAACTTAAGGTATTAACATTCTCTGCAGATAAATCTGAATGTTTTGCCCATAAATTATCCTCAAATTTCACTCTTAACTCATCTGGAGTATCCCTGCCTAACTTCCGACTTATACCTGAGTCTCTATTGAGTGATATGGTTTCTGCTATCAAAGTATGTGAATCTGATGGCATCCCTGTATTAGTCATTAAGAAGTGTGCTCCCAAACTGGCTCCTGTTCTCTGTAAACTGTATGTTTTCCTGCCTGCTGGAAGTCATTTGTTCCGGTTTTTAACAACTCTGGTAAGCCGTCCGACCCTTCCAACTACCCGCCTATTAGCTTTGTACCTCTTTTTGGCAAATTCCAGAGGTCCTAATCAATGCTGAATGGGTTCATTATCTCTCATCACCGGGCCTTTTCTCAGACAAGCAATACGGCTTTCGTTTCTTCGAGTCAACTGACGATATTTGCGGAAAGAGTCTATCATACCCTAGATAAAAAACGGTGAAAAATTAATTTATCTTTTTTTTAAGTATATATATATATATATATATATATATATATTTTTTGGTTTCTCTTCTCATTAAAACTGCCGGATTGCTTACATAAGCCGTCCATGGTATTCTCAGCATTCTTCTGTAGAGCTATTTGTCTCCACCTCATCTGTGATATAATTGTCCACCATTCACTGGCATATAGAAGGATTATTATAACAAAGAAGTTAGCTGATCTTTTCTTTATCTCTAACGAAATTTTCTTGTCTCTTAGAATTTCTGGAAGGTTTCATTTCTTATTTCAATGCGACTTGGGATCTTGGTGTTAGATTTTCCGCTGTCTGTTTGTTACGGATCTTCGTCACTAATTTGTCGTGAAGTTGTGTCGAAACTTCGCTGCAAAGTCGTAGTGACCGGTTTGTGCCGGAAGTAAGACCCGGAACAAGAAGGTTGGTTCAAAACAGTGTATTAGTATAAACAAGATATTCAAAGGAAAATTTAATAATAAATAACTAAAAATAAGTAAGTCCAAAGGTGTTATTACACTGCCTGACTAGTAGCTGTCCTTAAATGCTGTACTTGACTGCTCCTGTTAACTGCCCTCTGAAAGTCACGCAGGTAATTTATATGTAACAAGAGGAAGAGTTCATTCCTCGTAAAACACTACTCCACACGTAATTTTCTGTATCTGCCTGATGATGACATCTTTAACTTGTAACTCCCATATTTCTTTTGATGACAACTGTCGATTCTATCTTCGACAATTAATGGTTAGTCGTTTCTTGCAGATTTTCTTTACTGCCATGTCTAAGAGTTCCTACAGTTCACTTTCTGTTTCCACCCACCACCAAAAAAAAAAAAACATCTGGGCATCCCGTTTTGTTAAGATCGTGGCCACCAATAATAAATCCTGTTGGGACTTCTAATTCTCTTGTCTGCTACACTTCTACTCTGACAGTTTTTTTTCTTCCATTTCCCGCCTGTGTAATTCCCTTCCGTTTACTTGCTTCCATGATTGCAACAATCTCTAAAATTGTAAATGTAGCATCAATTGCTATCTTTATCTCCTCGAATTCCTTCCATTTTTAATCTTTTTTCGACACCCCCCCCCCCCTGTATCATGTTTTTCAATCATTATAACCCTCAGCGCTTTAGTGACGGTCCCTCCTTGTTCCGGGTGAAATGTTGAATATGATGCATCCTTATCTATTTTTCGTAATTACTCAATTTATTTTCTGTCCGTACGCAATCAGCGTCATTCCAGTAATATATATATAAATTATTTTTTAACCTCGGAAATAAAAAAAACAATATTTTTTCTTTCTCTTCTATCCTTCTCAGGTTTAGAATAACAACAAAGAAAACAAAACTTGTTGCCTTTCGTTTCTTTCACCTTCACTCATATTTTAATTGGAGTAGATAGACTGAACTATCGCCCGGTTCACACTCCACCCACGTCTATTGAACAGGTGTAGAGGCTCATCCCTTGTTCCCTGTTTAGGACGTGGTTTCCGGCTCTCTCTTTTCCAATCTATTCACTCTTACGTAACCCCCTGCACACCAGTGACCTTACCGCCTTGCTCGGGGTGATATGATTAAAAAAAAAAATGGATACTCGTTTCATAGTGGATAGTATGTTTTTTTTTCTTTTCTTTCTATAATTAGACTGTACATTTTAATTATCCACCGGCCTAAATGTTCAAGAATTCTCGTTTGGAAAATATCTATCTTTCGGCACGATTCGAACCGGCATACTCTCATACAACGGAAAGATGCTACCATTAAATCTGGTGTGTCCTACCATTCGACCACAGAAGATATGGCAAGTAAAGTCTATAATTAAGCCTTAGATACATATTCTCCTGTTTGTTTGTTTGTTTGTTTTTTGTTTTGTTTTTTTAGAACAACTATCTCTGCTCGTGATCGTATCCTTATGTAAACAAATGTAACTGAAATATATTGTTTAATTGTAGAAAAAAAAACGAAATACTTTTCAAACAAATAAATTTAAATAAATATGTTAGTTAATACCAATTTCGTAACTTTTCGTATAATTTCGTATATATATATATATTCTTTTTAATAAATTCACCCCAAGTAAGGTGATAATGCCACTAAGACGCAAGGGACTGTAAAAGATTAAAAACATTTTAGAAGAAACCCTAAAGCTAATCCTAAACCGGGAACAAATGATAGAGAGACCGCTACTCCTGTACAAAATTCGCGAGGAGTCTTAACCAAACAACTGTATTTATCAAATATCTCAGCAAAACTACAAGCTTTCTTCAAGTACTAAGTTGTCCAATTTGCCATGCACTAGGAATAAGCAAAAAGAAATTCCATTTACTTTTAAAAACTAATAAGAAGAAGAATTTTGAAAACAAGCCCCTTACTTGTATGTGCGTTGTGGTACAGTGGATATCGACTCGGAACGAGAAACCGGGGAGCCGAGTTCGAATTCCAGTTGAATCCATTGTATTCACTTACGCGCAAATACCCTAGGGAAAGGTATTAATCCGTCTCTTCCTTCCAGTTATGGGTTAAATAGCAGGACAGATTGGGTTCTATAGCCTTGGTCGGCAACCAGTCTACCGCAGAAAGCAATGGCAACCTACTGCGGGATAATCTTCTGCCCAGTCAGTCATGTCTCTTTCGAGACATGATCGCCCAAGCGTGTATCACGTATGGCACTTAACTGACTGACTTGTAGAGACGATAAGAAATGGGATCATACTATGTTGCCGTTCTTAAACTGAATCACTTGCCTGGATTATCACGTGACACATTATAATTAATCTTTGACCTGTGCACAGATTATATGTAAGGGTAGGTAATTGTTTTTATATCACAACATGTTCTGCTTAGAAACACCAGACAGTGTAAGCAATTTGAAACCTTGTGTTAAGTCTATGTACACATCAGAAATTCGACTGCGTTTTTCTTGTTATTTATGGGGTTGTTTAAATCTTCTCCTCTAACGAATATTGAAAACAGATTTTTCATTGACCGTCAAATGGATTGACTTTCCACAGCAGGTTTTCTCTTGCTTTTTGTTTTTAGTGACATCTCTCATTAACAGATGGCGACTCAATGTGTGCCAGTTAAATAAACAACAAAAGCGATAAGGTTTCAACAAGTTTTCTCGCTTGTTTAACTTCTTTTTTAATTTTTTTTTTTCTTCAACTTAGTACTAGTTTATTAAATAACGTTTCATTCGTTACCCAGGTAAGTGTTGACGGGACATAAGATGTCCTTTAGGCACCTCCACTCATTTTCGATGACTAACTTTTAAATTAAATTTTTAAAAATATAAGTTTTCTTAAAATTTTTATTTTAGCTTTAATTGAAAGCTAAATGATTAAATTTACTGTTTCCAATAAGCAAAATACTTTAGTCTATTTCAAACAGTAATTATATTGATTGAAATTTAAAATAACCGAAAAATTTAAAAATTAAAATTTTATCTGAAAATTTTTGAGCGATCAACATATTTGTAAACTTCTGAAAAGTTAGTTCTCGGGTTTAAAAATCTTGCAAAAATTTAAATATACATTTGGGACACATTATTTTTGGAAAATTAGCAAATTTAAAGTTAAAGTAATATGATTTAAACAACTATTATTTATTTATAGCATGAAATTTAAAGTAAAACTATTTCTTAAACACAGAGTTGAACTTTGTCATGGACACACGCACTGACTATAAAAATATGCAAGTATGTATACCTTTCCACCGTAATTAAAATGTGTTAACAGATTGTCAGATGAGCGTATGGCGACCACAAGTGACAGTATTGTACAAAATTGTTTTCCGGTAAAGGGAAGAAAACCTGAAACACAAGATCTTTTAATGTACACATAGAAATTACCATACAAAAAAAAACTTCAAATACAGAAAAAAAAATTGGAAATTGTTTTAAAAATACGATGGCTACATGACTTGTATTAAACTTTTGAATATGTATCTAAGGCTTAATTCTAGACTTTGTATTTTCGATTAGTAAATATAGTCTTCACTTTATAACTTACCAGCCTAACGTCTACAAGTCTTGGAAATATTTTTTTTAACTTTTGAAACTTTATAAATTATTATAATTAAAAAATAAAAATGAAAACAATACTTTTAAAATTTCGAAAAATTCTTAAGAAAAATGAAAACAAAAAAGTCTCTTATAATCAGTATAAAAATAGACTGCTGAAATTTCTGTGATAAATAATGAGGAAGAAAGGCTTGGAGAATTTGACTCTCACAAGTATCTCGAAAGGACAGAGAGTGGCAACGATAGATGAAACGATGATTAAGAAGACTATCGTTACTAAGAGCTACAAAAGAAAAAAATGTCGTGGAGAGCCATGACCATTCGCGTCCTGAAGGGATACGGCACATAGAAAAAGTTTACTTGCATATTTTTGTAGTACGCGCGTGTGTCTATCTAAAACCAGCTAAATATTTGTCAGGTTATATTTGAATTTTTGTGTCCAGAAGTTCTTTCTGTGATCTTGGCACTCCACAATTTTCTAACCTTTGGATCACTTTGCAATGTTATATATATATATATATATATATATGCAATGTTATATATATATATATATATATATATATATATATATATATATATATATATATATATATATATATATATATATATATATATATATATATATATATATATATATATATATATATATATATATATATATATATATATATATATATATATATATATATATATATATATTATATCGCATGCCACTTTCGTATTCTAAGTAGTAATGTCATTTTCTTTCTCATTTCTCATCTTTAAAACGTAACCAATGCTCACATGGTCCGTTCATAGTATTCTCAGCATCCTTCTGTAGACCGACATCTCTGTTACCTGTAGAAGTCTTCTTTTCATATGTGAGGACATTTTACAGTATTCACTTTAAAACTTTTTCCTTTTCTTAATACTTGTTTAGCTTTCAAAATGCATCTCTTGTTATTTCAATGCACCTACGGATTTCGGTGTCATATTTTTCATTTTCTGTTAAAAAAAACTTCTCAAAGATTTAAACTTCCAATTGTTTTTCACAAATTCGGTTCTCCCTTCAACTGAGGACCATACAGGTTTTCTCACAAATGAACGTCATTTTTCCCGCTTTCTTTTTTTTTTGTTGCGTAGGCATACATATTTCACACAGTAAATGTCAGTCAGTCAGTTAAGTGCCATACGTGAAACACGCTTGGGCGATCATGTCTTTTTCGAGACATGACTGACTGGGCAGAAGATTATCCCGCAGTAGGTTGCCATTGCTTTCTGCGGTAGACTGGTTGCCGACCAAGGCTATAGAACCCAATCTGTCCTGCTATTTAACCCATAACTGGAGGGAAGAGACGGATTAATACCTTTCCCAAGGGTATTTGCGCGTAAGTGAATACAATGGATTCAACTGAAATTCGAACTCGGCTCCCCGGTTTCTCGTTCCGAGCACTGTACCACAAGCCTTATAAGACAGAGGAAGATTTTTTAACATCTCCGTCCCATAATAATTCTTGCGTAAGCATACGCATTTCACACATTAAATGTAACAAGCATTATGAGACAAAGGAAGCATTTTTAATATCTCTGTACCATAGCAATTATATTTTCATACAAATTTCATACACTAACTGTAACAAGCATTATGGGAGAGAGGAAGCGTTTTTAATATCTCTATCCCATAATAATTCTTGCATTTGTATACACATTTTCAAATGTTAAAACTCTTATGTGACAGAGAAACCATTTTTAATCTCTGTTCCATAGTAATTGTTACATTTACTTACACATTTCATACAGTTCATGTAATAATTATCTTGGGTCAGAGTTTTTTTGTGTGTTTTTTTAATCATATCACCCCAAGCAAGGCGATAACGCCACTGATGCCCAGGGGGCTACGTAAGGGTAAAAAGAATGGAAAAGAGAAAGCCGGAAACCACATCTTAAACAGGGAACAAGTGATGAGCCTCTTCACCTGTTCAATAGACGTGGGTGGAGTGTGAACCGGGCGATAGTTTAGTCTATCTACTCCAATTGAATAAAAATGAAAAAAAAGAAAAGATTGGAAAAGAGAAAACCGGAAACTGCATCCTAAACAGGAAACAAGAGATGAGCCTCTTCACCTGTTCAATAGACGTGGGTGGAGTGTGAACCGGGCGATAGTTTAGTTTAGTCTATTTACTCCAATTGAAAAAAAAAGTAAAAAGAAAAGAGTGAAAAGATTGGAAAAGAGAAAACCGGAAACCGCATCCTAAACAGGAAACAAGAGATGAGCCTCTTCACCTGTTCAAGTTAGCATTGTTTATTATCTCTGTTCCATAATAATTATTGCATTTGCAAACGAATTTCAAACACTAAATGTAGCAACCATTATGGAAGAGAGGAAGCAATTTTCATATGTCCGTCCCATAATCATTGTTATTTTTGCATACCCATTTCAGACACTAAATGAACAAGCATTATGGGAGAGAGAAAACATTTTTAATATCTCTCTCCCATAATAATTGTTGCATTTTCAAACTTATTTCATACACTAAATGTAACAACCATTATGAGACAGAGAAAGTATTTTATTATCTCTGTCCTATAATAATTATGCATTCGCATATTCATTTCATACACTAAATATAACCATTATAGAACAGGCTTACGGCCTATCACGTTGAATACACCGGTTCTTGCTCGATCACCGAAGTTAAGCTGCTGTTCATGTCAGTACTTAGATGGGTGACCGCTTGGGAATGCCAGATGCTGTAAGCGTTTATGGACGGATGTACGTTGTGGTGCGGTGGATATCGACTCGGAAAGAGAAATCGGTGTGCCGAGTTCGAATTCCAGATGAATACCCTACATTCACTTAAGCACTAGTAACTTTGGGAAAGGTATTAATCCGTTCCTTCCCTCCAGTTATGAGAAAGCCGGAAACCACATCCTAAACAGGAAACAAGGAATGAGCCTCATCACGCGTTCAATAGACGTGGGTGGAGTGTGAACCGGGCGATGCATACAAATTTTACACACTAAATATAACAGACATTATGGGACAGACGAAGCATTTTTAATGTCTTTGTCCCATAACAATTGTTGCATTTGCATACACATTTCTTGCTCTAAATGTCAAAAGCATTATTTGAAGGTCTGAGCTGGTGAAACTAAGACATAAAACTCCTGTTAATATTTCTATAATCGGTAGGATCGCGACACTTAATTTGTGGGAATTTGTATGGCTGAAAAAATTAATCACCCACAAGGCCACAAGAATTAAAACAAAACTCCATTAATATATTCATAAAAAAATTGGGGGTTCACTATTTGTCATAGCTGGGACCCTATCAGGTGCAACCACCTCGGGTTAGGGTGGATCTGAGAACAACAAAATTTAAGAGGTGGCGCACCTTAAATCCTCCAATCTCCCGATTAACGACTTTGCTGCCGGATGTAGTTTATCGTCATACCCTGAAAGAAACATTAGAATAGTCACGACACAAAAATTTTATATTATTTTCATTTTTCGCATTATGTACGACAATCCACTCGTCATAACGTAACTGAGGAATGGAAATTTCATTTTGTTCAAATAGATCATGTAGGGTAAAATACAATCTTATCTGAAACATTGAAAAATTGTTGAAAATTGACTCGTTTTTTTTTTGTTTTTTTTGTTTTGTTTTTTTTTTGTTTTTTTTTGCCCGTATATTATATTTAATGCAATGGACACTTATTGTAAATGTATTATAGTTCTTTTCTTAAAACACAGGAAGGCATCCATTTGACCTAAAACTTTTATTAAGTTTCATTTTCATTATTTATTTATTCATTGTCCACCTGAAGTTAAATCTGGCCAATTTTCGCCTCAGGGAAATTTAATTATGTTTCAAAATAAAAGCATTTATATACAAATAGAAAATCATGTCGGAGAAGAGGAGTTCTTCTTTGAAATTCTTTCATAGACAAATGAGTTAAAAGAAAAGAAAATAACGTTTTATTTCGTATTCTTTATTTCACATATTCTGCTGGAATCATTTTGGGCACTTATGCGTGGTGTAATGGCTAACAAGCTTGTCTCGCTAAATGAATTACTACTGAGTTTGATCATTACTCAGTACTCCATACTTTCGTTCTTGCTATGCCCAGTAAATAATTATGCCAAAAATTTCATGCTAAAAATTAAATAATTCCCATTCCTTTGTTAAGGAGTAACTTCCACTCTGACAGCTTCTTTCTATCAATTCACACTAAACAAGGCGATAATGCCGCTAAGACGCAAGGGGGCTTCTCCGAGTGAAAGAGAATGAAAAGATTTGAGAAGAAAAAACAATCCCAAACAAGAAACAAAAGACCGCGGAGGAGTGTGAACTGGAAGATAGGTAAACATATTGAGAGGAAAAATAATAATTAATAATTAATAAATAGAATTCCTGAGTTCAAATCCAGATCTTAGAAGTATAGAGTTGTATAAAGTATAGACTTTAGAAAGAACCGGAAATCCAATCCTAAAGAGGAAACAAGGGATAAACCTCTACTCCTGTTCAAATAACTGAGGTTTCCAGAACTGTTACTTTCTGTAATAGGTTCCCGAGAGGATACTTCAATTTTTATTTCCCCCTTCCCTCTCCTTTACATCATACAACAATCTCACTCAGTAATCCTACTACATTGATTGACTCTTGGGCCTTGTGAACTAAGGTAAGAAAAATCATTGAATAGTTGAGAAACTAGAAGTTTATTTTTAAATTTATTTCAAGGCAATAAAACCACTAAGCCGCAGGGGCTTACTGAGTGTGAAAGAATATAAAAATAAAAACTAAATAAATCTCCACAGTAAAGGCCATACGTAATACACGCTTCGGCGATAATGTCTCTTTCGATTCATGACTAACTAAGCAGAAAATTTTCTCACGTTTGATTCTTTCTGCAGTAGACTGGTTGCCAACCCAGGCTATAGAGGCCACGCTGTCCTGCTGTTCATGTCAGTCAGTTAATCGACATACGTGATACACGCTTAGGTGACATGTCTCTTTCGATACCTGACTAGACGAAAAATTTTCCCGCGGTAGGTTGCCATTTCTTTCTGCGGTAAACTGGTTGCATAGAACACTGGTTGTATAGAACACAATCTCTCCTGTTATTCAAGTATTTTATCCATATTAGTCAGTTAATTGCCATACGTCATACACGCTTGGGCGATCATAAATCTTTCGAGACATGATTGACTAGGCAGAAGATTTTGCCACAGGCTATGGGTCCCAGTCTGTTCTACGATTCAACCCATAGCTGCGAGAAGAGATAAATACATGTATTTCCCAAAGGAATTAGCGCGTTAGTGAATCATCATCCTTTATCCATCACACCGAGATGGTGCATAGGGCAGCAACTTTTTGTTGCTGTTTCTGTAACAATCTGTTTTTTACGGGGCAGGGTTGTTAGCCCTGCACCCAACCCCCAACCCTGGAGGACTACGTTAGTGAATACGAGCCAAATAGAATTCAAAATCGGCTTTCTGATTTCTCGTTCCGAGTCGATATCAATTACTCCACAACACGCATTCACCCAAAATCAAAAATCCGTTGAAAAAAACTAATTCTCTCCTTGTGTTGAGAATTATTATTTCAGTTAGTTAAGCGCCGTACGTGACACATGCTTGGGTGATCTTACCTCTTTCGATCCATGTCTGACGAGGCAGGAGATATTCCCGCAGTAGGTTGCCATTTCTTTCTGCGGTAAACTGGTTGCCAACAATTGCTATAGAACCCTATCTGACCTGCTATTCAATCTATAGCTAAAGGGAGAAGTGATGGATTAATACCTTTCCCAAGAGTATCTGCGTGTAAGTAAATTCAACTAGAATTCGAACTCGGCTCTTCTGATTTCTCATTCCGAGTCGATATCAATTACTCCACAACATGCATTCACCCAAAATAAAAAATCCGTGGAAAAAAGATAATTCTCTCCGTGTGCTAGGAATTATTATTTCAGTTAGTTAAGAGCCATACGTGACACACGCTTGGGCGATCATGTTTCTTTCGATCCATGTCTGACGAGGTAGATGATATTCGCGCAGTAGGTATTGTCAGCAAACTGATAGGTAATGAATTCAGTAGGTATACAAACATAGAAAGGGGCGTAAGACAAGGATGTGTTTTCTCTCCGGATCTATTCAACTTATACAGCAAAACCATTCTGAGAGAAATAAATTCACCAAGATTCGTCATTAGCGACCACAATCTCAACAATATAAGATATGCGGGATGATACAGTGCTGATAGCCGACACGGAGAAGAAAATGCAGGACCTCCTACAGAAGGTAGCAAAAGAAAGCGAGAAGAAAGGACTGAGTATAAGCTTCAAGAAAATTGAATGTATGGTCATCAGCAAAAAAGAGGAAGCCAATATGCCTACTACAAGTGGGAGAAACTAAAATAAAGCAAGTGAAAAAATTCAAATACCTGGAAAGCGTACTGACAGTTATTGGAAAGTACGACACTGAGATCCGAAGACGCACTGGCATGACAAAGGACGCATTTCAAAAACTAACCAGAGTACCGAGAGAAACAGGAAACTTTCATTGAAAACAAAGAAAACAGTGTTGGACTGCTATGTGATATCTGTCCTGAAGAGCAGCAAATGTTGGACGATCTCTTCAAGGATGAAGGAGAGGATCGAGGTAGCAGAAATGTGGTTCTACAGAAGAATGCTGAGGATACCATGGGCCGAGTACCTGAGAAACGGAGAGGTGTCGCAGAGAATGCAAACGAGAAGAAAACATGCTTACATCAGGAAGAGACATATGAAATTCCTGGGATACGTAATAAGGAAAGAGGGCCTGGAGAATTTAATACTCACAGGACGGATAGAAGGAAAGCGAGACAAAGGAAAGTAACGCGAGACATTTGATAGGTTTGAGCAAATGGATGGCGGAGCGGGGTTTGGGGGAGATACCAAAAGGAAAGATATTAAGAGTGACAAGAGACAGTGACATATAGAAGTCCGTGATCGCCTACGTCATGAAGAGATACAGCACATGAAAAGAAGAAGAGGCGTACACCAAAAAGCAGAGCAACTGAAATTTTAACTTTTTCTTAAAATGTGTTTGGGAATGCAGTCTAGTCAATTTCATTTAGATTTTTTTAAATATATTTTTGACGCTTTCTGATACGTCAAAATATATTGTAATAACCAGAAAGAAAATTTACTGTAGATGATCTCGAGATTAAATCACTTTCGGCTGTGTAAACAGATTTCTCTTAATTAAAGTAGCATTTTTAATATCGAAATTGTGGTCAGACTCATTACGGCGAGCAACTAATCTATTAGTGGTGTTGTTGTGTAAAAGACCTCGTCCTTTGTGTTTATATAATCTTTTATTTAAATTTCTAGAGGTTTCTCCTATGTATTCTTTGTGGCAATCATTACAATTATCGAGTAAACTCATCCTTTAAGTTTAAGCTTATTATTACTTTGTTTTGAATTAATTAAGTCTTAAGTTTTACGCTAACATTAGATTCTTCTTCTTTAAGCGCCGTGTTCCCTCAAGGCGTAGACGATCACGGCCTTCTTCAGCTTCCTGTCCCGTTGTCTTTCTGTTAATCTCTCCAGCCCTGTTCCACCATCCATTTACTCAAGCTCATTAAGTCTGTTATGCGCTGTCTTCCTCTGTCTTTGTCCCTCTTGCCCTCTGTCTCGTATCAGATTTTTTCAACCCCACCTTTCTAATTATGTCTCATTACATTCAATTGATTCTTCCTGATGTTAACTATTAGTTACCTATTTTACTTCTATTTTTTCTTAAACGTCGTCGCTGCTCTCATATTCGGTCCATGTGGAGTAGATAGACTAAACTATCGCCCGGTTCACACTCCACACACGTCTATTGAACAGGTGAAGAGGCTCACCCTTGTTTCCTGTTTAGGATGTGGTGTAGAGGCTCATCCCCTGTTCCCTGTTCAGGATGTGGTTTCCGGCTTTCTTTTTTCCAATCTTTTCACTCATACGTAGCCCCTGCACATCAGTGGCGTTACCGCCTTGCTCGGGGTGATATGATTAAAAAAAAATCTGGTCTTGTGCTCCTACGGTATATCTCGAGATCTTTGACCAAATTGAAAGGCGGGTCTGTAATATTATCGATCTTGATCTGGCATCTCGACTTCAGCCAACTTCTCACCGATACACCGCAGTTTCCCTCTGTCTTCGCCTACAAATATTTTCGTGGCAACTGTTCTCCTTGGAGCCTCGACTACATGAATTTAAGAGTGCTACTACGATTGGATGTGCGTTGTGGTGCATTGGATATCGGCTCGGAACGAGAAATCGGGGAGCCGAGTTCCAATTCCAGCTGAATTCATTACATTCACTTACGCACAAATACCCTTGGGAAAGGTATTAATCCGCCTATTCCTTCCAGTTATAGGTTAAATAACAGGACGGATTGGGTTCTATAGCCTTGGTCGGCAACCAGTCTACCGCAGAAAGCAACGGCAACCAACTGCGGGATAATCTTCTGCCCAGTCAGTCATGTCTCTTTCGAGACATGATCGCCCAAGCGTGTATCACTTATGGCACTTAACTGACTGACTAAGATTGGTAACTAGGTTTTGCTGTTCTACTGTTAAACTAGCTAGAAGAAAAAACACCACTTCTAAGTTTATTTTCTCGAACTTCTCACCTATAGTATTCCCTTTCCTTGCCAACTACAATCTTAAAAAAAAAAGAAGCTAAATGCGATGTCAGTCGCCATCTTCTGTCTTCCAGAACACTGTTCCTTTATTGACCTCTCATCACTTCTCAATAAAGTCTTCTTCTCTTTATCATTCCCTATAACCCCCGTGTCCCAATTCCATTATCGTCTGACTTGGGGTGAAATGATTTCAAAATGAATAAAGATGTCAGAAGACTGAAATTTAAAAGAAATGTTAATGAAAAATAACAACAAACAAACGTTTAATTTTTTTTTTTTTATTCATAATAAAAAAACTAAACCCCATGATATCGTAATTCTTCGGGATACCAAGCGAAGTCCTTCATAGGTTTTCTCGAAGCAGCGTGAGTCGCTACCATATGACAGGTTGTATTAGATTGCAGCAACAATTGTTAGTACCTTACCTGATTTATTGGAGAATAGATGTGTGCCTTTCTGCGACGTGAGCACAAACATCTCGGCTGTAATTTGAAACTGGTTCGCCTTTTTCCAATTATCTTGATGTCACCCATCAAGCCAACCCCACATCTCCACTTTACAGCCATTGGAAAAAGAATAAGAAAATAAAAATATAAAAAAAAATGAAATAAAAATGCATCTTAACGAAAAAAAACTCTGAAAAAATTCTTTTTAATGGAGGCCAATTTTTAGCTACTGGCATCAAAATGAAAATTTCGCGGTTTTCAAATTTGGATTTTCTGATGAATCATAATTCTTAACTTAATTATTCAATAACCTCTTTGCAAGTTCCAAAAGTATAAAATTATTTTCTAAGGAATTATTAACCACCTTGAAATTTCTTTCTTACTGTCAAAACGTCGCAAGTCTTTCGCTATTTCCATGGAAAGAGGCTAGACGATCTATATTCCTTAGTTCCACCAGATTTTATCTTCACGGCTAAGACCCGTCATGGCCACGCACATTGTAGCGAACAATCCGTGGTATTACATTAATTCCACTGGAGCAGATTGTTCCCACGGACTTCAGTTTCCTGAAACCGGCTCTCACTAGGACGCTACTTCGATCACTATACTCTTAAGATGTTCACGTCTAGGATTAACCGTTATCTTCCCCACATATTACCATAGACTGTTTCTTTTACTCCGTAACCCTCCTACCTCAAGTGGCTCTTAAGCCTTGTAAAAGAGAAACACTGTTGTAAAAAAAAAATACGATCAATACACTCAGCAATATTTCCAGGGATGTTTCTGACTCCAAGTCGCCTTGTATAAAATTATAATTAAGTTTTAATTTTCGATCACAACACTCTTAAGATGTTCAAGTGTGGGATTAACCGTTATCTTCCCCACATATCACCATAGACTGTTTCTTTTACTCCCTAACCCTCCTACCTCAAGTGGCTCTTGAGCCTTGTAAAAGAGAAACCGCATTGTAAAAAACATGATCAATACACTCGGCACTATATCCAGTAATGTTTCTGACTCCAAGTCACCTTGGCGGTAATAGAATTTTAATTTTTGATTACAACATTCTTAAGATGTTCAAGTCTAGTATTAACCGTTATTTTCCCCACATATCACCAAAAACTGTTTCTTTTACTCCGTAACCATACTACCTCAAGTGGCTCTTGAACCTTGTAAAAGAGAAACACCATTGTAAAACAAAATGATCAATACACTCGGCACTATTTCCAGGAATGTTTCTGACTCCAAGTCACCTTGGCGGTAATAGAATCTTGTATTAACCGTTGTGTTACTCAAATATCCCCATAGACAGCGCTTCTTACCTCTATTAGTTTGTAACCCTCTACCTAGAGTGGCACTTGGGTCTTGTACATCATTTTGGTGAACATCATCCTCAAAAATAAAAATAAATATGTATACACCAGCAATAGTCAGCCATCATTCGTCTGTTCCATCGTCTCTCTTCCATTGTTTTGATATCCCGATAGAATCATTCGCCTTGCTCATCACTCACATCGACGTAATTATCCAGAAATTTATGTAGATGACTTTGCAAAAAATGAACCTTAATACTCATATTAGCGTATTACTGATACAGTTTATCATTTAATTTGGATTTTGGCGATAAATTGGAAAAATTTGGGACTTCTATTTTAAAATTTTTAACTCAAAAACACTTTTTCTCTTATAAAAATTGTTTATTTCAGGTGGCTAACATAAATTGCTCGGCCTACCTGAAAATTGATGGATTTCTAAAACCTTTATTAACTAAATGTTGCAATCAGCCAAGATCGTAAAATGATATTTTGGCAACCTGCTCTTAATTTTGTAATATGAATGTCTTGCAAGTCCTGTTCTTTTTAAGAACGACTAAGAATTTCCATATTGTGTGATGATAGGATGCCACTTGCTGCTGCAAAAAACCCTATGCCATCCTTCAAGGGCGTTATTAATTTCAGGTAAATTAGCATTGACTCTCCCAAAGCAAGACTACATACGTATTCCAAACATAGATATTTCGAATGATTATGATTTAGTATAATTGACATTTCGATTAGTTTTCATTCAAACAATTTACAATTCGAATAACTGCTTTCGAATAATTGTCTTCGAACGATTATTTTCGAACAATTTTCTCGACACGGAAATTATCCAAGTCCCGATTCGTGTTGTCTTCAGTTATATTTACCTGAACACTTGGTTCGTTCTTTTTTGTGGAAAATAAAAAAGGCTTTTTTGTGAATAATCTCACAGACTTTAATAACTTAAGAGGTTGTCTTTAAGATTATTTCGAAGTTGTAAAAACAACGTATTTATAAATAGGTCTCTGGAAGTCTAGTCTAAAATATTTCAGACATTTCAAAAGTATTACTTTCTTTTAAGAGAAACAAAAGCCCTGTGTACGAGAGGATAGGTTCCAGCCGTACACCCATCACTGAAACCGAAATTCGTGAACACTAAATCTCTTTAAATCTCTAAGATTTTTCTTCTTTATGTTATCTGTAACTTAGAAGCAATTAATGAATTTTTTAAAATCCAACATTATTTTAATTCTAGAGAGTAACCACTGAGAAAATGATGGGTTTGAAAAAGTGATAACTCGTTTGTTTTCAGTCCTTTATATATATATATTTTTTTTATTTACTTATTTATTTATTTATTTATTTTGTGCTGGTTATAAAACACCCTTTGGAGATTAAAATGGCGACGTATGATGTGAGTATTGTTTTTCTGTTCTAGTGAAAGATCAATAATTCAAACTCATTCAGAAATATAAAGAAAGCAAAACGAAATATCGTTAGACATGGACAACAGAGCAAAAGTATTTCCTCCTGTGGTTTAGATAAAAGATTTAGTTAGAAATTTCATGAAGGTTACCCAAATTGACAGGTTTTTTTTTTCTTTTAATAAGGCCGGAGAGCACAATTGCCGAACCTTTATGCTAAGAGTAACAATGATGAAGATATGAATCCAGCTGTAAGTAATGACAACTACTCATCTTAGAAATTCAGACAGAAGAGGTGAGACTGCTCGTTCGGAAATTTCGTTAAATACTGAACAAACAGCTTTTCATTATGAAAAACGAAGAGTTTTTAAAAATTGCCAGTAGAAATTTCAAAGTCGTTTCTGATGCATTGTTTTCTGAAATTAAGATCTGCTTTCATGTTCGGTCCAGCACGGGAAGTCTGCTTTCTCTGCTGTTTTGGTTTTTAAATATCAGGAACAGACATGAGCTTTCAATAATGGAAAATGGAATTCGTAAAATTTAAACAAAAGACCACAATCTCTTTAAATATTCAATTTAGACAATATCTCCGTCTGCTGTAATACAGGAGGTCTACAAATATGATAGTATCAGAAAGATTATTAAACACATTCCAGAGGAGCAATTACTTTGATGAACCATATATATATATATATATATATATATATATTAGAAGTTGTACAAACAAATGGGTCATCAATGTACTGTTTGTAGTACTTTACTTTTTGAAGAGTGCTGCCTGACGAGGTGCTAATTGTGTTGCAGTCAATTATGTCCTTATAAACTCTTATAGTAAAAATATTAGTATATATATATATATATAAATATATAAATATATATATATATATATATATATATATATATATATATTCTAAACATACATTGTTAAATATAACAGACAACGAATGTCTATTATGTTTAATCATGAACCGTTCTAAACATCGTATTTTGGCTTTAATTTCAGGTGAAAATAAAGACAAAAATTGTTTAAAATTTGGATATTTTTTTATTGTGCTGGTTCTAAGCTTTCGGCTCACATGGGCCATCTTCAGAGAGGTTACAGGGACGTTAATATAAAGACATTCACCATCTTTGACAGGTGTTGACATAAAACATTGCAATGCGACGATAACAGTTACCGAATAGCAGACGAAGTTCATAAATTTGTAATGCAATTCTATGACGTCACACCGCGTGAGAGACCAAAATGTTAATAGAACCATATATCTAAATGCAATATAATGTGTTGTGACCAGATTGAGATGTGATTAAAAATGTTGCTTTGATTTAATCTCAAGGTTCTTTTTACTGTGTATACGTGTGAGTATTATTGTGCTATCGACTATATATATAGATGTGTGGGTATTAATCTTGACTTTGTGGTGACACGTCCCGCCAATCGCCACACTTGACCGATGAATAACTTACTTCCCACCCCTCTACCATTTATGACACTAACTTCATAACACCCGGCAAAATTATTTTCTGGGTCATACCGATTGTCTTCCTGTTTTTTTAATGTTCTATTTATAATTTGTGGATTGAGGAGATGGGTAATAAAAACTTCCCCGTCGAAATAAATTATAGTTTATAACCGCTTTAGATGATGTGTCGAGTTTACTTTTATGTATATTTATCAAGTATCTTACAATCTAAAAATATTTTCTGGCCTTAAAAAACCTGCAAAGGGTTGATAAGCCGTAAAAAAACAAATCAGTTTATCATCTCACTCTAAATGAATTTCTTACGTTGATTCGTGCGCGCGAGAGAGTTAGAAACATCATTGCATACGCGGCAGTGAGTACTCATTGCACATCATTGCACACGCGGCAATGAGTACTCTGTCTGACTGTAAACAAAGAGAATATTCGAACCTATAAAATAAAGCATAATTTAAATACTTTCGTCGGAAGTTTTACTACAGTATTTCTTTTTTCTGAAAGTAATTCAACACCAGGCAAGAAAACTAACCCCCTTCAGCAAAGAATTAACGAAAGTATTTTGGGCATGATAGATAGATAGATAGATAGATAGATAGATAGATAGATAGAGAGACTAAGAATATACTGAGATAGATAGATAGATAGATAGATAGATAGATAGATAGATAGATAGATCTAAGAATAGACTGAGATGAGATAGATAGATAGATAGATAGATAGATAGATAGATAGATAGATAGATAGATAGATCTAAGAATAGACTGAGATAGATAGATAGATAGATAGATAGATAGATAGATAGATAGATAGATAGATCTAAGAATAGACTGAGATAGATAGATAGATAGATAGATAGATAGATAGATCTAAGAATAGACTGAGATAGATAGATAGATAGATAGATAGATAGATCTAAGAATAGACTGAGATAGATAGATAGATAGATAGATAGATAGATAGATAGATAGATAGATAGATAGAAGAATAGACTGAGATAGATAGATAGATAGATAGATAGATAGATAGATAGATAGAAGAATAGACTGAGATAGATAGATAGATAGATAGATAGATAGATAGATAGATAGAAGAATAGACTGAGATAGATAGATAGATAGATAGATAGATAGATAGATAGATAGATAGATAGATCTAAGAATAGACTGAGATAGATAGATAGATAGATATAGATAGATAGATAGATAGATAGATAGATAGATAGATAGATAGATAGAGAAATAGGTGATGCAGAAATAGATAGATAGATAGATAGATAGATAGATAGATAGATAGATAGATCTAAGAATAGACTGAGATAGATAGATAGATAGATAGATAGATAGATAGATAGATAGATCTAAGAATAGACTGAGATAGATAGATAGATAGATAGATAGATAGATAGATAGATAGATAGATAGATAGATAGATCTAAGAATAGACTGAGATAGATAGATAGATAGATAGATAGATAGATAGATAGATAGATAGATAACAAACTGGAATTAACAGCTATGAAGAATCTCAGATTGATGATAGACAGACAGCGAGATAATGGACAGACTGAGACAGACAGACAATGAACAGGCTGAGATAAACAGTCAGATAATGAGTAGTCTGAAGTAGACAGACATAAATTGTACAGACAGACGGTGGAATGAAACAGACAGAAAATTAACAGACTAAAATAGACAGCTATGAATAGACACAGACAGACAGACAGACAATCAACAAACTGAAAAAGACAGGCAGCGAGTAAGCGGGCCGAAGCAGACAGGCAGATATAGAAAAAAACTAAAATAAACAGACGGGCGAAAACCAGACTGGGACAGACAGAAAATATACGGACAAAAATAGATAGACAACAATGAACAGACTGAGACAGACAGACAATGAGCAGAGAGAGAAACAGTCAGACAGATAACGAATATATTAAAAGAGACAGACTGACGATGAACCGACTGAGACAGACAGACAGACACAGACAAACAGTTAATGGGCAGACTGGGGCAGACAGACGATGAACGGGCTAAAACAGAGAGATGACTATGAACAGACCGTGAAAGATAAGGAGTAGACTGAAGTAGACAAACAGATATCTAACAGACTAAAATAGACAGACGGACAAAGAACAGACTAAGATAAACAGTAAATGAACGGACTAAAACAGATAACACATCACTCAATAAGTTCCGGACCTAACTAATAAAACAACAACTTTTAACCAAAATTCGACTTTATTCATCAACATGGTCTCCTTCTAGGGGGATACACTGATTCCAACGCTTCTCTAACAATTCGATGCCTTTTTTATAGAACGATTTGTTTTTGGACTCAAAATACGCCTCAGTTTCCGATATCATTTCTTCATTGGAGCAAAATCTCTTTCCCTGGAACATTCTTTTGAGATCTGCAAACAGCCAGTAGTCGCTGGGTGCCAGATCTGGAGAATAGGGTGGATGTGAAAGCAATTCGAAGTGCAATTCATATAGTTTTGCCATCGTTGCGTTCGACTTGTGATACAGTGCGTTGTCTTGGTGAAAGATTACTTATTTCTTCTTCATTTGTGTCTGGTTATTTTTTTTTTTTTTTTGGCGATTTCTTCCTTCAAACGCACTAATAATACTATATAATATTCGCTATTGATGGTTCTTCCTTTCTCAAGGTAAACGACGAACAAAATATCTTACGCATTCCAAAATACAGAGGCCAAAACCTTGCCTGCTGATGTTTGCGTCTTTGGTCGCTTTGGACGGCTTTCAGTTGCACTTGTCCACTTAGCTGACAGCCGATTTGACTTCAAAGTGAAGCGGTGGATCCATGTTTCATCTGTTGTCACATATTGACGCAAAAAATCCTTCTTGTTCCGTTGAAACAGTTGCAAACAATACTTTGAATCGTCGAAGCGTTGTACAGAAGGATGCTGAGGATACCATGAACTGAACATGTGAGAAACGACAAGGTTTTGGAGAAGATACAAACGAAAAGAAAATTTATTCTTAACATCAAGAAGAGACAGCTGAAGTTTCTAGGACGCATAATGAGGAAGTAGGGTTTGGAGAATTTAATACTCACGGGACGGATAGAAGGGAGAGAGACAGGAGAAAGCAACACTTGACATACTTGATGGGCTTGAGCAAGTTAATGTCGGAGCAAGGTCTGAGAGAGATTCTAAGAGGAAAATTGTTAAGAGCGACAAGGGGTAAGTGGAGGTCCATGATCGCCTACGTCCTGAAAGGACACGGCACATAAAGAACGTTTTGTGTATAATTCTTTGTAACCATAGTACCGGGGTAAGACACCCTCTTCAAATTTGACCTAAGCCAACACGGAGGAATAGGCCGACAAAATTAACATTAAAATATCAAACCAAAGATTTCCATACCAGAGGGGCTTACCAACCGACCAACGCTTATGCGGTCAGAAAAGCGGGTCAGCAACCCCGGGTCAGCAACCCCGAGTAATTTGACAGCGGCGATCAGAGGATAACTCTAGTAAGGTCGAGCTAGCGTGTTACATGCGACTAGAAAAAAATAAATACAGTCACGGAAAATAGAGCTCTTTTGAGAGAACTCTTTCATGTTAGCGGGAAAATAATGATGTGATTTTTAATATACTGGATTCAGAGATAAACTTTAGAATAAAGAAAGCGAAAAAAAGAACTAAGCATAATCTACAAGAAAACTGAACTCATATTCAACAGTAAAAAGAGGAGACAAAATGCCAACTACAAGTCAGGGATACTGAAATCAAGCGATACAGAAATTTAAATACCTGGAAAGGGTTCTTCTAACAGAGGACGGAAAGTACGACACTGACATCCAAAGGCATATTGGCATGGCCAAGGATGCATTAGAGTATAGAGAGACTGGAAAATTTCATTGGAAACAAAGAAGAGAGTACTATAGTGTTGTGATGACTGTCCTTCAATATGGCAGCGAATGCTGGACAATCTCATCAAGGATAAAGGGAAGACTTGAAGCTACAGAAGGATGCTGAGGATACTATAGACCGAACATGTTAGCAACAACGAGGTTTTGGAGAGAATGAAAACGAAAAGGAAAATTACACTTAACATCAGAAAAAGACAGCTGAAGTTTCTGGAAGATGTCATGAGGCAAGAAGGCTTGGAGAACGACAGATAAAGGAAAAGTAAGGCATGACATACTTGGTGGGCTTAAGCAAATGGATAGCAGAGCAGTGTTTGGGAGGAGTAACAAGAGAAAGGCTGTTAAAAGCTACAAAGGATAGGAGGATGTGGAGGGCCATGATCGCCTACGCCCTGAGGGGACACGGCATATAGAAAAAGAAGAAATTATAAATTTGTCTGTATATTTCTAGATTTCTAAAAAGAAATGACCGGCTTATTTTTCATATAAATCGCTTTTCGGTTTTTTGGCTGAGATCAAAGTGTAGTATCCGTTCTCTTCTTTGGGGAGAAAGTGCCCTGTCCAGGGGATTACAACCCAGCAGCAGCAGCACCTTCCTCATTGTACTTGATGAGGCCGGTTTAATCGACGCCAGTATGACAGTGGGATTGGGCATTTTTTGTCATTCACTCATATGGGCACTCCATTTTTTTTTTTTTTTTTTTTTTTTATCGGTGTCACCCTAAACAAGGTAGCAAAACCGTTAAAACAAAAGAAGGATGAAGGGTTTGGAAGAATTTGGAACAGAAACATTAAATGTGAGCAAAAAGAGTAACCTGAAGGACTATCGATAGTAAATCTAAATTTCGAAAAAAAGAAAAATGACGGGATTTTCCATATGGATTTTCATAGAAGTAAAGAAAGACGAAAATACATTTGATACACCTTATTATAATTCTCTTGTCCCTCCCTTCGATAATACGCATATTTCAGATGAACTGTATCGAACAAAGATCCAGTTACCATAAATTAAATTCAATCGTCTGCTTAATTCTTTTACCGCGTAAATAAAAGAGTATTCCGCGTTTTGATCACGTGGAAAAGTCATTACTTGGTTTCAGTGAAAGAGAGAAGACACGATAGAAGTAGAGAGAGAAAAAAAACAGATACTATACTTTGATCTCAGCTGAGAATTGATGGCGACCAATAAAAGAGCCATATTTCAGATGCACTGTATCGTACGACAGAAACGCCAAAAATTCAGCCACGTACATTACATTACATTACGTACATCCACTAAATCTCTGAAAAAACAGCATAGTATGAAGAAAAAGGGCACCAAACTTAATAAAAAACGAAATTTTTCTATCAAAATATTTATGTTATTATTAAGAGGAAAGATCAAACTATTTTTAATTACTTTTTAAAATTGTTTAATCCTTTCTAAAACGTTCGAAATTTTGGTAAAAATCTTTTTATTTTCGTTAACAGGTAGCCAAATCGTTACGAGAGTTTACAATGGAAAATGTATTTAAATGTATTTACAATGGAAAATGTTTTTAAATGTATTTACAATGGAAAATGTATTTAAATGTATTTACAATGGAAAATGTATTTAAATGTATTTACAATGGAAAATGTATTTAAATGTATTTACAATGGAAAATGTATTTAAATGTATTTACAATGGAAAATGTATTTAAATGTATTTACAATGGAAAATGTATTTAAAATGTGTCAATCACTCAAAAATGTCCGAAAAATTAAAAAATTAAAAAAAGAAATCTCAAATGTTTTTATTCCAATCAATATAGTTTTTGTTTGAAAAACACCAGAGTATTTTGCTTACTGGAAATAGTAAACAAAATCATTTAGCTTCCAATTAAAACTAAAATAAAAGTTTCAACAAAACGTTTTCATTTTTAAAAATTCAGTTTCTTTCGCGATTGACCTATTCTGTTTGGATTGCGTGGAAAGACAAAAAAAAGACAAAAAAAGACAAAAAAAGACAAAAAAAAGACAAAAAAAGACAAAAAAAGACACAAAAAAGACAAAAAAAAGACAAAAAAAGACAAAAAAAGACAAAAAAGACAAAAAAAGACAAAAAAAGACAAAAAAAGACAAAAAAAGACAAAAAAACATATCAAAGACACGACTTGATTTCAGTTAGAAATTGAATGAACAAAAAGGAAATAAAAAAGTGTTTAACGTCTATTTCAGGGAAATGGAAAAAGTTGTCAATTTAAAATCTTTTTATTCATACCAACTTCGTAAAATAACGAACTACATTGATATTTATGATTGTTATTGCAAAACAGTTTTTAAGTTGTTAAATTCAAATATTTCCCGATGCGATAGAAGAATTTCTACGGATATTTCATTGTTGTATAACTCGCCTTTGGCTTATTTAGGCATTAACTGAAGAGTTGGGCACCTCGAGGTAACGTAATGGTTAGCAAGCTTGTTTCGCTAGAATCATTGCAATTGATTAGTGAGTTCGATACTCACTGGGTGTCCCTTACTTTTGGCCTTGTGCCACATTTAAGCTACGCTTGGAAAATCGCCATTATCTTAAGAATTAAGATTCCACAGAAAATTTTAATAGGAAAAGCGTAACATTTTCACGGGTCTTTCTCGTTAACAATGGCGATTGTGGAACTCTGAAAGTTGTGGGGCTACTTTGGAGCCGAGATTATTCTGAGAAGGAAGGGGAAAAACTTAAGCAGCGTCTTCATTTTCATTCTACCCCACTATCGTGTTATACAAGTTGGGAATGAGTTTGAGTATAAGTATGTTACTTCACTAAATTAAACGGAATAACTTTCCATTCATAGTAGTGCAGTTCTAATCTATTCTTGCCCTCTTTTCCACTAACAAGCTGTTGAAACACAAGAGAGTTTAATTTCAAACCAAATTCAAAGGGTTAATACTAATGTTAATACTAGCAGAACAGTGTGATTTGTCTGCCCTGATTTTTTGAAAAAGATGAAAAAGAAAATGCAGAGTGAAAAGCACTGAAGATCAAATTTTTTTTTTAAATCAGAGACTGTTTAGTTTAATAATTTTGAAGCTTATAAAAGTGGTGGGGCCAACCGAGGGGCCAGCCAAAATTCTGGGAGCTTTGGCCCCTTCTGTCTACCCCCGTATAATCACTACTGCATGTTACATGGACGCTTTCAAACTATGTATAAGCAGTAGTGAGAGCGGTATCTATTCCAGCAGATAACTCTGACAGCCAGACTTTACGAACACCGAAGTTATGCAAATCCTATCCTGGTCAGTAATTAAATGGGTAATCACCTGAGAAATTCAGGTGCTGTAAGTTTGAATTTGCTGGTGATGTAAATATAATGTCTCGGAATTACTGATCGGAGAGCTGAGTTCTAATTCCAGTTGGGTTCGTTATATCCAGTCACGTACAAATGCCTTTAAGGTAAACAGACTTTCTCATATAGATATCTCCTGTTTGAGACAGACGCTCTCTGTAGCCGAGTATTAAGTTATGCCGGATCCAAAGGTAGTTTCTCCTACAAAAGGGTATGCAGGTTCGATCCTTGCCGGAAAGCATGCCTTCTTTCTTTAAAATTTCTCGAATGCGCTGATCGACAGACGTAATGCAAACAGTTCAAAATTAAAATAAAAATGTGGCATCCATTTCAAATACGGTTAACCATTATAACAACACTTGAAGTAATAAAATTGTCAGACTGAAAATAAATCTTTTAATTATATATATATATATATATATATATATATATATATATATATATATATATATTCGGTTGTCACGCATGAAATGACGCACTTTACAGGAATTTAATACAACGCATTTGAAATGTTAAAGAAGTAATTTATGAAATGACGCGCTTTGTAGGAAATGAATAAAATGCTTCTGAAATGTTAAATAAACTAATTTATTAGACTGTTATGTACAGAAGCTAATTCTCTAAGCTAGCTGAGAAAGTATGAAAGTAATGATGAGTAGGGTCTGGTAACTGATACACTAAGCTAGTTTGCACGTAAAAAAAGTTTTTATGTACAAAGTCTTGTATACTCTGATCAGGTTGCACGTCCAAGAGTTTAGATAAGCAGAGACTGGTAGCTGATACTCTGAGCTAGCTTGCACGTCAAAAAGTTTAAATAAACAGAGTCTAGTAGCTGATACACTGAGCTAGCGTGCACGTCCAAAAGTCTAGATTCCTGGTAGCTTATACTAAGCTCACTTTCACGTCCAAAACCTAGATGAGCAGAGCCTAGTAGCTGACACACTGAGCTAGCGTGCACGTCCAAAAGTCTAGATTCCTGGTAGCTTATACTAAGCTCACTTACACGTCCAAAACCTAGATGAGCAGAGCCTAGTAGCTGACACACTGAGCTAGCGTGCACGTCCAAAAGTCTAGATTCCTGGTAGCTTATACTAAGCTCACTTACACGTCCAAAACCTAGATGAGCAGAGCCTAGTAGCTGACACACTGAGCTAGCGTGCACGTCCAAAAGTCTAGATTCCTGGTAGCTTATACTAAGCTCACTTACACGTCCAAAACCTAGATGAGCAGAGCCTAGTAGCTGATACACTGAGCTAGCGTGCACGTCCAAAAGTCTAGATTCCTGGTAGCTTATACTAAGCTCACTTACACGTCCAAAAGTCTAGATGAGCAGAACCTGGTAATTGATACTCTTTGTGCAGCTTCTGGGTTTTCTCAATTCATTACTAGTAGGCTTATGATCGCATCATCTTGAAACACTGGTTTCTGTACGATCGCCGAAGCTATACAACATCGACCCCTGTCAGTACCTAGATGGGTGACTGCTTAAGAATACCAGCTGCTGTAAGCATTAATGTGCGGGTGGTGTAATTTATAAGGGATGAGAATTGTTAATCGGAGAACTGAGCTACAATTCCTGTTCAATTCGTTATATTCACTTAAGCGCAAATAACCTTCAGAAATCCACCACTTTTTCTCCCAGTTATGGGTTTAGTAGGACTTCCATCACTAAGTGATTATTATCTCTAAAATAAAATTAAAAAATTACAATCTTAAAATATCTTTAAATAACCTGCAAAGTGTTGATATGCCGTAAAAGCGAATAGGGTCTTTTCTGTTAATTCAACCCAAATTATGTGTAAAATTCAGTCAGTCAGTTAAGTGCCGTACAAGCTTAAGTGATGATGTCTCGAAAGAAATATGACTGACAGGGCAGAAGATTATCCTGCCATTATTTTTTGCGGTAGACTGATTGCCACCCAAGGCTATAGAACCAAGTCTGTCCTGTTATTTAACCCATAACTGGAGGAAAGGGACGGATTAATACTTTTTCCCAAGGGTATTTGCGCGTAAGTGAATGCAAGAAATTCAACTGGAATTCGAACTCGGCTCCTCGATTGTCGTTCCGAGCTGATATCCATTGCACTACAACTTATCGCAAATATTAATTCATTCAAAAAATTATGAATTTTAAATCAAAGTTTATTTTTATGAAGTTTTTGGCGCCTTCTTGAAGTTATATAAATTTTAAATCAAAATTTGTTTAACATGCCTCGCGACAAACCCAACCCTCAGAATAAAAAAATTACCAAAAATCAGTGATTTTTGTAAGTGTGAATGATATTCGACGTACTTACAATTTCATTTTTTACAATTTAAAAAATAAATAATAAGAACGTAGAACCCCACACTTAGAAATAGTGCAGCCGAATCTCCAGCATTTAAGACGATCGCAAAGGTCAACCCAAACGGAGTATAATGGAAGCGCTTCGCTCTGGGATAATTTGGTGTGAATTTTAAATTCTTTTTATTTGGGGGTGAATTAATATTTTGGGGTGAATTAACAGAAAAGATCCAACGAATCACTCAATCTATTCAATTCAAGTATCTATCCTACAGTCAGTCAGTTAAGTGTCATACGTGATACTCGCTTTGGGCGATCATGTCTCGAAAGAAACATGACTGAATGGGCAGAAGATTAGAACGCAATAGGTTGCCATTGCTTTCTACGATAGACTGGTTGCCAGCCAAGGCTATAGAACCCAATCTGTCCTATTATTTAACCCATAACTGGAGGGAAGAAAACGGATTAATACCTTTTCCAGGGGTATTTGTGGGTTAGTGAATGCAAGGAATTCAACTGGAACTCAAACTCGGCTCCCTGATTTGTCGTTCCGAGTCGATATCTACCTTACATATCTCCATACGCGTCTTCTCTTTTAAGCCCTAACGACAACTTCATTTAGTAACCCTCTTGAATGAACTTATATCAAAAAGAAAAGAACTTACGTGTCAGGCTAGAGACTTATTGATCATCCCTCCTGTAAATGTGTCACATCAACAAACAAGATATAAAAACATTTTTTGAAATCATGGATATTGATGCGCACCCTAACAGAAATAAAGGCGTGTAAGAGGGGAGGGGCTTGTATCCATATTCACACACTGTGCTGATTTTAACATATGCCTGCAAAATCCTCAGCAAAGACGCATTCAATTTATTAAACCTTACTCACACATAATAACGGTGACTAATTCCTTTATGGGTCTGAGGTAGTGTTGGGGAGCGCTGAGAGGAGGGTGGGGCTGAGAAGAAGCGAGGAGAACGGCGGTGGTGAAGAGAAACTTAACGTCTTCCTATTATCCCAACCCCTCAAAAATTTATTTTATTTTTGGAATTCCCAGTAATAAAACCATTTAAAAATACGATCTACTTTTTTCAAGGTGTATAATAATATTTTTAAAAAATATTATTTCAGGTTTTTATTTTATTTTTTTATTTTTCCTCAAACTTTTTACGGGAAAATAACATTATTAAGCCCGTCATTTAATCTTTAGGCTAACGGAATATTTCGCAAAACTATTATATGCGAAAAAAAAAAAAAAAGAAATAATAATAATAATATGTAAATTTTTTCAAAAGCTAAAGACAAACAAAACTAAAAATAAATAACGGTAGGGGTGAGGGTGACGAAATGAATAGAAAGGATAAAAAAACAAGGTCCCAGTTGACGAGAAAGAAACTTACTAAGTCGGGTTTATGGGTCCTTGACAACAACAGACAATTTTTTCTTTAAATATTTTTAAAAAAAAATTTGTTTTGCAATTTATAAGCTGTAAGAATTGTAGAAAAGGTATTGTCTCGACCCAATTCACAAAATCTGGCCAAATATATCACTCACTTCTTTCTTTCTTTTGCATGATCTTGTTCGGGCTGCGAACTTTTTAGGCATCGCGTGAAGACATTTACAACTTAAATGGAAAAAAAATTATATAGTCACACAACTCACTTGAGGGAAATATTGTGTTTATTCATGTAAGGGTTAGCAAGCTAGTCCCGCTAGATTAATAAAAAATGAATAAGTTCGATCCTCACTGGGTGCCTCATAGTTTTAGTCTTGTGCCACAACTAAGCTATGCTAAGAAAATCACCATAAAGTCCGCAAAAAACATGGCTTTTTGCATCTCCATCAAATATATCGGAGTATGTGCTGAAAAATAAAATAACAACACCGTACTTTTCAGTGTCTATCTACAAGGTCGAATGGTTGAATTGTTGTTACTTGGTGCTACAATAAGTTTTGTTGATCTTTTGCTCAACTGCACCCCACAATTCAAGGGGTTTGCAGTCTGAAGAGTTAAGTGGCCAAATTTAAGGAAAGATGACAGCCATGACTGGGTTCTCCTGTTTGTGTGGCATGGTGCAGAGTCCTACTAGGATCTTCCAGCAGCCACCCTCTTGACCCAGTCCTGCACTACCTCCTCAAGGCACTTAATGTAGGCCTTCTTGTTGAGTCTGAGAATCTATGGGGAGATGAATGAAGGTATAACGTCGCCCTCACTAGTGATCACCATGATGTTGACTGTGTAATCCAACTCTCCGAATACGCTGTACTGTCTTCAGATTGACACCCAAACACTCTGAAATGGTCGTATTGAAGCTCCCAGCGTGAATTACAACCGGCACAGCATGAATCAATTGCGTCATGGTGATTTTCTTCTTACAGACAGTGCCCAACTGACCCTACTAAAAATCGACAAAATAAAAAACAAACAAGGCAACACGCATGCGCTAAATTAAAAATATAAAATAGTGACAATTTATCCATCACACTCTGCATATATATATATATATATATATAGAGAGAGAGAGAGAGAACTCCCCAATCAAGCCAGGTATTATTTCGCTTTTAAAGTATACTTACTTGTTCATTATTTCCGTTAATAAATTTTCTCGAATATTTAGGCCGGTAGACGAAATAAAATACTGTTAAAGTAAACAGAGGGTCTATTCAAATATGAGTAGCCGCTAAAAATAGCGTTTAAATTTATAATAATTATAATTATATAGGATTTAAAAATAAAATCCATATTTTGTTATGCGTTTATAATAAAAACAGTTTACTGCAACACAAGAGTCGTTGTGTTTCGGTGTTTACACTGTTTACTTATTAGCACCTTGTCAGGTAGTTAAATATTTTTCTGTCATATTTCACTCCTTGACGAAGTACTATTAAGCAAGCCCCGAGACAACGCCATTTGTGTTGCATTTAAATTATGTTTTTTATTATAAACACTTATCAAAAAAATATTACCATATATAATGCTTTATTAAGTATCGAGCAGTTTTAATAAAGTAAATCACTACAAGCAGTGGACTGCTAACCAATTAGTTTGTACCATTTCTAAGTTTTTATATATATACAAATATACATAGTCATCCTCAGACAGATCTATTTCGCTGTACCACGGCTCATCAGTACAGTTAGACTCCGATTGCTTTTAACCCAGGATTGAAACCCGACCCAAGTGGCGTCAGTCGGCGATTCAACCTCTGGGCCATGGGCGCACAGCAGAAGAAGGCGGACTTCTTTTATATATATATATATATATATATATATATATATATATATATATATATATATATATATATATATATATATATATATATATATATATATATATATGACAAAAGAAAAACTATTATTTTATCAACGCGTTTCGTCCTATAAAATATTAAAATCCTTACATTTGGCTTGATAAATTCATTAAGCCAAATAATGTAAAGATTTTAACGTGAATCAAGTATTTAAACTTTAACTAAAAAATATCGCTGTTTTCAAATTTTTATGATTTAAAAACGGTCGTAAATATACAAGCTAACCGTGAAAGTGTATGGTGTAATTTAATGCCTAATAAATGTAAGTGCCGATTATTTATTTATTTATTTATTTTTGCTTGTAAATAATTAATTTACTTCTTTATTATTATATATGTAATTATTATTAACTATTTTGATCTAATGAATTATTTAAATAATAAGGTTTGATTTAATCGTTACTTGTGCGAGTTTCGGATAGAAAAATTACTACACTTTGATTCGAAGCAGAAGCGTCGATTCATATGGAAAAACTGACCTCCCCACTAAGGCAGAATGTGACAAGGAATCTACCTTACAAATACAAGTCTACCATTGGTCCATGCTTCGAATATAGCTGCAACATACGGTCCAGTGCCCCTGCTATTTACCTTGAGTTACCTTGATAAGATCCAAAGAATCAGCAATATTATTTGGTCCTTATCTGGCGGCTCGACGTAAGGTTGTCACTTTGTGTCTTTTTAAAAAAACTTTCATGGTAATCGTACGGGTGGATTCTACGCTTTGGTACCTGGACTTTATAACTGTATGTTGTCGTGCGGTGGATATCAACTCGGAACGAGAAATCGGAGAGCCGAGTTCCAGTTGAATTCCTTGCATTCACTTACGCGCAAATACCCTTGGGAAAGGTATTAATCCGTCTTTTCTCTCTCCAGCTATGGACACATTACGTTCTATAACGTCGGTTGACAACTTACCGTGGGAAAATATTCTACCTAGTCAGTCATGTCTCTTTCGAGACATGATCACCCAAGCGTGTATCATGTATGGCACAACTGACTAGACTGATGTCGAGATCTCATCAATTTACAGTTGATCTGGCTAGATGTAACCGTAAATTCTATGCTAACAGTTTCTTTTCCAGCACATCAGGCGTGTGGAACTCCCTTCCAGATTCATGCTTCCCAGCCAAATTTAATCTACAGAAATTTAAATGCAATTACCATCTACTGTCCTCCTGATTACTCTTTTCTCTTTCTGCTCACAATTAGTTTTTCTGCTCCCAATTCTTCAACACCCTGTAACCCCTTTGCGTTATAGTTATAATCGGTATTACCCCTATGCTTGGGGTAATACCGATTAAAAAAATATGGCGTGCTCATATGAGCCAATGACAAACAATGCCCAGTCCTGCAGTCAAGCTGGCGTCGATTAAACCGACATTAGTGCAACGAGGAAGGTACTGCCGCAGGTTTGAAATCCCCAGAATAGGGCGTCTTCTCCCAAATAAGGAAAAAACAGATACTACACTTTGTTCTCAGCCAAAAAGTCGAGAAACGATCCATATGAAATATAATCTGGTCATTTTCCAGAAACATATAGATGGATTTATAATTTCTTTTTCTTCTATATGCCGTGTCTCTTCAGGTCGTAGGTGATCATGGCCCTCCACATCCTCCTATCATTTGTAGCTCTTAACATCTTTTCCCTTGTTCCCGGTTCACACTCCACCCACGTCTATTGTACAGGTGTAGAGGCTCATCCCTTGTTCCCTGTTTAAGATGTGGTTTCCGGCTTTCTCTTTTCCAAATCTTTTCACTCTTACGTAGCCCCCTGCACATCAGTGGCGTTACCGCCTTGCTCGGGGTGATATGATTAAAAAAAAAAAAAAATTCTTCCAAACCCTGCTCTGCCATTCAGCTGCTTCAGCCCATCAAGTATATTACGAGTTGCTTTCCCCTATCTTTTCCTCTATCTGCCCTGTGAGTATAAGATTCTCCACGCCCTCCTTCTTCATTACATGTCCCAGAAACTTCAGCTGTCTTTTCCTGATAAGTGTAAGTTTCCTTTTCGTTTCCATCCTCTCAAAAACCCAAGTGTTGCTCACATGTTTGGTCTGTGATATCCTCACCATCCTTCTGCAGAACCACATTTCAGTTGCTTCAAGTCTTTCCTTCATCTTTGATGAGATTGGCCACCATACGCTGCCATATATAATGGTAGACATCACATAACAGTCCAGTACTCTGTTCCCAGCGAAATTTTTCTTACGCAAGCATAATATAGTGTGCGCATGCGTGAATATAAGACCCTTATTTCCTTGGATCCTGAAAATGTTTACACTCATACAATATTTGATACACTCCATTAGACGCACATAACTATCTATCTATCCATTAAATATTTAGAATCTCTCAACGATGGTTGCTAGGGGTCAGTATTCCATAGCAACGTTTCTCCTTCAATTCGGCCATCTGTAGTTTTCTTTGAAGGCCTCAACTTTTTCTCCCTGTCTCTAGCGCGCCTGTCTTCTCAAGTCGCCACTGATAAACAGCCAGGCAGAAGAACCAACAATTCAGGAGTTTCGCCAGCGCCCGCCTCCTCCTTCATCATACAGAAGTCCATCACCCTCCGCCAGTCGCCCTGGGAGAGAACAGGGACCCCACCCACATCTACACGTACATATATGGGAGGGGTGAAACGTTTCAACTAGGTCAGCGTGGACCCTTTCAATTGTACTACTAGCCTCGAGCTAAGAATTCGATCAAAAACCCTATGACACCATCACCTTCCTCCGTTTGTGTTGCCTTCCTTCCCCGACCTGCGTCATGTACATTTGTATATAAGAAATAATTGTCCTGAAAAAGCAATGTCGTTGTGAGGAGGATAAAGGGAAGAGGAAGAACAAGAAGAAACAGAAGGCTTTCTAAATCTTCTATTTGTCACGCTGAAACAAGTCTTGGTAAAACAATTTCTTACATTTGTAGTTGACGCATGTAATCTTCCTTTGTATAGTTGTACAATGCAATTCTAGAAGTAAGGCTTAAAACCGTAAAAGATTTTTGATAAACGCGCACATACACCTGAAAAATGAATGTCTGTTTTAAATAATTTCGGTTTTTTTTTTAAATATTTTAATGCAAAGTTAATGGCGTCGATAAACTGTGAAATAATAAATATATCCCGTTACAAACTGCAAACTGTTTTAATTTACACTTACAGTTTCGATAAGTTAACTCGGTCTTAAAACGGCACAACTTTGGCGCAATACGATCTTTCAACCCTTTATTTATCCTATCTGACAAGTGGTGTAAGAAACCTGAGTATCTTTGAAATTTCTATCAGCATTTCCAAAATACGCATTATTCACTCAAACACACTTTTCTATCGCTGGTAAATAATAATTCTCTAATTCTTCAGTGCTAGTCACGTTCACTAGCTGGAAAAGACAACATAGTACGAAGAAAAACGATCCCAAACTTAATAAAAACGTACTTTTTCAATCAAAAATGTTTATTATTATAAAGAGGGAAGATCAAAGTATTTTTTAATTATTTTTCAAAATTTTTTAATCCTTTCTAAAACGTTCGAAAATTTGGCAAAAATCTTTTTATTTTTATTAGCGGGGAGCCAAATCATTACGAGACTTTACAATGGAAAACGTAATATTACATAACTCAATATTTTTTCCGATGATAAACATATTAATTTGGAAATTCTTGCAAAAATCAAATACTTGTCAGATTTTAATGAAACTTTCAGGACTTATTCATAAATGAATGAAATTATTTTTGAAACCATTCTTTTAAAAAAATATTGGTAAAAATATTTTTTTACATCTGTTACCCCACCCACGTAAATTCATGAAATTTCAAGAAATTAAATTCTGTAGGCAAAATTGGTTTTATTAGTTAAACCTAGGGCTCATTGGGGAATGTAAATAATTTAATTTTTTCAATTATTTACCACCTTTTTACCGAAAATTTATTCCTAATAGTAAAATAAAATATGAAGTAAAACTTTAACATTATTTAATTAGATAAGCTATTAATTGCTTTAATACATAATATAAATTAAGAACATTATACTCCGAAGAAAAAAATGTTCGGTTAATAATGATATTTTGAAAGAATTGTTTTCATTTTTTTGAAATTATAATAATTTATAAAGATACAAAAATATTTTTTAAATATTTCCAAGACTTGTAGACGTTAGGTTGGTTATAAAGTGAAAACTATATTTACTAATCGAAAATTCAAAAGTTTAATACAATTCATCTAGCCATCGTATTTTTTAAATAAATTTTTAAAAAAATTTTATTTGAAGATTTTTTTTGTATAGTAATTTCTATGCGTACATTAAAAGGTCATATGTTTCCACACAACGGAAAAAGAATTTGTACAATTATGTCACTTGTGATCGCATACTTATCTCGCAACTGCGAGCTGTCAATTTCAAATACTGCGGAAAGGTAAGAAAGTTCAACTATGTAATTAAGAAATAATTTTATTCTAAATTTCATGCTATGAATAAATAATACTTGTAAAAATCAGATTAATTTAACATTAAATTTGCTCATTTTCCAAAAATAATGTGCCACGTTTGTTTACGAATCGCTTAAAAATAGCCGAAAAATTTTTAAAAAATTTAAAATCTCAAAATTTTACATTCCAATCAATATAATTTCTGTTTAAAATGCAGCATGGAAATAATACTATCTTACTGGAAATAGTAAATGTAATCATTTAGCTTTGAATTAAAACTAAAATAAAAGTTTGAAGCAACATTTTTTATTTTTAAAAATTCAATTTAAAAATTAGTTATCGAAAATGAGTTGAAGCACCTACTCTTCGCATATCAACCCTTCTCTCTCTCTCTCTCTCTCTCTCTCTCTCTCTCTCTCTCTTATATATAAAAGTTGCGATGGGTAAATTGTCACCAGTTTTTATTTTGCGCATGTGCGTTATGTTTTTGATTTTGTCGACTGCACAGTGTAGTAGGATCAGTTGGGTATCGTCTGTAAGAAAAAGAACAGAATGACGCAATTCACTCCTCCAGAAATTTGAAAACGGCATGCTGTACTAACTGAAACTAGCGCCGGAAGCTTTTCAATACGAACATTTCAGAGTTTGGCTGTCAATCTGAGGACAGTACAAAGAATTCGGAAAGAGTTTGATGAGCCTAATGGTGATGACGAAGGTAAAGCAGATCCAATAAGAACTCAACACAGAGGCCTACATCAGGGACCTTGACAAGTTAGTGCTGCCCTGAGTCAAGAGGGTGACTGCTGAATGACCCTATATCTAGCAACAGTACGGCTTCATGCCACACGAGAAGAACTCGCTCATGGTTATCAGACAATTTCTGCAACCACATCCCCCCTTACATCTGGCCACCTAACTCCCCAGACTGCAATCCCCTTGATTATTATGTGTAGGGCTCAGTTGAGCGTGAAATCAATAAAACCCCTTGTAACTTTAAAGATGAACTGGAGTCAAGGTTTTGGCAGTGTTCAAAAACTTAAACAAGGAGACTGTCCAGAAGAGATGGAGAGAGATTACGAAGCCAATGGCGATTTTATTGAATAAACTTACTCTTTAGTATTTCAAAATACTAAATATATTTCGTGTAAATATATGCGTTATTTACCTTTTTGCGTTATTAAGGCAATTTATCTATCGCACCATGTATATACATACAGTGCACCCCAGAATTTTTTTTTAATGCCGTGACTCAGATGTGCGTTGTGGTGCAGTGCGTATCGACTTGGAATAAGAAATCGGAGAGCCGAGTTCGAATTCCAGTTGAATTCCTTGCATTCACTTACGCACAAATACCCTTGGGAAAGGTATTAATCCGTCTATTTTCTCCAGTTATAGGTTATATAATAGGACAGATTGGGTTCTATAGCCTTGGCTGGCAACCAGTCTACCGCAGAAATCTACGGCAACCTATTGCGGGATAATCTTCTCCCCAGTCAGTCATGACTCATTCGAGACATGATCGCCCAAGTGTGAATCACGTATGGCACTTAACTGACTGACTCATTATTGTTGTTTCTTTGGGCACTGCAGCCTGATGGAACCCAAACCTTCTCCAGGCTGGTTTGAATTCAGAGTTTTCCTTATCCTAAATCGGTTACCACGCAAGTCTGCCTTGATATTTACCCATGGAGAAGAGATGGATTTATAATTTTCCTAAGAGTAAATTGGATTCGACTGGAATTCGAACATGGTTCTTCGATTCCTCAATCGGCATCTGTTAGTCCTCCTGGCCTCACTATTTTAGTTGAATCCATTGCATTCACTTACGCGCAAATACCCTTGGGAAAGGTATTACTCCGCCTTCCAGTTATGGGTTAAATAACAGGACAGATTGGGTTCTATAGCCTTGGTCGGCAACCAGTCTACCGCAGAAAGCAATGGCAACCTACTGCGGGATAATCTTCTGCCCAGTCAGTCATGTCTCTTTCGAGACATGATCGCCCAAGCGTGTATCACGTATGGCACTTAACTGACTGTGTTTATAGACTTGCCAATAAGATTAATGGTTAAAATGAATAAATATTAATGTTTATAGACTTAAAAAAGAAGATTAAGCGTTTAATTAAATTAAATAAAATATTAAATGTAATTAAATGCATGTGTATAACTTAAACATTCAAACTGATGACGAAGTAAAAAAATCAGTACATTATTGGGGAACATAATATATATATATATATGTGTGTGTGTGTGTGTTACCACACTACCCGTAAAAGATTATGTAATTTTGTAAGGGTTGGTACTGTTTAGCATAGGCTGTGCAGTGGAAATCGACTCGGAAAGAGAAATCGGAGAGCCGAGTTCGAATTCCAGTTGAATTCGTTGCATTCACTTACGCACAAATTAACCTTGGAAAAGGTATTAATCCATCTCTTCTCTCTCCATCTAATGGTTAAACAACAGGACAGAATTGGTTCTATAGCCTTGTTCGGCAACCAGTCTACGGCAGAAAGTAATGACAACCTACTGCGCCAAAATCTAACCAGTTAGTCATGTCTCTTTCGAGACATGATCGACCAAGCGTGTATCACGTATGGCATGACTGACTTACTTTTTAGTGTAGTTTCTGTGAGCTCAGATTTCCACTAAAATAATATAACTAAGGGAGTAGTTTTCCTGGTCTAAAAAGCGATACAGGTTCGATTCCTGTCGGTAGGTACGGTTTTCGTTTTAATTTATTGTTTGTTATAGTAATATGAAATAACGTCGGTTTAAAAATTCATTTTATAGTAGATAATATCTAGATATATCGGAAAAGATAATAATAATAATAATAATAATAATAATAATAATATCATCATATTATTTGATTTCTACTCTATACACATTTATTTCCGGGTCCCAACCTGAGACCTAAGGTCAGAGATGGCTTCATGACATTTACTACTGATCATTTTGTAACCCCCCCCCCCAACACACACACGGGCCTAAAAATATTAATATCACACGCATTTTACATAGATAAATCTCTTTGTAATGTGTGAGTTGAATTTTTTGTATTTCTTTAAAGCATGGACAACCAGGATTCCCTTCACTATTGGAATCGTTTTCAATCAATCCAAGGGATATTATTATTATTACTACGACTACTACTATTATCATCATCATCATAATTATATTTCGATTTCTGCTATGGTCACACTATCAAGTCTGCGGGAAGACCTAAGGCAAGATGTGTTGTTATGGCGACATTTTATAAATTGTTTTTCTACCTCCCATAACAACACTAGCGTTCAATGGACAAAGTTCTTAGTGTGTTGGCTATACTTATCAGGACAATTTTTGTATATCTCTTAAGCTGAAATTTCCAGTGATCTTTTCAATGTGTTGTGTTCCTTTATTTTTTTTTTTTTTTATCATTCCAAGTGCACCTGCTGTCACTAGTACTGTTCTTGTTTTCAACTTTCAAATTTTTCTTTTTCGATTTTCAGGTCTTTATATTTCGATAGTTTTTTCAAATAATTTGGTTTCTATATTACGGTCCGCTGGGCAAGCCATATCAATTAGTAGGCACGATTTGTTTTTCGGTTTTTGACAATTATATCCGGTCTGTTTGCTTCAATTTTTCTGTAAATTGAATTAAATAATATTATTACTGTTATATTCGAATAGACAAAATAAATCTTGAGAAAAATGCTAAAATCGGAATTCTCGAATACGCCTGCGTCTTTTCTCAATGAAAAATAAAGTTTGACTCTCTTACGGAAAAAAAAAAGGTTTTTAAAAAGTGTTGTGCAGTTTTTACTTTTTATTTATTTTTTTTCGGCTTTTCGTAACAAATTCGGGAAGGTTAGCCTTTGAATAGGAGATATAAGATTATTTATAAGTTACTCTATATTTTTAGACTAGTTCGGGGATGTACGGATTCGGTGTGTTGTAAATAAAAAATTCGAGCGCGGAGATCGAATTCTGGACGGGTTAATTACTTCACTTTGAGCGCAAATGCACTTAGAAAAAGTATGAATGCGTCTCTTTTTCTTTCTACAGATAAATACTAGGACAAACTGGGCCCTACGGCCGTGTTCTGGAATCAGTCTAGAAAAATCAAAACGTTCATTCAAACCAACCTGGAAAGCTTATTCTGCCCAAGATACACCACTGCTGCTACAGTTTTAGTACATGTGATGCCCCCTTAGACTTAGTCATTAGGACTCACGAAACACGTGATCAAACTTTATTCTTCATTATTGCTACCATCATAATTTCTGCTGCTTTTTATCGCAGCTATTCAAACCAACATTCTGCCTCTACTAGAAGTAATTTTATCTTTCATTTACTTACTCTTGGTAAAGGTATAATCCATCTCTTCTCCTAATCTCCAGCTATGGGTTGAATAGCAGCACAAATTGCGTCCTATAGCCTTAGTTGGCATCCAGCCTACTGAAAAAATCTCAAAACTTTTGGAATTAACTTATGGGAAGTTATTAATCCGTCGCCTCTCCCTTCAGGTGTGGGTTAAACAGTGGAACAGATTTGGTTCTATAGCATTGTTTGACAACCCGTCGACCATAGAAAGTAATGGCAACCTATTGCGGGAAAATCTTCTAGCTAGTCAGTCATGTCTCTTTCGAGACGTGATCGTCTAAGCGTGTATCACGTATGGCACTTAACTGACTGACGGATTCGATGCGAGAGTAGCGTAATGATTTAGCGGTTTGGAATGAGAAATCTTGAAAGTCGAGTTCGAATTTCAGTCGAGTTCTTTGCATTCATTTATGCACGAAAACACCGTTGGGAGATGAAGAAATCGATCTGTTCTTCCCCCAACACAATGGTTAAATAGTGGCACTGACTGTGGCCTACAGCCTTGTTTGGCAACCAGTCTATGAAGGAAAACTCTGAATTTAAACCATCCTAGAGAGTGCCGATCCCCGATTGGCTATCATGTCCAAGACACACCACTGCAACTACACCTGCATTAGACTGTAATGGACCACGAGACACGTGATCAAACTTTATTCTTCATTATTGCTTCCATCATAATTTCAGCTGCTTTTTATCGCAGCTATTCAAACCAACATTCTGCATCTACTAGAAGTAATTTTATCTTTTATTCACTTACTCTTGGGAAAGGTGTGAATCCAACTCTTCTCCTTATCTCCAACTATGGGTTAAATAGCAACACAGACTGCGTCCTGTAGCCTTGGTTGGAATCCAGCCAACTGCAGAAAGAAATAGCAACCTACTACCGGAAAATCTTCTGCCTAGTCAGTCATGAATCAAAAGTGACATGATCGCCCAAGCCCGTATTACGTATGACCCTTAACTGTAATTTTCATGACAGATACAGATACCGTATATGTCAGCGAACAAGACGACCATTTAAACTTAAAAATCTCCTCCCCCTCTGCGAAAAATAGTGGAGTCGTCTTATACTCCAGGTATAAAAGCTTCTGTGTTTTGTGTTTTGTGTTCTGTGTTTATGGTAAGTTGTTAACATGGGAAATATTTGACGGTAGGCTAACCCCCTGCCTGGCCCGCTTTTTTCCGATGATGTTGAACAAAATCACCAGTGAATGTGTGTCTTAGATCGCATTCGAGATCAGTGGAACGATTGGATGGTTAGCGGGGAAGTCGTTCAGGCTACCGTAAATAGCCTACCAAAAACACAACACCCACTCATTGGGTACTGCAGATTGAGGCAGTTAACTGACAATAACTCTCCATTGTTGTTGTCATTAAAATGTGAATGTAAGGATGCTTACTGGATTCATTTAATAAATTCAATACTAGACATTTTAAAATACGATTGTGGGGAAGAGTGTCTAGTAAGGCGAACATTGTCCGATACCTAAAGGTTAACTTGAAAATTTGGGTTAGTCTTATACGTTCATTCACCTTGTACGCCAGCATATACGGTACCTACTCAGCGCTTTTTTTTTTTTTTTTTTTTTTTATAAGCGTTTCACCCCGAGCAAGGCATGTCACTGCCACTACTGCGCAGGGGGCTACATAGAGTGGAGAAAGGATGATTAAATATAGGAAATGTCAGAGGGTGGGTGATAGGTGGGTAAGGATACCGAGAATGAGGGTTGGGTACATGAGAGTGTTCTGAGAATAATTGGGAGTTAGAGTGATAGGAGGTGTCTATTGACCCTACATTTAAACACCTGGAGATTATAGCTGTCGGGAAAGCAGACTTGTGGAAGGGAGTTCCACAGGCGGGAAGCGCGAGAAAAGAAGCTGTTGGAGTAGAATTTATGGTTACATCTTATGTGTTTAACTGTATGTGTTTAACTAGTTGCTAATCTAGTATCTCGTGTAAATTCCTGCTTAGGCGGCACCAGTGCTCTAAGTTCATCGGAGCAGAAGCCATGAAAGTACTTGTAGAAGAGGCACAGGGAAGCCACATCACGCCGGTGAGAGAGTGGTTGCAGCCGGTCTGCCAAGTCAGTTTAGTATATGAAAAAATAAAAATAATGATAAAATTTGTATGTTGCACCATGTACTTAAAAATCAGTATTTGAAATTGTAGCTTTTTACCAAAAATCGAATACCGAACACTATAGCAATTACAAAATACACAATCCAACCCAACAAATTTAATGGTTACTTACAAGCCTGGTCGGGCACAAGGCTATAAGTGTGAAGATTCAGCGAAGACCGAATTCCCTACAGTAATAATGGTCTGAATCACGAACTTTGTGAGCTCTTTTTTTACAATGATGTTCACCTTATACAAGGCCCAAAAGCCACTCAAGGTACAGTGTTATAGAATAAGAGGCAAAGTTTATTGTGATATGTGGGGAAGGTAACAGTTAACGCTAGACAGGTTAAGATTAGAGAGATCGTGATTCCCTTTTGGTGCCTATTTTAAATAATTATATTTCGACAGTTGTGTCATTCTTCCAAATGAGTTTTATGAACTAAAAATGTTTTTTTTCTAAAATCCTGTCCCTGATCTGGGCTCGAACAGTGTCGTTCATCCCACAGCGCCAGTTCTGCTTAGCAGAAATGGTCCACTTGCACGACCTCCGTTCTTACCGGAGGTCGCACCACTTGGCACTCGCATTCCTTTCTCCACACGCGTAAAACGCGAAGAGGCGAGGGACGGCTCCGTATTCGGGAGAGTCGACCCGTTTCGAATTCGAGAGGCCGTGAACAGCGCCGGGGCCTCCAATCGTTCGTAACACTCTAACCCTCGCCTTCAAACAAGAACTGATATTTTCGAATTTTAGTCTGTCAGCGGACATCGTTTATTCTAGGATTCTTAATAAAGATTGAAATTCGCTCCTCGGAGATGTTTAATGTTTTCAAAAGCGATGATTGAAATAAAATCTTAAACATATGAAGAAAGTGAATTTTTACACTTGTTTTGTTTTGTTCTTGAGACTACAGCAATAATATTGAACACTTATTTGATATTGTTTATTTACAAGAATAATTTTATACTTACAATACTAAGATAGGTGCCTCTATTAAATCACTGAAAAAAAAAAAATCAGCATAGAATGAAGAAAAAAAAAAAGACCCAAACTTAATACGAACTTTTTCTACCAAAATATTTATTTTTAAGAGAAATGATCAAAGTATTTTTAATTTTTTAAAATTTTTTAATCCTTTTTAACACGTTCGAAATTTTAGTAAAAAATCTTGTTTTGATTCTAGTTCACGGGTAACAAAATTGTTACGAGAGTTTACAATAGAAAATGTATTGTAATGTAACGTAACTCATTTTCTTTTTTTTTCTTTTTTTTTTTTGCGGTTAACAAACACATTAATTTGAAAATTCTTGCAAAAATCAAATAATTTTCATATTTTAATGAAACTTTCAGGACTTATTTACAAATGAATGAAATTATTTCTTAATTATTATTTTTAAAAATCGTTGTAAATATTTTTTTTTTATATCAGTTACCCACCTCCACGTATATTCATGAAATTTCAAGAAATTAAATTTTGTTTGAAAAATTAGTTTTAAAGTTTTATTAGTTGAATGCAGGACTAATTGGGGAATGTAAACATTTTACCTTTATTTCGGGAAATTGCTCCGACTAGTAAAACAAAAAATGCAATAAAACTGACATTATTTAATTACATAAGTTTTAATTTCTTTAATAAATAAAGATATCATAGTCTGGAAAAAAAATAATTCCGATTAATAATAAAATTTTTAAAGAATTGTTTCATTTTTTTTTTTTTTAAATTATAACAATTTATAAAGCTTCAAAAATATCTTTAAAATACTTCAAAGATTTGTTGGGATTACATTATAAATTATTAAGTGAAGATTATATTTATTAATCGAAAAATGAAAAGTTTAATACAAATCGTCGTGCCTTTGTATTTTTAAAATAATTTTTAATTTTATTTTATTGTATTTTTTTTTAGTATATTTGAATTTTTTTTATATGGTAATTTTACTATGTGTGCATTAAAAAGGCATGTGTTACACGGTTTCCTCTTCTTACAGGAAAATAAATAAATTGTGCAACTAATGTCACTTGTGATCACCATACAATAATCTTATCTCACATCTGTCGAGATGTCATTACATTTCAAATACGGGAGAAATGTCAGAAAGATCAACACTGTATTTAAGAAATAGTTTTTTTATTATTCTAAATTTCATGCTATAAATAGGTAATACTTGTGTAGATTAGATTAATTTCACATTAAATTTGCTAATTTTCCAAAAATTATGTCTCACAGATGTATATTATATTTTTTGCAAAATTTTTAAAACCGAGAATTAACTTTTCTTTACAAATGTGTCGATCGCACAAAATAGCTGAAAAAAAGTTGAAAAATTAAAGAAAAATTTTAAAATTGTAGATTCCAATCAATATAATTTCTGTTTGAAATATACCAGAGTATTTTGCTTACGGGAAATAGTAAATTTCATCACTTAGTTTACAATTAAAACTAAAATAAAAATTTGAAAAAACTTTTTTATTTTTGAAGATTTAATTTAAAAGTTAGTCATTGAAAATGAGTGGCGGTACCTACTCTAATAACTTAATACAATTAGAACTAAGTCCAATGCAATATTTATGGTTTACAAATAATTGTGAAAACTATTTTCATTTTAAAAAAATTATACGCTTTAACTAAATTTTTATGTGAACAAACTATGAGTAAATGCTTATTATTTACCATTTTATAAAGTTCGAATCAATTGGAAGTCAGCCGATGTTTTGCCAACCATTCTATAATCTAATACATAGTTTAGTATTTTGGTTGTAAATTCACAAGAACAAGGAAAATGTTTAAATTCATTTTCATTATATGTTTAGGTTTTATTACAATTATAATCAACGCTTTAAAAAAAAAAGAAGAAGAAGAAAGCAGTGTCATGAGAAAAGACGTCCTTTTTGACACCCCGTCTTATTGTCGGCACGTTTATCCTGTTTGCCGGATCCTGAATTGCTAAAAAGGAACCTAGATTCTTTAAGTTAAATCATATGAAAGAAGTGAGGATGTAAATAACAAGTATGTAGAAATATAAGAAGCGTTTATTCCACAAACACATTATTGTCCGTTACCTTGTATTTTTGACTCTGAAATTAAAAATGAAATCAATTTGAATCTTTGAATGATGAATTAACTAGAAATTATAACATAACCACTATATATATATTCGACAGTCCACTTGTGGTGCAATGAATATTGGCTCGGAACGAGAGAGCCGAGTTCGAATCCTCGTCAAATTCGTTGCATTCACTTACGGGCAAATATCCTTGGAAAAGTATTAATCCCTCTCTTTCCTCCAACTATGGGTCAAATAGCAAGACAGACTGGGTTCTATATCCTTGGCTGGCAACTAGTCTACTGCAGAAAGTTATGGCAACCTACTAGGGGAAAATCATCTGCCCAGTCAGTCATGTCTCTTTTAAAACATGATCGCCCAAGCGGGTATCACATTTGACATTTAACTAACTTATAAACTACGTTTTTTGTTTGTAGTTGTTGTTTTTTTTTTTTGTTTTTTTTTTTTTGTTGTTTTTTGGTTTTTTTTTGTGGGGAGGGATTTCACTTCAAGCAAGTCAGTAAAGCCACTAAAACAAAAGGGGTTACAGGGTGTGCAAGAATTAGGAACAGAAACATTATTAATGAACGGAAAGAAAAAAGAGTAATCAGGATGCATTTAAATTTTTGCAGATTAAAGTTCGCTGAAAAGCATAAAGCCGGAAAGGAGTTCCATAAGCGAGAAGTGTGAGAGAAGAAACTGTTAGCATAGAACTTACAGCTACATCAAGTCAGCTTAGCTCTAAATTGAGAAGACCATGTCGCCAATATAGTACTGCGCCTAATTTCTTCCTTTTTTTTAAGTCTAGGTACCATAATGAAGCGCTCATCCGAACAATTACCATAAAAGAATTTATGGAGGCAACCTTACGTCATTGGGAAAGTAAGTGAAGCCAAGCCACCAGATCAGGACCGATAATATTGCTGATGCGTCTTTGAATCTTATCAAAAAGCTCAAGGTAAACAAGAGAGACACTGGACCATATGTAACAGGAATATTCTACATTTTTAACTTAGATTTCCGGCATTTGTAGAAATATATACAAATATCTCATGCACAAGATGATAATTATTCAAATATTGCCGTGAGTCACAGAGTTCCTTATTTAAAAAATTTTTCAAAGAAAATAACAAATACCTGAATTATAAATGCACCAGGAACTACAATGTTTTCAGACAGACCAGTCATGAGAAATCTAGACGGTAAAAAAAATTCAACTTTTCAGCCGAACTGTGTAGATATTATTTAGAAATGAGTTATTTCCGCAACCTAGATATCTTCTTACAATTTACAATAACTGCTGTATGTGCGTTTGAAAAACGGAAAAATCAGTTATTGTAAATCGTCAGAAGATACCAAAAGGTTGAAAACCTAGGTTGCGGAAGTAACTCATTTCCAAATGTAAAATGTATTAAAAAGTGTTTAATAGATTTATATTATAGAACTTTTGCACTGGTCTAATCCAATTATGGCTAAAAACTAACTAAATAATACATATATATATATTCAAGCATGTTTCATTGAATAATATAGACATGTTTATTTCATAATATTCTTTTCTAGTACTCAATTTAGCTTCTTGATGTTAAGTTGTGGTACAGTGGATATCGGCTCGGAACGAGAACTCGGGGAGCCGAGTTCAAATTCCAATTGGAATACGTTGCATTCACTTACGCGCAAATACCATTGGGAAATGTATTAATCCGTCTCTTCCCTACAGTTATGGGTTAAATAACAGGATAGATTGGGTTTTATAGCCTTGGCTGGCAACCAGTCTACCGCAGAAAGAATGGCAACCAACTGCGGGATAATCAGTTAGTCATGTCCCTTTCGAAACATGATCGCCCAAGCGTGTATCAGGTATGGCACTTAATTGACTGAGGTTGAGTTGAAATTATTAAAGGAAGGCACCGTAGTTTTTGTTAACCCAAGTACTTTCTATTTATTCTAAGATAATCCTCAGGTGTGAATCGCGAAGACAAACTTAATGTAACTGTGATTGTTGTGATTATGATTTTTGCAAAGAGGCGTGAACGCGTTCTGTTGCTATTATTTAAAAATTAATTGTTATTGCTACGGCGTTTTTGTGTTTTGTTTGGGGGGGGGGGTTGTGTTTTTTTTTTTTTGTAAACCAGCGTCCATAATATAAGGAAGTTATTCAGAGATAGTAATAATGCAGATAGCATTAAATATTGTAATTAAATAAAATATTGGCCAAATGCATTTTAAAACATTACTACTATAGATTTCATTCAGTGTTGGTTGGTTGCTTGTTTTTTAGATAGAGGGCCGCGAGAAGTTGTAATTTTTGTTTATTATTTTCGTGGTGTAGTACATTGGGGGCGCCAACAAGTATTTTCCTGTATTGTCTTGAAATGTTGTGCAATAGAACTTGTATCAGACAAATGGAGTGTAAGATGTCCTGATAACGTTATGGTGGTCAAGCCATCATACGTACATTTTTGTCAGAGATACAATCTCCCAAATACAACGTTGGTCGTTTCCAAAACATCTGTTAACAGAGAAGAGTTATTGCGTACGATTAAGTTAGCTGTACTACATTTTATAATATATCATTAGTTTTTTGTTTTTTTTTTTAGTTTTTTTTACTGGAAATTGTGAGGAATATATTTATGAAACGTTTTCTGGTTAGCTCCCTTATATTGTGGACACTTGTTGACAAAAAAAGAAAAAAAATACCATAGCTACAATGGTTCATTTAAAAATAATTATAACAGCGCGTGTTTACAAAAATCAGCATCACAACGGGTACAGTTACATTAAGTTTGTCTTTGCAATTCACCCCTGAGGATGATCTCGGAGAATATTGAAAGTACTTGGGTTAACAAAAATTACGGCGCCTCCCTTGGTGAATTTCGATATAACATTAAGAAGCTGATTAGAGAACGAGAAAAGATTACTCGTTAATAATACAAATGTAAGAGCATCATCCACGTGTAAAAAAAAAAAATGGAAACATTATTAATAAAATAAAACCTTCAATATCAAGTATGAATACGGCAGCAATGTACTCACCGTGTTCGGAATATAAAACATAACTATGACTCTACATATAGACACAAACAACTTTTTTGTCATTTTAAACGAAATTTGCATAAAAAGAAATGGCCTTCTAAATACACTATATATATATATATATATATATATATATATATATATATATATATATACACACACAAATGAGTAAAAAACGAATAAAATATTTACAACGTTCAAAACATTAATTTAAAACAGTGCTCAATATAAAGTATAATTTATAACACACATATATATATATTACAAAAAGTTCAAGTGATTAATGAAATGAAATTCACAACCGACACATTTATTTGTGTTAATATCATTTTTAATCGATACTCTTATTTGAGTAGATATTCTGTCTTTAATTAAACAGTGTATGTATATATATATATTCTACCGGACTGATTATTCATGGGAATTTTTTGTTACGAAAATGCGCGTCATTCGGTAGGATTCGAACCTGTGAATGACACTTCAGACCAGAGATGGTTATTTACAAAAATTGTCTATATAAGGCTTGACTTAACTTCGATTACACTGTAGAATCAAGAGTCGTCGAGCGGTCTAAGATGCACGAGATCAATTGGTGGCTTCCTCTATTGTTGTATGTGTGTATAAGAAGGAATATATATTTGTTCCTCACCGTTTGGTGCAACCCTGGGTTTCATGCACGTGGCAATTGCCAGGCACAAATTAAAAACTGTTTCAATATGCCATTTATATCACTGTTGTCGTTGGAACAACCCTATTTCTTTATTATATATATATATATATATATATATGGTGGGGGGGGGCAGCAATCCCTATACAAGTTTCATTAAACACGGCTGACAAAGTACTGTGGTTATGTTTTTTTATTGCTTTTTTATAATTTTTTTCTTTTCTGGACATAAATTATAGAAAAATTGTCGAAATGTTTTGTATGTCCGAGCGGTTTTCGACTATACCTTAAGCCATTATCAAGGATGATTTTATTCTTACATTTGACTAAATAGATAGATAGATAGATAGATAGATAGATAGATAGATAGATAGATATTCACACACTTATTAAAAAAATAAAAATTTCCTTGATAATGGCTAAAAGTATAGCCGAAAATCCTTCGGATATATATATATATATATATATATATGTGACAGAGAGAGAGAGAGAGAGAGAGAGAGAGAGACAATGCACACAAAAATAAATTAAACAAATAAATTTTGTTTAATTCAAAAGACAAAGTCAGACTAATTGATTTTTTTTATTGTATTTTTCCAAATTTACGAAATTAATTGTACATCAGGATCAAACAAAATTATGGATAAACTTCTGTCTGAAGTGTTTTTTTTTTGTTTTTTTTTTTTCCTGTTTTTGTTCAAATATTTTCGAAATCCGGAAACTTAGCAAACAGATTTAACGCGTTTCAATTTTTTAAAAGAATGACTTCTTTTCAATGTAGGAATGAGAATCGTTTACTTGAATATGTCATTTCGTAAAAATATAAAATTGTTTTCGTTCCTTTTAGAACTGAAACATTCTCTCTCACTCTCTCAGTCTCTCTCTCTCAATATGTTATATATATATGTGTGTGTGTGTTTGTGTGTGTGTGTCATTCATTTAAGTACCATACGTGATTCACGCTTTGGACGATCATGTCTCGAAAGATACATGACTGACTGGGCAGAAAATTATCCTGCAGTAGCTTGCCATTACTTTCTGCGACAAACTGGTTGTCAGCCAAGGCTATAGAACCCAATTTAGCTTATAACTGGAGGGGAGATATGGATTTAATACCTTTTCCAAGGGTATATTTGCGCGTAAGTGAGTGCAAGGAATTCAATTGCAATTCGAACTCGGCTTCCCGATATATATATATATATATATATATATATATATAGCACATTTAGCTTAAAAGTATTTTTCTAATGCGAAAATGGTTGGTAGGTAGGTAATATCCCTGCTTGGTGGGAGTAGATTTTCTGATTTAGGGAAAAAAAGTTGCAGTAAAAAAAGAAACAGAAAAAGAAATATTTTGTAGACAGCGAACTGAAGTTAAGCGGGAAAAATCCCAGCCACTTATCCTAGAAGTGAACCAAATCCCAGTCTCATAAATAAATTGAAAATTCGAGGAACTTTACTTTTAGTTCAAATTTTAATGTCAAATTGAGACTTTCTTGACACAAATTCGGGTCTTATGGGATACTAGATTTTCCTAACCATGAAATATATATCGAATATCGTAGCATTTTTAATAAACTTTTTTTTAACAGTATTTCTATCTTCGTATACGTTCTCCGTGGTATGTTTACGTTTTTTGTCGCAAACTTAAAAAAAAACAAAAAAACACCCTTTTAAAAGTTTTCTTCCCATAGTCAGGTTTTAAATTTTAAATTTTAAATGTATGTGTGTGTGTGTGTGTGACCACAGCATTGTTTTTAGAGGTTGGATTGATTTACGAATTTCTGTTGCAAATGGAGCATGCCCATAAAAAAAAAACTTGTGAAGTACCCAACAGAATTAAATGACTTTCAAACAAAAATTAATCGTGATATTTTTCCCTAGTTAAAATTGTGATTTTTCCCCCCTGTGACTATATTACCGGCCACGTATCTTCTTCAGCAAAAATTCTCGATGTCTAGGCCGGTTGACATTAATTCCATTGTTTAAAATGTCTATTCAAACACGTTTACGAAATAAATGTAAGATTTATAAAGCAGTAAGAAAAGTGTCATTCTCTTCTTTTCTGTCAAATAAGATATTCAAAACCAGAGATATTTAAATATACATCGTATTTTCTGAGATAGTGGCTTGTTTTCTCCCTGCCTTATCTAGATATGAATGCATTTTCGGTAAAGGAAAGAGAAATTGTGAAATATACAATCAACTCATTCTAGCGAGGCAAAGAAGCTGTATGAGAAAGAAGGGGTAACGCCGGATTGTGCTGCTGAGCAAATGGGGACAGGGACGCTCTATTAAATGTCGCTTGCAGCCAGATGAATCACCATCACGTTGATGCCGGCTGCTATTCTAAGACGATGCGACCGTTTCGTTCCCTTTAAAAATTCGAGCAATGATTAGTTTTTTAGACCTAAATTCTCATCATCTGTTTTGACACGACAAAGGGCTGATATTGAAGAAGGCGACTTTCTTTTTTTTGTGGGAGGGGGTATTTTTTACCAATTTTTTTTCGCCATATTTTTCTGATTACCTTAATAGAGATTACAAAAAAAAAAAAAAAAAAAAAAAAAAAGGTGGGAAAGCGAATGAAAGAAGAAAGTCTTTAAGTATAAATCTAATATTGAAGGCACTCGCGGATCGAGAGAAAATATTAAAATATGAAAAGAAAGACAGAAAGAAATACAGACAGACAGAATGAAAGTAACAAAGAGAAACAGACAGAAAGAAACAAATAAAGACCAACTACAGACGGACAAAAAGAAATAAACAAAGACAAACAGATAGACAGAAACAAAAACAGACAGACAGAAAGAAACAAACAAGTAAACAAAACAAAGTCAGGTAGACCAGAAGAAACAAATATAGACAAACAGAATGAAAGAAACAAAGACAAAGAGACAGACAGAAATAAAAACAGACAGTCAGAAAGAAAGAATGAAAAAAAAGAAACAGTCAGATAGACCAAAAGAAAGAAACAAAGACAAACAGATAGAAAGAAACAAAGACAGGCAGACAGAAACAAAGACAGACAGACAGATATAAACAAAGAAAGAAGGAAATAAAGATAGAAAGAGACAGAAACAAAGACAAACAGAAATAAACAAAATCAGACAGACCAAAAGAAACAACGACAGACAAATTTACAAACTTAAAGTAAGACCCACCGACCGACAAAGAAACAAAAATCGACAGACAGAAAGACAAAGAAACAAAGACTGAGAGGTAGTCAGAAAGAAATAGAGACAAATAGACAGACAGGCCAAAAAAACAAAAAAACAAAACAGACAAACAGATAGAAAGGCAGAGAAACAAAGAGACTGTCAGAAAGACAAAGACATTGACTGACAGAGAAAGAAACAAAGATTGACCAACAGACAGACAAAGAAACAAAGAAAAAGATTGTTTTGAATTTAAATGAGAAAATATTTCCATCTACCTAACATTGAAGCAGGTTTACAATGAATGCGATGCAATATAGCATTGAATAATTTCTTTAACATAAACCAATCGTAAAAACAATTCACATATTGACGAATAACAGTTTAATCTAATTACATAATTAAGTTGACATTGATGTACTTACTTCTCTGCAAAAACAGAAACATTTAAAACCCCGAAAGAAAACATGTCTCAAAAACATGCAATAAGTAAAAATATATGTTTTAATATCGACGATTCTCAAATTTTAAAAACAATGTCAATTGCTTATATAACGTCATTTTTGAATTCGTTGGAAATTAAATTCATTTGTAGTTTTCTTTTTCGTTTTTTAACTATTTTGGTTAATTCTTAAGATTAAAATGCTTTTATTGAAATGATAAATTGCAAAAAAATAAAAAAAAATAAAATAAAAAATAAAATTTTAAACTGCGGGAAGTATTTAAAAGGAATTTTATCTCATGTCAAAAAGGACTGAAAATTATCGAAAATATACTGCTGGTTTAATAATCGCATTATGTTGAATTTGAAATAGATAATTATGATTATTAATTGACTACCTGCTTTATAGAGTCGTATACACATGCAAATATGTGTGTGTGTGTGTGTGTGTGTGTGTGTGAGTGTGCAAGAAAAGAGGTGGCAGCGTATTAAACTATATTAAATGTTATTATTAAATTAAAATATAATTAATAAAAACAACGTTTTCCCATCGTTAATTCTCGTATTTCATTATCCTTTTACATCAAAATAAATATTTAAGACGGTAAAACGCACACGAGCACACACACACACACACACACACACACACACACACATATGAAGAATTATTTAATCATCAAATGTTCTGGTGGTGCTGTTAGGAAATATCAACAGTCGGGAGTAATACGACACTTAAGTTGTTATTTGCAAAAAGTTTTGGCAAATCATTTGACATTGATAATATTTAAAAATGATTATCACAAATGCCTGAAGTTAAGAAAATGTTTTTTCTTAAAAGTTAGATTCCAAAAATAAACAATTTCTTTTTTTCTCTCTCGCTCTATATATATGTGTGTGTGTGTGTGTGTGTGTGTTGAGTTGTGATAATGTTTAGCGTCAATTTTTTTTTTTTCAGTAGTTTACTAATAAAACGTTATTTTAGCAAGCAGGGTTTGTTTTATCATGAAGAGCTCGATATCCGGATAGCAGATCGAAAACGTAGCCCTGACGAGTGAAGACATCACGACGGTGCCTTCACGCAAGTTCGAAGTCGGCATGACTTTGCTCAGTTAAGTGAGAATCTTAATCCTATATATATATATATATATATATATATATATATATATATATATATATAAATGAAAATCTCAAAGCATCTTCGAAACTGGTTCTAAACTATAATTTATTTCGACCAATAAGTTTTTGGTAATTTGCGGATTGATAAGACGGGTACCAAGAACTTACAGTTTAGAACCACCTTAGGTGATACGTTGAGTTTTTCTTTTATGTATATCCTATTGCTCTGGATAGAGCCATTAAACTCTCTGTATGGATCTATCTCTTTAATAAAAAGGTCTATCCTCTCCGTTTAATGATTTAATATCATTATATATATATATATATATATATATATATATATATATATATATATATAATTTTTCCGATGATATTCGTATAGAATGAAAATTTGGCAAGAGGTAAATTTAACGTCCAACTGGTCTTTATAAATTCCATCTTACGTTCATTTTGTTTTTCGATATTTCATGTCATTTATTTTAGCGAGTATTTTGAGATTTAGACAATGAAATTTATACACAAAAGCGTTCCAAAATGAAGTGTCCAATTTTAATCGAAAATATCCTTCAAAAACATTAATAAAAAAAAAATGGAGTTATTTTTTATTTCTAAGGACAGTGTCTTGTCTTCTGAAAAAAACTAAAATTTAACTAGACAGTAAAATGTTCAGCATTCATAAAATAATTTCAATTACATTCAATTCGAATTTTTGACAAAAAATCCTTTGGAACCGACGTCAACTTTCTATAATTTGAAGTTTCAGTTTTACTTTTCGTTCGGGCAATTTTATTTGCATAGCAATTTATTTTTTATCCTTGAAGCTGAAATATTTCGTTTTCAACCAAACAATGGCTGCACTTTTAAATTTGACAAAACCTTCAACTACATTTTCTACAAACCATATTTTAAAATATTTTCCTGTTAACCAACAAATTAACTCGGACCAATTTCACGTTAATGAAAAATCTAACTCTATAAATGGGATTATTTCAATCTGGTACCAGAAAAAAGCCGGTTTCAAAAACAAAGCTTTTACTTAATATTTTTTGAAATATTTTCATTTGAAAAAAAAATAATACTTTAAATTTTAAACTAAAAATTAAAATTAAAATTTCATATAATTAAAAATATTTTAAATAGACAAAAAGGAAAGATCTGTTTATAAAAGAAATTCATATATAATTCGTTGTGTTCGTTTTTAATTTGTTAACATTTTAAAAAAGGTATTTTTCCTTTTTTAGGGAAGGGTTTGGCCATATTAAACATTAAGTAAAAATTTATTCTAATATTTTAAAAGTTATAAATTTTGTAAACAAGTTAATATATTCACAATCATTTGTTTCTAAAATGGTTTCTTTTCAGTTGTTCTCATTGAAAATACAGAATACAAACAAATTAGCTTGTATTTGTATTCTGTTTTATATTTTAACAACATTTTCAAGATTAAATTGCTAAAATCTAAAAATTAAGTTTGGAATGAATTAAAAAAAAAATTATGACAAATAATGTTTTATTATTCACAATAAAATTACTAAATTATCGTGAATAGCGATGGCTAGATTTGTATATGAATTTGAACTATAGAAATCAAACTGGAAAATAGAATTATCTGGAGTTTTTCACCACCCTTTTAAAATGTATTAATTTTATAAAACTTTTACTGAATTAATTTACTTTTGAAAGACACAATTTTGAAAATTTACACGTTTTTAATGTGGAAGAGAGAACATTATTTGTCGGACGTTTTTTTATACATGTTAAATATATTACTTTTTAGGGTTCAAAATTAATCTTGAAAAATAATATTATAAAAAATATTAAAGAAACTACAGTATTTACATTATTCGGACTATTGTCCTTCATCCGGCCTTCTTTAGGTGGTAGGAATTTCGAACCGAACCCTTTATTACAATTACTGGGGTATATGAAGAAGGCAGAAATGCACAACGGCCGAAACGTCGTTCAAATGACAAAAAAGATGACGACAATAGTCCGAATAATGTAGAAATACTGTAAAAATACCTCATCTCAGAAATATAGGCAAATACTTAAGGAAACTGCTTTCGAATTGGAATTTCAAATTCTTTATAGACAAATATTTTAGGTATGTTTCAAACGAAACAAAATTCAACAATTTTGTTTTGTAGCGTCAATATTTTTATTTAAATAGAACTTTATGCTCGAAATCACCACACATATTTCTATCACAAGAAACAGGCTCAATTAATAACCAAAATTCTATTATAAAGAAATGAAAAAAATATTAAAGAAAATGTTGATTTTCGTTTATGTCCAAAATTAATGGATGAATAATTTATGCAGACGATACAAATTTTAAGAAAACGCGATTTTAATAGTTTAAAACCATATTTCACAATGTCAAAAACGTCAAAATAAATTTAAATTCAATGTTATTTTTTATTTTTAAGTAATGAATATTTTGTTGGTCTGTTACTAAGCAAACTTCTACAATTCTTGTGAAGTATTTGACAAAATTCTAATTTAAGAGTTTTAAATTCCAAAGGAAATAGTACTGGCATCATTTACCAAAAAACGACTTCTTAACTTTGAAAGCAAAATATTTATATTAAAAATATGCTATCCATTAAAGTAAAACTAAAGATGGGCCATTATTTTATTTTTATTTCGTCGGGAATAAAATTAAAATTTTAAAGTTATTCAAAATATTGAATTTCAAAGCTATTTAGCGAAATACGAAACCAATCTAAATTTAGCAATCTGTTAAAATCGATTACTGATTCGAGTAAAATTAAAATTAGATGTCAGTATTAAATGACTACAAAGGTTTTAAATATACAATGATGGAATAACTATGTACTTTATGGCATTTCATTATAAAAATGCGAATAAACAGATTTTTTAAAATTAAAAAAAAAGTAACGAAGTGTTATTTTATTTAGTCGTAAGTAATACTGAAATTTTCGTTTCAATATTCATTCCCAAATTTGTAAACAATCATTCCAAACAATGACATCGAAATAATTTTTAAATAATAATGCAAACATTTAACATAAAAATAATAAACTAAATTAATTTTATGTTATTGAATAAATTTCCAGAAAATCCTTTCAAATTTTTCTTTCTTTTCTTAAAAAGAATTTCAAATCTAATCACAACTTTTAGAACCAAAAAACGATATATAATTCCATAAGTGTAAATTTTTAATTTCACTTAATTAAAAAACAAAAGAACAATGTATTTTAAAAAAATGTTTTTTTTAATTATGAAGATAAAAATCTGCAAAATATTAAACTATTTTTAGTATTGTATTGTTACTATGAACTTTACAGGTTAAGATTTATTAAATAGATAACCCCCCCCCAAAAAAAATATGAAGTAAAATTCAAATTAATTAACAGGGGGAATATATAGAGCTAAAAAATTTTTTTTCCACCCAAACAAACAGCGACCCAGAACAACATTAGTAAATTAAATAAAACCCAGAGGGTTAGAGAAATTACCATTAAAAAGGCTGTTTGCTAAATTCTGGTGGTTGCTTGAAGGCAAATCTTTTAGATTTAATGTTAAAAGTGTAATAGAAAAACAAAATACGGGTCGAAATGTCACCTGGCATTGAAAGAAGCACCCAGAGGAGGATTTCGAACATGTTCTTAAAGAAAAACACGATATTTGTTCTGTTTGGCACTTTTCCAAATGTTTATTCGACTTGCATGAATTGGAAGCATTTGTTTGGCCATAACCCCACGATAGAGCACGTCCTGTAAGTGTTTGGTATATAAACAAAGTAAGTAATAAATGATATAAGCAAAGTTAAAAGACCCAAAGAATGTTGTCGATGATAGATTTCATTACACGGAGTTGCAAGAAAAGAAGAAATAGTTTATAAATAACCTGTTCGTTGAGGAATTTAAAGTAAAAAATATGTATTTATAAAAAATATTTTTTATATAAAATAAAAAAATATATTTATTTGGCAGTTAAGAAATTATATTTGCACACAAGCAAATTTAAAAAAATATTAATTAAGGTTTAAAATTTCAGAATACTTCAAAAGAAAGAATTCAAGTAAAAAAAAAAAAGCTAAATAAAAAAGGCACTTGGAAAAAAAAAAGAAAAAAAAAAAAAAGGGAATTTAACAGTAACACTATTCCTGCATCTTAATAGACTTTAAAGAGAAAATGTTCTTCATCCTGAAAACAGCGTGAATAGTGGACATCTCGGATCAAAGTGTTGTTGTAGATTAAAAACAATACTTAGATTTAGTGAAAAATAATTTTGTCGCCTTCTGCCATGGAAATTATTGACAGTAATGAGCGTGGTTCAAAAAATCTACTACAATGGGTTCATGGATATACCGAACATGTCACTCGCAAAAAGAAAAAAGTTTTGACTTTTTCTCTTTTGTTTTGTAATTTGATATCCGGACACGGAAACAATAACCATGGTGAAAATATATATATATATATAATGGTTGATTAATTTCTGAAATAGCTATCGCACAGTCCAGTTCAACTTCCTAATCATATGTATATAGATAGATAGAGAGAGAGATTCAGGCTACATTAAAGTCACACCTACTGGAATTATAAATAAGAAAAAATTAAAAAGAAAGAAAAAAAATAGTTATGCAGGTTAAAATTACACAGTTCATTTTCTTAAGAAACACATTTCTTTAAGAAATTTGCGCACACATGCATTATGCACATACATAGATTTTTGTGTGTCATATATATATATATATATATATATGGCATATCTTGTCACGCTCTGAGGTCTGAATTTTTTTCTTATGTCTTAATGTAAGATACTCCATAGTAGGTACATATGTTGCCGTCATATAGATATAAATATTTTACCGTCATTTCTGACAATACGGGCCCACTTGTATAGGTAGCAACCTGTATTTCATACACGTTTTATTGAATGTCAGATACACGGAAAATCTAAACCATAAACTTTCTTTTATGCGTGTTTCCTTGAATAAGACGGGTAATTGGATTATCATAATTCTTTTTGATTTCTTTAATGTGGGTGTGTGTGTGTGTCCAAAAAGCACAAGCTAAATTAAATCAGTAACAAGAGATCCCGTGCCCGTCATGACGAAACGCATACAGTATGTGTGTGTAAATTGAAAATATGGATTAAATTCGACAGATCCCCAAACCAGGAATAATGACCTCGAGTCATGAAAAAGTACGACGTGTTAAAGCACATATTCACGCAAGAGTTCAACACACTTGTCACATAGTTTGTTAACTTTGCCCATAAATTCTTACATTCTGTACTCTGCGCACGCCCGTACGTGCGTGTGTGTGAGTGTGATCTGTAGAGAAATATTAAATGAGGTCTGGTTTTAAAATATAATCTTACTTTTGATTTATTGCAATAAATTATTGCATAAAGATTAGTTAATTTATGGACGAATTATAAGGTATGTTTGTATATTTGATTAATGTTGGGCCGTACCATTTCTTTTAAACATCTTTCTGCCAACTGAGGAAAATATTTTTAATTAATTTTATAGCTTTTCCAGCGTCCCTACGTTTGTTTTTTTTCCTTATTTAACGAAAATTTTGCGCGTGTGTGTCTAACTTTGTCCATATTTGCATATCCTTTCATGATATTGAGCACTTTATCCATAACATACCTTGAGTTAACACTATAAATGAAAAATATTTTCATTTTTTACAGACTTTTACTCCAAAGCTGATTTCATGTACACATATTGAGACTATTTATATGATTAGTTACTGTTGTTGTTATTATTATTATTATTATTATTATTATTATTATTATTGCTGTAGTGTTAGTAGTATATACACACCCACAGAGGGTGAAGTATGCGAGAAAGATATATATTTTTAGAACAAGCCGAAAAATCTATGACAAAGTGCAAAAAGATTTTTGTGTGACGCCTTTTTTTGTCTTTTAAGACTTCATCGAATTTAAATACACACATTAAGAGGGTGAAAAATTTTGTTAAAAAAGGGATATGAAACTTACATTTTATATTTAATTTCTAATTAATTTAAAATGTTTATTGTAATTTTAAAAAATAGTGTTATAATTTTTTTTTAAAATAAAGTTTTTAATATTGCCCTTTGTGAATTTTGGCCCATCAATCAGGGGCGGTGCGTACTTCCCCACCGACCGAGGTGGGGCAAGTCTTAATGGAGCCTCCGAGTAGTGCTTTGTGACAGTCATCTTATCAATATTTGATTTTTTTTTTCTACCTACATTTATATACGTTACAAATTAAACTAAGCACAAAAATGACTCTTAAAAGGACAAAAAATTTTCACGGATTTGGACGTCATTCTGTTTTGTTTTTGGGGATTTTTTTTTCATCCAAATCCGTGAATTTGTTTTGCTCCTGCTAAGTCACGAAAATAACATGAATAAAATTCACTATTTATTATCCATAATGGTAAATGTGTTAAAATTCTGGAACTTTTTATCAAGAAAAATCTGAAGTTCATGTTAAGAATTGCCACCAAACATTGTTGAATTATTTAAGATAGAATGATCTATTATGCCTCAGAATTTGTATTTAAATGTTTCTTGTTGGATTGTTCACCTATATTGCATGTGATCAATTATTGTACATAATTAGGTTAAAATAAAACTTATTTTATATGAAAGCTACCGTATGAAAATTGAGATAAACAGAGGTGGGGCAGAAGTCTCTTGCACCGGCCCTGCAGTCAATATATATAAGGAACAAAGAAAATAATTTTAACGTTCAAAACATTAATTTAAAACATTGCTCAATATAAAAACAGACCAATGATTATTTATTGTTAATTATTAAAACATGTAATGTACGAACTACTACAACAAAATTGTACATTTTGTTTCGACATTGAAAGAACAATGTCTCATCAGGTAGTTAATAATGAGACATTGTTCTTTTAATGTCGAAATAAAAATGTACCATGTTGTAGTAGTTTGCAGATGTTCTAAAGTAATAATTAATAATATATATATATATATATATATATATATATATATATATTATTATTATTATTATTATATTTATTATTATTATTACTACTTTATCTCTGAAGATGGCTCATGTGAACCGAAAGCTTAGAACTAGCATAGTAAAAACATATCCAAATGTTGGATAATTTTTGTTTTTATTTTCACCTGAAATTAATGCCAATATACGAGGTCTAGAATGGTTCATGATTAAAAATAATAGACATTCATTGTCTGTTAGTGTTAACATTAGAAAATTATCTGCTATCTCGAAACTATTATATCGATACACTATGTGTGTGTGTGTGTGTGTGTGTGTGTGTGTGTGTGTTTAAACATAATCAAGAAAACCTATTAGGTAAATATGCGTCCTTTGGTTGGATTCAAACCTGCGTCCCCTAGGAAAGACTGTCAATTGATTTGTTAGCTCACTCGACCATGAAAGACTTACAGGATCATTCAGGCCAGTGGATATAAAATAATGCTTAATTATTAAAAAAAAACAAAAAAAAAACAGAGTATCTCCTCAAATATGAGTATTCATAAAAAACAATGTTTAAACCAATAGACTAAAAATATGTCGGAATTAATCCATTCCGTAACGGATTTCGCATTAGGTACCCCCATTAAATCGCTAAAAAAACAGCATTGTATGAATAAAAAAAAACTTAATAAAAACGAACTTTTTCAGTCAAAATGTTTATATTAAGAGGAAAGATCAAAGTAATTTTTATTTATTTTTTAAAATTTCATATTACCATATTATACGGAAATTTACAAAGTTGGTTTTAACTTTTAACCGACATATTTAAATTTATTTGTTTAAACATTATTTTTAATCGATAAGCCGTATCTGAGTATATAGTCTGTTTTTTCTATAAACAGTACGTTTTAATTATCTACCGATGTTCCTAGATATTCGAGAAATCTTGATAGAAAATATCTATCATTCGGCAGGATTCGAACCTGAATAACACTCCAATATACCGAGGAGATGCCACCATTGGTGTTTTCGCCACACTCAATCACAGAAGATATGGTAACCAAAGTTTGAATTAAGCTTTTTAAATACATATTTTCCTGATTTCTATTAGAAACGTTGATATCTGCTCGAGATCGTATCCTTAAACAAACGCAACTGAAAACAATATTACGACATTACAAAGAAACCTACGAAGTTGTTATTAACCGACATATTTAAATTCATTTGAAAAAAAGCAGACTATCCATTCAAATACGAGTATCCACGAAAAATAATAGTTAAACAAGTCAACTTAAATAAACACACAATTATGTATTTGTTATTTTTTATGTAAGTTTCATTGAAGAGGACTGACAAAGCACTACTATTAAAGCCTTTCATTAAATTTTTATTGCATTTCAGTACACAAGTGATTTATAGACTGTGTATTAAAACTGTCCAACTGATCTGTGCTCGAGAGATTATGGTTAATGTATTTTCCATTATCAAGGGTGTTTTTTCTTTAACTGTTATATGTAGATTTTATTTTCAGTATGTAGATATACAAATAGGAATTTTTAAATTTCCAAACACGGTCAACATGCTGTGGCCGTCTTCATAATAGATATTATTGAGAGTTGTTTATTATTATTATTATTATTATTATTATTATTAACGCTTCCATTATTTTTAACAAAGTTTGCATGTCGATACGTCTATTATGTTCGTATTCTCCACAAGTATGTTACGAAGAAAGGTTAGTAGGTCCCTGTCAGTAATTAAATGGGTCCTAAATGGAGCTATGATCTGAGAGATGCAAAGTAAGACTTCTTGTTAAGTCTGTAGCTGCATGTCCTATTATTCATGAATTTGTTTTCGGCTGGAACGGTGTTCTGTAAAGAGCAAATAAATTGATAAATAACTTCTAGCAGTTTAGCCCGGTTTCACTCGGGTAGTTTAAAGAATAAGAATAAAAAACGTATGATGAATTTACATAGCAAATACTTACACAACGTCCACTCTTGTTACTTTAGAACGTCTTTATTGGATTAGGGTGGGAGGGGAAGGGGCAACATATATAGATAATATAAAGTTGGGTGATCGATTCTATATTATAATCAATACATAAACTGATCCCTGACTTTGTGGAATGATAATATATATTCTTCTACCCCTAATTTTGGCTTTCTGAGAAATTTCAAGGTGTCGTTAGCGTTCTAAAATTTTGATCTACATCTGAGCGCAACTCGCGTCGAGCTAGATCGCAAAATGCAGACGCTAAGTCGAATCTATCAAACAAATACCCACACAACGTCCACCCTCGTCACTTTTATAGATACAGATTTTGAGTCTATATAATCACTTATAATCTCATGCTTAATCGCAGTGTCTTGTGAGTTGTCTTAAATAAAACTTTATATATATAACGTGGCTTCCCTCTGTCTTTTCTATAAATATTTTCATAGCATCCGCTTTGAGGAGCCTTTTTTTTACCCCTAGTGCTTCGACCACATGAATTTAAGCATGCTACTAGATTGGCATCTAAGTCCCATCCTTTTACCGTTAAAATAGTTAATTGTGACCGCTACTTCTACTTGAACAGTTTCTTCTCCCGCACTTCCCGCCTGTGTAAATCTTTCTTCGTTTACTTGCTCCCCTGATAGCTAAAATCACCAAAAATTAAATTGGCATCTTCTATCTTCTTGAATTCAGTTGATATGTTATCCGTTCCTCAATAACCCCTGTACCCAATCTTTTCTCTCACTGTAAACCCCTGTGGCGTCTCACCTTGCTTGGGCTGAAATGATTATATATATATTGTTTGAACATCATTTTTAATCGATACTCTTAAACAATATATATATAAGATTTATATTAAATTAATAGCAATGTCTGGAAAAATGGATTACATGGAAAAATGCGCGCATGAAAAGTAATATTCTTAAGATTATATTAAACCTGGAAAAGAACAGGACAAGTTATTAAACCTGGAAAAGTAAAGGACAAGATATTCTAGTGAAGTAAAAAATAAGACATTTCTATTGCAGTCAAGATTTATTTTTTTTTAGTTGTAATATTTTAAGTAAAAAATCTCTTATTTTTTACTTCACTAGAATATCTTGTCCTTTACTTTTCCAGGTTCAATAATTTGTCCTGTTCTTTTCCAGGTTTAATATAATCTTAAGAATATTACTTTTCATGCACACATTTTCTCATGTAATTATAATTAAAAGATGTACAGCTCAGAGCATTTTGAGATGGTGATGGAAAAACTTATACAACAAGAAGACAGAATTTATGGTCATCAGCAAAAGGAGCAGTTGTGGATACTAAAATCAAGCAGGTGCAGAAATTTAAATACCTGGGAAGTGTTCAAAGGACGGAAAGTGCAACACTGAGATCCTAAGACGTATTTGAATGACCAAAGACACCTTCCAAAAACAAAGCAGAGTATTAAGAGACAAGAAAATTTCGTTGGAAACAAAGAAATGAGTACTGAACTGTTATGTGATATCTGTACTCCTATATGGCAGTGAATTCTGGACAATCTCCTCAAAGATGAAGAAGGCACTCAAGGCGACAGAAAGGTGCTTCTACAGAAGGATTCTAAAGATAGTATGAGCCAAACGTGTTTGCAATGACAAAGTTTTGGACTGAATGGAAACAAACAGGAAACTTATACTAAACACCAAGAAAAAGCAAATGTTGAGCAAATGTTTGGTAGAAATAAGAAAAAAACAAAATTTATTAAAATCTACATGGGTAAGCGACAGGAAGCTGTGGAGAGCTATGATCGCATACTTCCTGAAGGAACACGGTACATAAAAGATGAAGATGAAAAAATTGGAAAACATCAAAGAGTTTACTGAAAGCAACCGAGATAGAAGTGTACTATCATAAAAACAATAAAGATAAGGATACTAGTTCTAATAATTTGAGTAAAATGACACTGCTTCTTTTCTCGAAGTCCAGAGAGCACTCGGAAAGATGAAGAACATTTCTAAACAATAACGGCTGACGGCCATATCACATTGAAACACTGGTTCCTGTACAATCAGCGAAGTTAAACAACCTCAAGCCCGGGTCACAGCTTAAGAAAATCTTTGATGTGCAGGTGGTGTAATGGATAATGGCTCAGAACTGTTAAACAAAGAGTAGAGTTCCAATTCGAGTTAGGTTCATTATATTCACTTGTGAGGAAATACCTTTGTGAAAGGTATGAATCCACCTATTTTTCCCCAGCTATGGGTTAATTAGTAACACTTGTATCATTAAATCATTATTATCTCAAAAAAAAATTCTTACAGTCTAAAAATATGTTTTGGCTTTGACTAAACTGCAAAGCTGTAAAAAAACGAATCAATTAATATCAAAACAACAAAGATGAGTATCCAAACAATTTATAGAATAATGACAATATTTCATCCGTGCATGTGAGGAAGGCTAAAGAGCACAGTGGTCAAAATATCGTGGTAAAAACCACATAGATGAGGACGGTAATTAGTATAAACTACAAAAAAGACGGTCAGTCAGTTAAGTGCCATACATGATACATGCTTTGGGCGATCATTTCTTGAAAGAGACATAACTGACTGCGCAGAAGATTATACCCCAGTAGGTTGCCATTGCTTTCTTCGGTAGACTGGTTGCCAGCCAAGGCTATAGAACCCAATCTGTCCAGTTATTTAACTTATAACTGGAGAGAAGAAACAGATTAATACCTTTCTCAAGGGTATTTGCACGTAAGTGAATGCAATGAATTTAACTGGAATTCAAACTCGGCTCCCCAATTTCTCGTTCCGAGACAATATCTATTGCACCACAAAGCACATCCTGCACCACAACGGTTCCAATTTCAAAATACCAGCAATTAGAAGAGCATGCTTACAGTTGGATATACTGATTAAAAAAAGGCAATGGCAAGGATAACCATTCATCCCTTGTTTCCTGTTTAGGATGCGGTTTCCATTTTTTTCTTTTCCAATCTTTTCACTCTTTTCTTTTTTTTCTTTTTTTTCAATTGGAGTAGATAGACTAAACTATCGCCCGGTTCACACTCCACCCACGTCTATTGAACAGGTGAAGAGGCTCATCCCTTGTTTCCTGTTTAGGATGCGGTTTCCGGTTTCTCTTTTCCAATCTTTTGGGCATGAGACATGCTGAGATGTATGGTGCACTATAATGGATAGTTATTTGGAGTGAGAATTTCATGGAGCCACATTTGAATTCCAGTCGAGTTCGTTAGTCACTTACACGCATATACCCTTGGGAAAGATATGAATCTATCACCAACCCAATATGAGTTGAATAATAGGACAGACTGCATCAAATAACCTTTGATTGGCAACCAGCCTTATGCAGAAAAAAAACGGCAGCCTACTGCGAGAATATCTTCTGCTTAGTTGTGAATCGAAAGAAAACACGTATCTCACATGGCACTTGACTTTTGAGGCATGCTAAAAAGAGTAATGACTGAAATGGTATTCTAGTGTGAATAGTAATTATAATAATAATAATAATAATAACAACACTGGTATGAACATCACCCAGTACTGGTTACGGAAATAGAAGATGTCACCGTTCTATGGGATTACACCATCTACACAGACAAGAAAATTGAAGCAAATAGGCTGGACATTATTGTCAAAGCCTGAAAAGAAAAAGCTTGCCTACTAATTGATATGGCTTGTCCAGTGGATTGTAACATAGCAAACTAGGAATTTAAAAAACTATCAAAATAAAAAGACCAAGAAAAAAATGTGGAAATTGAAAACAAGAGTTGTGCCAGTGATAGTAGGTGCACTTGGAATGATAGAAACTGGAACAAAAGAACACACTGAAAAACTCCCTGGAAATCCCAGCTTAAGAGATATACAAAAAATTGTCTTGATATGTACAGCCCATGCACAAAGAAGAACTAGCCATAACAATACACCTTACAACTTAGGTCTTTCCGAAGACTTGGGAGGTAATGTTACTATAGCAGAAATCAAATTATGAAAATGACATAATAATAATAATAATGATAACACAAACAAAAATGCCTTGTCATCGATATGACAATGCCATCAGCTAAAAATGTATCTGTTAAAGAATATGACAATAAATACAGTGATGTTGAAATTGAAAAAAATGGTGGTATCCTAGAACTACTGTTATGTCTATAATGATTGTAAACTCAGGTGCAATCAAAATGATACAAACAAGAACATTAACCAAACCCTGGTAGACATTGTTAACAAGAGATAAAAAAATGTGTACTGCAAAGAATCACTCACTTAATTAGCAGACTATTATCAATGTAAAGAAAATTATTAACTCTGTACTTGTTAAGTATCAATTAATAACAGAATTTGTGCAAACAGAATGCATAGGTTTGCAACCTTGTGTTACCATAGGTTCTGGATAATGACCCAGCCAGAGATTGTTCTAGATAGAAAACAAATAATAATAATAATAATAAAAATATGATCATAGGAAAAAAAACTTCTCAAAGACACTGCAGTCTCATCAAACAAAAATATAGGTTAAAGAATATGACAAAATAACTTACATCATTTGAAGTGTTGTCCTCATCTTTGTTGCCATATATTCATGACGTTTCGGACGTTTTACACTCTGTCATTCTTCATGATGAACTGAATACTTTATTTTAATACACAGGGAGAAATTGTCCTACTTCCAAGCGTTATGCCTTTTTTTGGAGTACTTTACTTTCAATTAATTCCTTTTTTAGTTACTCAACTTTTCTTCAAGTTTTTTGCCAGTTATTAAACTCCCAACTCTTGCGGTCAAGATACTTTTTAGATTATTTCAATCAATGCTTTTATCATAAAGATGAGAACGACAGTTCAAAAATATGTAAATAGTGTAAATAGTTACAATACCTAATCACAGAAATATAGACAGATATGACAAAATAAGTTTTTTTATCATTTTACCCCAAGCAAGGCAATAAAGCCACTAAGACACAAGAGATTAATTGTGTGCAAAAGAATAAGAAAAAAAAACTATTAAGAAGCATTAACAATAAAAGAAGAGTATTTGTCTATACTTCTGAGATGAGGTAGTATTTACATTCATATACTGATGTTGTCAAGAATACATAGCTCAGTGGATATAGGTGTTGGTTAGCTCCAGTGACTTGACCCGAAGAATTGTGAGTTCAATACCTGGCTACAGCAGTGGTGAACAAATAGCTTAGAAAGTTGAGTTAAAGGGAGATAACTACATGGCATCCAGAAGTGGCATTGCATTGGAATTAAAATTACATACACCAGTGATCGAAATAAAGGGTTCAGTTCAATATTTATAGCACCTGAAGAAAGCTGGTGTGTACAAGAACTCGAAGAGTGTAAATGATGTAAAAAAAAAAAAAAGTGACCAGGAAGACAGAAGACTGACATTGCATTTAAATTTTGAAGATCAAAGTTGGTCGAAAAGTAACAAACTGGAAGCAAGTTTCACAGGGGAGATGTACAAGAAAAAAACAAACTTTTAGTATAAAACTTAGTTACATATCACCAATTCCACAAAGGATGAGACCTAACTGTCAATCTAGTACTACACTTAAATTCATAAAATCTATATAAGGATGTTGAAATTGAAAAATACCTTAATTACTGTTATTTGTATATTGACTAGTTCTTTCTGCATCACCCTGTATATTTTTTCCTTTCTCTCTACCTCTGCAACTGTCATCACACCTGTATTCCCATCCTTCTCTTGCTCCTTTCTCTGACACCCCCTCTACCCCTCTAACTGGTTGGTCTTTCTCTTTACTTTTCTTCCTATCTAATCTTTTACTCTTATGTAGCCCCCTGCACATCAGTGGCATTACTGCCTTGCTTGGGGCGAAACAATTGAAATAAAAAAAATAAAAAAATAATTGTAACACTGAGTACGATCAAAAAGATACAGGCAAGAACATTAAAATCCCTGACATTTCTTGTTTAACTAGAGATTAATAACAAAAAACTACTCTGTAGGGAGATTTTATTCAGTGAAATATTATAATGCAATAAAAAAAATAAAAACAGTGTATGTGTTAAGTATCGCTTAACGCCAACATTTACTGCCTTGCCCTTGTCTTACTGCAGGTCTGAGAGTATTCAATGAGCCAGTTAGAGATTATGTTAAAAGCAGAAAATCAAATAAAAAGAATACACACTATAAGAAATGTCAAGGAAATCCCCTCACTGTACGAGATACGAAAGATTTTGCTTAGAGAGTATCGTTCACATGCTTAAAGAAATAAATGTCTCTCAATCTAATAAGCTCAAAAACTTTCTAAAGAAAAGCCTTTACTTCACCTCAGGTGTCAGTGAAAACTAAGACTTTGAAGGAGAAAGTAAATAAAAACATGAAGAAGAAAAAGAAAGAAAGCAAATAAGAATAGGGTAAAGAAGAACAGAATAAAATAGAATGAAAAAAATAAAGGAGAAAAGAAATAAGAATAGGATGAAGCAATAGAGTAGTAGTAGTCAGTCAGTCAGTTAAGTGCCATACGTAATACACGCTTGGGTGATCATGTCTCGAAAGAGACATGACTGACTGGGCAGAAGATTATCCCACAGTAGGTTGCCATTGCTTTCTGCGGTAGACTGGTTGCCAGCCAAGGCTATAGAACCCAATCTTTCCTGTTATTTGACTCATAGCTAGAAGGGGAAGAGCTGTATTATATTATTATGTAGTAATTAGTGGGGGATCAGTTTATTACTTCATAACAATATAAAACTGATCCCCCACTTTATGCCCAGTAGAGGTCTTAATCATATGTTCAACTATTATATTCAGTCAGTCAGTTAAGTGCCATATGTGATACATGTTTGGGCGATCATGTCTCGAAAAAGACATGACTGACTGGGCAGAAGATTATCTCGCAGTAGGTTGCCATTGCTTTCTGCGGTAGACTGGTTGCCGACCAAGGCTATAGAACCCAGTCTGTCATGCTATTTAACCCATAACTGGAAGGAAGAGATGGATTAATACCTTTCCCAAGGGTATTTGCGCGTAAGTGAATACAATGGATTCAACTGGAATTCGAACTCGGCTCTCCGGTTTCTTGTTCCGAGCCGATATCCACTGGACCACAATGCACATCCTCTAGTAGTAGTAGTAGTAATAATAATTATCGTTGTTGTTTAGCCGAGTGATAACCGATTTGACACGACAACTTCAGTATTCACATTACGTATTCACAATTAAAGCCCAACATCTTTTGAAATCAGAAATTATTCTTTAAAATAAAAGTTAATTAAAATAGAAAACTTACAAAAATGAAATATTTTCTTTTGGACAAAGCCGTCGAAGTTGGGTTGACAAATATTGGTGGGAAAAATAGTTTAATTGTTATTGAATTTGGAATTAGAAAAACATTTATCTATGACGGCATTTTGATGATGGGTTGACAGAATAGAAAAAAAGGAAAGAAAGATTTTTCCTGCTGGCAGAACGATAGATGTTGACAATGGCAAGGATGATATGCAAGTGTTAATTACTTCGAACATAAACAATATTAGCCTGTTTACAAGAGGAATTTAATGCAACTGAAGTCAGCGAGAAAAATAAGACCTGCCTCATCTTAATAACTTATTAAGAATCAGAGAGTAAATAACTGCACACTAAATCCACACAGACACTTATACAGAGGAACCTGTCGTATGCAACCATCCCTACTGCCATCAAAAACTGGTCGCATATGACAGGTGGTCGCTCACTAAAGGCTTATAGTCATGACCTATTTATGCCAGGAATGTATATTCCACTCATCAGAATGGACATCTTAGAATTTTACCATGTAATCTGGTAATAAATAAATATGAACATAAGAAGATGGCCTAACTTTAAAGAAATCGATTCAGCATAATTCATTTAAAAATTTTAAAACACATTTACAACGATCAACAAGAGACTAATTCACAAAAGATATTACTAAGTGGACTTAAAAAAAAGGCAATTATTGCTTTCCTTTTTGTGCCTGTTCTAGTAGTAGCCATTTCTTATAAAATATGTAGGTTGGAAAAATTCTCGACATATACAGGTTTCAGTGTCTTTCTTAAAAGTCAGTGATAGCAAAAGGGAATTTTCAATAATACATGGAAAAACAAAACATACAAAATACTGACAGAGATTGTGGGTGGAGGTAGAGAAACAGAGACACAAAGATAGATATACCCAGATAGAAATAGAGTATATAGATACACAAAAAAATAAAGGAACAAAACTAAAAGAGATAGACATTTGAGAAAGAGACATAATTGTGATTTTCCCAATCTCTTAATTTTTCCAAGTCAGTGCAGAGACTGCGAGAAATCCCTTGAACATGTCAAATGCAATACATGTTGTACAAAACAGCCATGTTTGACAGTAAGGTGAACTAAGGCAATATACATTTCAACAAGAAATAACAGTTTGATATAACACTACAATAACAAAACAATGAGGAAGTGCTCCTGACTTTGATCAAAGCAAAATGAAATAGATTACTCATTTAGCTTCTCCTAATTTAGAAGTTGCAGTGTACAACCAAAATGGATTTTTTTTAAAGCGGTTGCTTGATCAGTGATTTTCACTTGTTGATGTTAGTCACCTGGAGGTGGTCACTCACTAAGGGTCAATTAACATTAGCAAATCATCTGTGCAAAAAAAAGCTTGTTAACAACAGGTGGTCGCTGATGAAGAGGGTCACATACAGTTGGTTCCACTGTATATGACTAAAGACAAAAATATAGAAGAAAAACCTAATGTGTTTCATCCCCTTCATAAAGTGCCTCAACAAGACACATTAATTGGTGCAGTTTCCCTTTTGTTTTTTACAGATATAGTTTATTTTATTTATATCTGATTTTTAAGCAAATATATTTCTTAATAAGAGTAAGAACAACTGTAGTAAAAATCATAACATTTACTTTTTAAAAGTACTCAATACAAAGTAGAACAACATATTATTGTAATATTTTTATTCTAAGAGTTTCTAATAAAAACATTTTACATCGCAACACAAAAACTTTCAATAATCTTGAAATTATTTGAAACTTTTGTTCCCATCTTGGTTAATATAGGTGTTATAAGTTAAAGGAACAAACTTATGACTAGATGATACTGACACATGTATAACCGACTACTATATCCACTACGCCACCATCCCAAAGGACTTTAACGATGTATTTTTGGAGCCTTTTATATTCAGTATCAGATGGATTTGAGAACTGGATTATGTTAATGGGTTCATGCCACTTGTCAAAATTTGTATTTATTTCTGAGATGAGTAACTTTCAATAATGTTGAAATTATTTCGAACTTTTGTTCTCATCTTGTTTAATACAGGTGTTAACAAATAAATACAAACAAAAGTTTTCATATTTCAGAACTATGAATTGTACTTCAGCAGGAGATGGTGGTGACTGGTGATAGGAAAGATTCTTACGGAACTTTTACATATATACCACAATAGACAAATTCCCTAATGAAACTAAAAAGGTCAAAACCATCATAGCATAATCAGCTGATTTCCCCAACTTAAATATATATAATATTGAGAGAGAAACTCAACACATAGTTAAATGGTTATAAATCAAGATTTATTTTGACAATCAAAATTAAATTGTCTCATTCAGACCATTGAAAAATAAATAAATTTACTCAAAATATTAAAAAACTTTTTAACAGAGGAAGTGAGGCTTGTATTATTATTTCCAGTTTAAATGATACAAGCCTCACTCCCTTTTAAAAACTTCTTTTTAAAATATTCTGAGTGAATTTACTTATTTTTCAACGGTCTGAATGAGACAATGTAGTATTCATTATCGAAATAAATATTGATTTACAACTATTTAACTGTGTTAAATGTACCTATAGCGATTCACTAAGTATATTTTAGATGTAGCACAAGACCACAAATACCCAGTATCGAACTTGCTACTCAGTCGTAATAGGAATTTAGCGAGAATGATTTGCTTACTTCCTTTTTAGGCACTTTCACGCGAGTAATGGCTAACAAGCTTGTCTCATTAGAATTATTACAAATGAGTAGTGAGTGCAATCTTTACTGGGTGTCCCATGCTCTTGGCCTTGTGCCACGACTAACCTGCGCTTAGAAAATCACCTTTCTATTTAGTTTTAAATTCATGCTGCTTTCAAAGTTTCTTTAACTCGTAACCCTGAACCCCACAAAATAAAAACAAATTATATTTGGTTGGTAAAACAGATTTAGGGAAGTGGGTTATGCCAAGAACTTTTCAGCACCTGGTTATTTTGGGGCTGATAAACCACAAGTAAATCTAAAGAAAGGAAAAAAAAATCACTTTTGACATCATATAGTCTCCAACTATCACAAGTGAACGACACAGCCCACCAGTTGTTCACATTCATTAACTGGGAATTGTGTTGCTATATATATGTGCGTGCATGCATGTGTGTGACTGACACACACATATGAAACTAAATTTTTGGAAAAAATGTTACCATTTAAATTTACTTTGGTCCAAACATAGGAGAATGAGAACCCCATCTGCAGACAGACCACAACATCAAGGGTATTTCTGTAGACAAATATCTATTGTAGTGTATTAGTATTTTTTTTATATTCTAGGAATTTTCAACAAAACCATGTGAAATTATTCTATATACCTATATTTTGATTTTAAAAAAATAATTAGGAACCAAAGTCGAGAAATTATTTCATGTTTTTAGTTTAATATAATGTCCACAAGCACTAACAGTTAGGGCCGGTGCCTACTACACCCGAACTTACTGACCTTGCAAAATTTATTGGGAGCTGCAGTACTTTTTGACTGTCGCTATCCTATCAATATGTGCATTTTTCTAACTATATATTTATATACATTACAAATTAAACTAAAAACAACTGATTATTTCTTTAAAGGACGAAAAATTTCATAAATTTTGATGTCATTCTGGGGTCTTTTTTTTTTTTCCAAATCTGTGAAATTGTTTTGTTCATGCTAAGTCTTGAAAAAAACACTATATAAAATTCACTATTTTTTTATCAGTTGAAATGTGTTAAAATTATCATTTCAACAAGAAAAATTACAAGTTAATTAATGTTAGAAATTGCTGTAAAACATAGATAGATAGACAGATAGATAGATAGATAGATAGATAGATAGATAGATAATATGTAATTTAGCACATCTCAGAAATTTGAAAATAAATACAGGTCTAGACAGAAATAATTTCTTCAGGACAAAATTATTTCAGATTAGGATGAAAAATATGTTGCATTTTTTTTTTTAAATTATTAAAGAAAATATTAAAGTAGAGACTATTAGCATGCTTGATTTTTTTTTTTTATAATCATATCGCCCCAAGCAAAGAATTTTACTGCCACTGTTTTGAGTTCGTCTCTATCAAAATTTACATGACTTAAATACCAAATATTCTATGTTATATATATATATAAGATCTGTTAATAGATGTCAGGATAAATCAGCAAGATGACAGACTAATAAAATATTTCCCACAATGAATATTTATAATTTAAAAAGAAATAATCACAATTTATAATTTTAAATAATCCCATAAAACAAAGGAAGTATTTCAGATTAAAATTTATAGTAATTATATGTGCTACAGATTTATTGGTTCACCTTCACACCCACACAAACATACACTACCGGCCATAATTCTCAGACCACTCCAGTTTTTTAAAAGAAATTATGTATTTCATGCAATTTTTAGTATTTATTGCCAAATGAAAATAGAATGGTTGTTTTATTATTATTAATTTGCAAAATTTTACAAAGCATGGAAGCAAAGCTGGACTCTTCCAAATCACCCCAAATTTTCTTCATTCGTTAATTGAAGACACTGCAATATAGGTAATTATTAAATATTTATAAATTCATGTGCAGTATTAACAAAAGAACCATTCTATTTTCATTTACAATTATTCACTTGGCAATAAATACTAAAAACTAATATGAAATACATCATTTTTTAAAACACTGGGGTGGCCTAATAATTATGGACGGTAGTGTATATATGACTAATATGTGGTAAGTGAAAAAAAAGATGAAAAATTTTTATGCTACCCAAATCCAGAAAAAAAGGTATACACACTTAATGAAGAGCATTTAGGTCTGTGTTAATTCATTCTTTTATCAGAAAGAATAAATGACCTAATTTTACAATGTAAGGTAAGAATTCATCAGTTCTTTACTCAGTATCTATGCTGATGATGATAATTTACTTCTGTCTTGATAATACGTCTAATCGGATCAATAAGGTCCAATAAGTGTCTGATTTCAAAAAAACCTACGGTCTGTTGTTAACAGGGCCAAGGAACAGCTTGTTAATTTTAACACCTCCAAAACAAAACTGTTCTCTATTAGTCATCTGAGAGACCATTCCCATCAGCATGGCTGATGCTAACCTCCAGGAAAGTGACTTCTTGCACCTTCTCAGATTACTACTCTTGGCTGACATGAAGTGGAAAGACATGAATCCATTGTTTGGTCTGCTGCTAAGAAAGTTGGTTCACTATTCTAGACAGTTTTCCTCCCCAGAATCTATCTTACATATATGTGAGTATACCATTCGTTCATGCTTAGAATATTGCTGCCACATATGGGCCAGTGCTTCTGCTATACATCTATAAAATTCTTGATAAAATCCAAAGAAGAATCAGCAATATTACTGGTCCTAACCTGGCATCTCACCTTCAGTCACTTTTCTATCATCATAAAGATATTTCCCTGTGCCTTTTCTATATCTACTTTCATGGTAATTTTTCAGATGAACTCTTCGCCGTACTATCTAGAATTTATGAATTTAAGCACAGTACTATATTATCAAAAAGGTCTTATCGATTTACAGTTATATTGGCTAGATGTAATTGTTAACAGTTACTTTTCTTGCAATTCTCATTTGTGGAACTTTCTTCCAGCTCCTTGCTTTCCAATCAACTTTGATCTTCAAAATCTAAATACAATGTCAATCGCTATCTACTGTCTCACTGATTATCTTCCGATTGTTCTTACCCCTTAGTAATGGTTTTGTTTTCTAATGTTTTCACACGAAGTAACCTCTTGTGTTTTAGTGGCTTTACAGACTTGCATGGGGTGAATTTGATTTCTTTTTTTAAATCAATGTTTATATTTGAATAATGCTTAAAAAGGCCAAAATATCCAGAAGAAAGCAACTTTCTGATATTATTGACTTAAAGATATCTAACACACTATATTAGCAATAGAAATTTCACTATCTGGTTAGTGTAATAACTTCTTCTTTAAGTGCAGTCATGCCTCTCCACAACTTCCTGTCTCTTGTAGCACTTAATAAACTGTTTTTTATTATTTCTCCTAAACCCTATTTCGATATCCATTTACTCAAACTTATGCCTGGTTTCATCTGTCTCTTTATCTGTCCTATAAGTATAACATTTTCCAAGCCCTCTTTCCTCATAATTTGACCAAAAAAACTCAACTGTCTCTATCCTTTTCTGTGTCCATTTTCCATAAAACATGTAAAGCTTTTAAATATTAAGACTAGGGAAAAAAAGTGCTCTCTTTTAATCACCACAGAGCAAATATTCCTAGCTACTATCAGAATGGACGATACTAGTCTCCTAGAAAGCAACACACTGTGCCTTCTTGGCCTAACTCTCTCAAATGACCTCAATTGAAATGACTATATCAAATTTATAGCTGCAACTACTGCTAGGAAAGTTGGGTCACTGTGTGAGGCAAGGAGGTTTTTCACATCTGAATTCATTTTGCACATTTATAAATCTAACATTCGTCTGTGCATTGAATACTGCTGCTATCTCTGGCCAGGGGCTCCTGCTATTCATCTTGAGGTTCTTGACAAAATCCAAAGGATGATCTGCAATATAATCAATCCTGACTTGGCACCTCAACTTCAGTCACATTCTCACCAACATGACATGGCTTCAATCTGTCTTTTCTACAAATATTTTTATGATAATTGCTCTGAAAAGCTTTTTTCCCTGGTTCCTTAACCAGATGTAATTATGTGTGCTACTAGATTGGCATCAAGGTCCCATTATTTTACCATCAAAATAGTTAAATATAATCACCTCTTCTACTCTAATATTTCCTTTTCTCGCACTTCCTGCTTGTGGAAGTCCTGTCCGTTTGCTTGCTTCCCTGATAGGTACAATCACCAAAAGTTTAAATGCAACGTCAATTGCCATCTTCTATCTCCTTGATTCTTATCTTTCTCTTATCCTTTCTTCAACATCCCCTGCACCTTGTTTTTTCTCTCACTGTAACCCCCAGCATATCAGTGGCAGTCCTGCCTTGCTTGAGGTGAAATGATTATTAAAAAAAGAAAGATCAGCCAAAAGAGTTATTTACAAAGCAGAAGTTCAAGATAGTAAATATTCGGTCCATGTTATGCTCATCATTTGTCCATAGAACCACATTTTTTTAGCTTAACATCTTTTTTTTATCTTTGAGAAGATTGTCCAGCACTCACTGTCAAAGAAAATAGATACTGGAAGATGTGACAAGTCATCAGAAATTAAATCTTTTTCCATTAAATTAAGCAAAACATTACAATATATCATTCGAAAAAGGAAAAGAGTGCTGAACTGCAATGTAATATCAATCCTCTTATATGGCAGTGAATGCTGGACAATTTCCTCCCAGATGAAGAGGAGACTTTAAGCAACAGAGATGTGGTTCTATAGAAGGATGCTGAGAATACAAAGAAAAGAGTGCTTAACTGCTATGTAATATCAATCCTCCTATATGGCAGTGAATGCTGGACAATTTCCTCACAGATGAAGAGGAAACTTGAGGCCACAGAGATGTAGTTCTACAGATCTCAGAACAAATGAGTAATAAGGAAGTACTAAAGTAAATAGGAACTACGGAAACCAATTCTTCCAATCAGAAAGAGACTGTTTTTATGTATCTGGAATACATAAGAAGGGCTTGGGGAAGACATATTGAAGGCAAGAGAAAACAGTTAACTACTTAATGATGAAGATATTGTGGTTTGGCCAACTACATTTCCAACTTTGCACTCTTGCATTTAGACAAGAGGATGACAGCCCACTTCCCAAAACCAATATGACAAGCATGAAACAAACATCACAATTGTTTTTTTTAATAATCATTTCATCCCAAGCAAGGCAGAACCACCATTGGTGTGCAGGGGGTTACAGTAAGAAAAAGATGGGAATCAAGGAAATAGAAGATGTCAATTGATGTTGTATTTAAACTTTTACATATTGTAGCTATCAGGGAAGCAAGCCAATGAAAATGAGTTTCACAAACAGAAAGTGTGAGAAAAGAAACTGTTGGAGTAGAAGAGGTGATTACATTTAATTATTTTGATGGTGAAAGAGTGGGACCTTGATGCCAATCTTGTAGCTTGCATAAATACATGTGATCGGGAATCAGGGTAAAATACTTGTCAGAGAAGTTGCCATGAAAATATTTGTAGAAAAGACAGATTGAAGTCATGTCATATTGGTGAGAAAGTAACTGAAGTTGAGATGCCAACTCAGGATCGATTATATTGCAGATCCTCCTTTGAAGTTTGTCAAGAACCTCAAGATGAATAGCAGGAGCACCCGACCAGATATGGCTACAGTATTCAATGAACAGACAAATGGTAGATTTATAAATGTGCAAGATGGATTCTGAGAAGAAAAACTTCCTGGCCTGACGAAGAGACCAAAACTTCCTAGCAGTAGTCGCAGCTATAAATTTGATGTAGTTATTCCATTTGTGGTCATTTGAGAGAGTGAGGCCAGTTGGGAGTGGGTTGAAATATTTTTACCATCTCCTCATATTAATTTTCCAAAATGTATACACACACAGACACACACATAGTGTAATAGATATCTGCTTAATTCTGAGAATGCTTGTCTGCTTCAGGCTGATTTGTGCTTCTTCAAAACCCATAGAACCAACTGTGGTTTATATATTGAGTGAAGTTTCTGGGAGACAGCGCATGATCTGACATGAGAAGTAGTGAAATAAAACCAGTATGCTCGGTCAGGACAACTTGTGACTTTATGCTTACACAACCATTTATGTCTTCTGAATAGTTTCATCAAACCCAGGGGTTCCCAAACATTTTTTTCTGGGCCACATTCAGAATGAAAATTTACTCACACATCACCAAATTTTATGTGACAAAATGTATATTAAAAATCATAAAACAAAGAGAGAGAGAGATTTAATGGGAAATAACTACAGATTTGAAGTCAGAAGATTATCATTGATAACTCTCTCCTCCAATTTGCAGACTACATTCTTAATACTTGATATAATGCAAAAATATCACAATGATAAAATTGGTCAATAATTATTTATAACTATTTATAAAGGTACGCATGAAGGGAATTACAAGAAATCCATAATAATATTTTAAATCATATTTATTTTTGGCATATTAATTTTTTAAAATTTCTAAATCTTTGATTGTCTTTCAATCCTTCTGTTTCACCTGTGATCTTTTTCTGCCACACCTATGAGGCACACAGCACGATTTGGAAACCACTGATCTAATCAATTCAACTTTTTAATGGTACCATCTACAGGGATCAATTCCCTAGTTTGATAATCAAGGTCAACCCCTTCATCCAGGTTCAAACCCAGGACTCATGGTCAGAATGCTAACTACTTAACTATACACCTATAGTGTAATAAATTAGTTTGCTTTGCAAAGCATCCAGTTGAAAACAAAATGATGGATATCATGAGAATTTGATATCAGTCACTTTATAGTCATTTATTTATAGTAAAAGGCAATTTTGTATATATTTCCAATGGGCCAGTTCAGCCAGGCAACAATGCAGAAATTAAACTGTTAAGAGATTATATATTTTCTCAATATTCTGATTTCTTATTTCAAGATGTTATTCATTACACCAACCAAAAATCCAAGCTTACTGAACTTGGCATTTCCATGCAGTCACCCACCTAGGTATTGACCAGTTACAATTAAAAATATATAAACATTAGTTGTTTTATGCAATCAGTAAAATAGCCAAAGTTCATATTCAAGTTAAACATTTTCATTAATGTTCAGGATATAGATATACTACAAATATAGCAAGTGAATTTAAGTTTATGTCTGTTCTTACCATATTAGCAATATTAACAAAGAGTATTTGGCAGTATGGTATGATTTTATACAAAGTGAGGGTTGGTCATGATATTGATAAATAAATTTACATATATCACACTATATAAAATACATAATCATATTGTAATATATAATTATTACACATATATAACATATAATACTTAATCATCTATATACATATATATAATGCATTTATCTATAAAGATAATATAATATATAATCATATATATATATATATATATATATATATATAAAATGCATAATCATGTATCTATACAGATAATAATATACATTACATAATCATATATATATATATATATAAAATACATAATCATGTATCTATATAGATAATATACAATACATAATCATATATATATATATATATATATATATATATAAAATACATAATCATGTATCTATATAGATAATATAATATACAATACATAATCATGTATCTATATAGATAATATATGCAATACATAATCATATATATATATATATAAAATACATAATCATGTATCTATATAGATAATAAAATATACAATACATAATCATATATATATATAAAATACATAATCATGTATCTATATAGATAATATAATATACAATATATAATCATATATATATATAAAATACATAATCATGTATCTATATAGATAATATAATATACAATATATAATCATATATATATATAAAATACATAATCATGTATCTATATAGATAATATAATATACAATATATAATCATATATATATATAAAATACATAATCATGTATCTATATAGATAATATAATATACAATACATAATCATATATATATATATATGTGTGTGTGTGTATATATATAATATATTTGTAATTTTGTTAGTACAATGGTTTATAAAAACATAATATCACTTCAAAAAATTTTAATGTTTCAGAACAATACTGTTCTTCTTCAGGTGATATGTTAAAATAAATGGCAAAAATGATTTATTTTTAAAATATAAGATGAATTCATGGTTATTTAGAAAATTAGGGTGTGGTAGTTGGAGAAAATGCTTTAGGTGTGCCAATATTGTTCAATCAAATATGAGAAAACTTTACTTTATAAAAGTAAATGCTTGAACCGTGGATTTTAATCTAGGTGTTCTTCCACTTTCTTGTAATATATATATATATATATATATATATATATATATATATATCATAACATATACTCATTACATATGTTATAAACAGATAGCTAGATATAGTATATACTTACTGATATTTTATAAATTTCAAATATATAAACATTGGTGTAGTTTATAAAAAAGAAAAAATATTGGTTGATGTAACACAAGTCTTAATAAACAAAACAGTGAGAATAAAAAGAATTGGCAAGATATTAACGTGGGAGAAAGAAACTTCAAGAATGTCAGAAAAACAATTTGAGAAAATTAGAGAAATAATAAACCTGAAAATTGGACTGACCAAGAAGCAAATATTTATTTTAAGCTGCTGGGCTGTGAATATAAACAGTTAGAAAATATGAAGAATTCTAAGAAGATCAACTGAAGACACGAAAGCAGCCAAGCTAAGAACTCACAGCATGTCATAATGCATTTTTCAAATAAGGCATGATATATCATGATTTTAAAAAATTTTAAAAAATTGTAAGCCTTTCAAATCTCCCAACAGAATTTCATGAACCTTTCAGGAATGAATAGGTTATTTTGTCAGTCCCAGTAAAATAGACACTGAGACTATTTTGTCAACCCAGTTATATAAACACTAAGACAATTTTGCTGGTCCCTAGTAAAATAGACACCAAGGCTATTTTGCTGTTAAATATTACTAGTTTTTTAAAACTGAGAATATATTTGAGATCATAAGTGTTATGGGACCTACCCTTTTTGGACTATAATAAACTCTTCCTATTATTATGAATACCGGGAGAATGTGCCTCTCGGGGTGAAGTAGAGTTGGGTTGAGTTACCCCGGTCTAATACTTGGCAGTCAGACTGACGTGTAACACTCTTGTATTTGTTTTCCGTTTAATATATATGTTTCACTAATTCCTGAGTTCAAGTTTTCTTCTGAACATAAATTGGGTTCACAACAATAAGTGCGGTGTATGTGTGAGATGTGTAAGCAGGATGTGAACAACATGAATTCAGTGTGTCTGTAACTGTTGTCTTCAGCGGGTGCACCTGAAGTGTACTGGCAAGAAACCATTCCTAAGATTGGAAAAGAGAAAGCCGGAAACCACATCCTAAACAGGGATTAAGAGGCTCATCCCTTGTTCCTTGTTTAGGATGTGGTTTCCGGCTTTCTCTTTTCCAATCTTTTCACTATTACGTAGCCCCCTGCACATCAGGGGCGTTACCGCCTTGCTCGGGGTGATACGATTAAAAAAAAAAAGTTTTGGATTTGCAGACTGTTATGCCTGAAGTGCTTGAAATATTCAGAAACTTCTATATTTCTTTGAAAAATCGATAATGAATAAATGATTTTAACTTGTGTTTAAAAATTGATAGTGGAAAAGATTTTATTATTATCTTCTTATACACATAATTTAAAAAATCATCCATCATTTAAACTTGACACGTGCATTATTTTACACGCATACATTAAAATAGACATTTATAAACATTTACATTTAAAATAAACATCTATTGCTTTTATTACACGTGGCACACATACATATAAACAGGCATGAGTTTCCTACATTTAAAAATGATCCTCTATTGCTTTACAACATCTAACACATATCTGACCAATGAAATCAAGCCTCAATCAACATTCCAATATACTGTCTCTTTGTTTTTAAAAATTTTTAAAAATCTTCTCTGATTTCATGCACCTATGGCTCAGGGGGTAGCGACTCTGACTGACACCAAATCGGTCAAATTTTGATCCCAGCCAGGAGCAATTGGATGTGTCTAGCCACACTGATGAGCTGTGATATAGTGAAACAAACTTGTATGTAGATGACTAATATATATATATATATATATATATATATATATATATATGTGTGTGTGTGTGGGTGTGGGTGTGTGGTTGTGTTATTTTTTTTTTTTTCTGTGACTAGTAGGAGTACCACATGTACAGCAGCTGAAGTAGAAGTGGTGTTTCTTTGGGTCCAATCTGGTTTAAATTTAGTGCTTTTCTTCTCCTAGACCGGTTGCCACCCAAGGCTATAGAACCCAGTTTATCTTGCTATTTGCCCACAGATGGCGGGGGGAGAGAAGAGATCTAAGTGAAGGGAATATATATATTTATATATATATATTTATAAAGAATTCATGGATTTTTAAGATCCAAGTGCCATTCAAGGTAGTGAGGTTACTGTATGGTGTTGTACAAACATAAGAAAAGGAAAAAAGTACAGTTAATGAGGTCATGCAGAAAAGACAACAGTTAACTTGAAAAGGTCAAAATTGTAGTGTTAGTCGGGTCGGGTCGGGGGTGGGGGAGACAACCTCTTGGGAACCTGTTAATTCAGTATGTATTCATATACAGGAAAAAACAAACAAACAAAAGACATAAAAATTTAAACAATTTGCATTCATCTGCCTTCTATATATAAATTTCTCTAACTTCCACTAGTCTGTCACACCCTCTAAATAGCCATATGTCAATCAAAACCAAATTTTGGGGGAAGAGAGCAAGCAGATAATGAGGTACAAAGTACAGATGGTTTTAGTAGGGGGCATAGCTTAATACAATAAATGTTCTTAAATTTTTTTTGAAAAATTAAAAGTTTTATTATTCAACAAATGCTTATTTAATAAAAATGCAATATTATTTTTTTATATCTTTAAGTTTTTATATTTTATCAATTGCTTTACAAAACTGAACAAAACAGTTTTTAAATCTCAATAAAAAAATGTTACTGATAACTTCAACAACACTAAATATTGTGAGGATTTCAACAAGAATTGGCATGTTTCAAAAAACTTCTAATTGTTATAAAATCCACATTATAAACAATTTTACATTTAGTACAAAGTTATTAGCTTGAAATTAAAATATTTTGTCGCTTCAGGACTTAACTGATCATGGCTCCCCATATATTTCTTTTCTTTGTTATTGTCATCCTTTTTGAGAGAGATGGTGGAGTGGTTTTCAGTTGCGTACTTGGAATCGAGCTTTTCTTCTCTTAGACTGGCTGCTTTCTCTGGTGCCCTGACAACATAAATTTACTTGTGCTGCTAGATTGGCAACTAGGTTCCACCCTTTTGCTGTCAAAATAGTAAAATGTAACCACCACTTCTACTCTAACAGTTTCTTTTCTTGCCCTTCCCGTCTGTGGAACACCTTTTTGTATACTTGTTTCCCAGATAGCTACAATCTCTAAAAGCTTAAGTGCAATGTCAATCACTATCTTCTTGATTCCCATCTTTCTCTCATCCTTTCTTTGACATCCCTTGTAACTTATTTTTTTCCCCGTTTTTCTTACTGTAACCTTTGCACACCAGTAACAGTACTGTCTTGCTTGAGGTGAAATGATTATATATATATATATATATATATATATATATATATATATTAATGCAGGTTTCATTGAATAATATAGACAAGTTTTGTCTATTAATTTTGTGTAGGATCCGTTCATACCGTCTGATATACTTGATGGTGATGTCGTTGAAAGACAACAAAAAATCACAGTATTTGTTGAATTTTTTATCGGGTCTAAGCTTTCGGCTCACATAAGCCATTATCAAAGAGTAAATATTAACACACAGTAAACATAGAACATTTAAGCTATTAACAATAAAGATAATTGAATTGAAACTGACGTTGCACATAAATAAAAATTCAAATATATTCCGTCATTTAGAACAACACGGTTATCAACGCACACTTCTGAGAAAAACGCTTGTTGATAACACGTACATACTCAAACAAGAAAATAATAAGCAGAAACTAAAAATCCTCGAAGCACTCTACATTAAACAATTTAAACCTGGTTTGAATACAATCAATTTCGATATTTCCAACAACGTACTCAAATGTCTGTAATCAGACCAGGGACCACAACACCACTATTTTGTCACTGTCTTCGGCCATCCGCCACGGTAGGGATGGACTTATATTTTCAATTCAATTATCTTTATTGTTAATAGCTTAAATGTTCTATGTTTACTGTGTGTTAATATTTACTCTTTGATAATGGCTTATGTGAGCCGAAAGCTTAGACCCGATAAAAAATTCAACAAATACTGTGATTTTTTGTTGTCTTTCAACGACATCACCATCAAGTATATCAGACGGTATGAACGGATCCTACACAAAATTAATAGACAAAATTTGTCTATATTATTCAATGAAACCTGCATTAATATATATATATATATATATATACATAAATGTTAGTAAGAACCAACTTCAAGAAATGATGACAAATATAATAGGTTAACATTTCTAACAATTTTACCCCAGGGGAAAGGGTTTGTAGGGTGGATAATAATTTGTCACCCACAAGGGTGTGGAGATACTTTTGGACTGAAAACAGGACAGGTTGGGCTCTGTCTGGACATGTTGCCTGAGAAACATCACTGCTACTGTGGCTGCGGTGCATGTGGCACCCCTACAACTTTGATGGGTTACAGGTCTCATGATTGTGATTGCAAAATAATGAAGAGGTTAGCCTATTTATCAGTGTTTCGTGCAGAAACTCTAGTGATTTTTTAGGGTTCTGGGAAACTCCAGTTCAGAAATACGACACTAGGTAGACCAAATCTATATTTACTTTGGTTTGAAAAACTTATAGCAGTGACGTCAATTATGCTAACCCACCAAATAGACTGTATATTACTTCAAGGAATAGGAAAAGGAATCCCACAGGACAGAATATTTAGGAGTTGTTAATTCATTTAAATCGTTTGTTGATGACCAAAAACTGAAATAAAATTAAGTGAAATTACACACACACACACACACACACACACACACACACACACACACACACACACACACTACTACAATTAAAGGCAACATTAGCAGCAAATGATAACCATTTGATGAAAGGCACGGACCACGAGCGGGCGTGAAAGTAAGCTCTTCTAACATTCTGAAGATGAGACTATGATCTCGAAATATTAATGATTAATAAATAAGTAATACCCAACATCTTCATTGCCTTCCTTTATTTTTCTAAATGCATTGTGGTAGCCTTCAAATACCTATGCATACACCTTATATATACAATGCTTCAAGCAAATTACAAAACTTTCCTAAGTGAAATTAAAATGAAAGATGGGTCTTAGCTGTGAGGAATAGAACTAGCAGAAGTACATAATGCACTTCATCTGAACACTTTCCATGGAAATAGCCATAAAACAGTAGGAGGCTTGTGATATTTTGTCTATGAAAAAGGGGTTGTAGGGTGGATAATTCATCACCCACAGGGATGTGAAGATACTTTTGACCTCTATCACAACTGGAAAGTGAAAATTGGGCACCTCCTGCTCAGTACTCCAGTTTGGGGTCTGATTTGGCTCTTGTAAAAGTAGGGAATATTCTAAGAGTAATAGAATGAAAGATGGAAACATGTCTGCTGTCGTTGGTATTCAAAGTTCTGCAGAAATTTTAAGGTGACATGAAAAACAGCTCATGTACTACCAGTTAAATATTTGTTCAAATGCTATGAATAATACACTGCAATTTAAATGGAGAATGCAAGAATTTTTAATCTCTTTTCATGTCAATGCACCTAATACAACAGTTAAGAGCCTGTTGGTCTGGTTTTTTTTAAAAAATGTGTTTCCTATCAGATCTATGCTCTCAGTAAACAAAACTTAAAGACTGATTTTCAAGGTTCACCAGTTTTGGCCAATAATACACTTAAATAAGGATATTTAACCCATAGTTGGAGTGGATGATCATTGGCAAGTTTATAATTTCTTTTCTGAATCTTCTCATCCCTTTTGCAGGTTATTTAAAGCTTAAAAATATTTTTAGATTGTCAAAGTTTTTTTGTTTTTAGATAATAATGATTTAGTGATACAAGTCTTACTAATTAACCCATAGCTGGAGAGGGAAGAGGTGGATTTATAACATTTCCATGGGTACTTTTGTACAAGTGAATGTAACCAACCTAATGGGAATTGGAACTTGGCTCTCCACTTAACAACTTTGAGTATTCCCAAGTGGTCACCCATCTAAGTACTGACCAGACTTAAACACTGCTTAACTTTGGTGATTGTACAGGAACCAATATTTGAAGGTGATGTGGCCATAAGCCTCTAAAGAGTTCATCCTCTCTTTAACAGCTCATTTTTTGTGCTGTTGGGGTTTATATTTACCCTCTCCACCAGACCGGGTGGAGAGAGCCTGTTTCATCATAACACAATCTTCATATTCATCCATGGGCTAGGCCAGGGGTCTACAAAGTATTCAATATTGACCCCTTAGAGTTGATGTGACTATTCAGGGGATGATAAATGCCTGGGGAATTCAAAAGGTCAATAAATTGTGGTGACTTTCAAAAAGGGTTGTTAATTTATTTTATTTTTTTTTATTTAAATTTCATTTCTCCAAATAAAGAAAGTAAAATAAAGAGCAAAGCTGAGATTAAGAGGGACAGTACAATAATTTAGAGTTGCCAAATAAAAAGCTTGTTTGAATAAAGATTTTCGGGGGTGGGGGGATTTTCACCAAAAATGGATAATTGTCCTGGGCCATCTACTTGAAACTGAAAGTTACATTTCCTGAGTTATTTTCAGTTTATTTTTACATTTTCTGCATAGGAATTCTTCTCATAAACTCATTCTATTCCAAATCGAAATTGTGCTCAGTTCTTTAAGAGAAACTGCTCCCTGATTGGACATAGTGTGAGAGCCAACACAATCTTCATTTACATTTCAGAGAAGTTACATTGAATTTAGACAGATCGTTCTGTTAACATTTCGGTCACTCACGTGGTGTGACGTCATAGAATCACATCTGTTATTGTTGCTTAACAATGTTTTATGTCAACACATGATAAAATCATCGTTGATGGTGGATGTCTTTATGTTAACGTTCCTGTAACCTCTCTGAAGATGGCTCATGTGAGCCGAAATCTTAGAACGAGCATAATAAAAAATTATCTAAATGTTGGACAATTTTTGTCTTTATTTTTAACTGAAATTAAAGCCAAAATACGATGTTTAAAATGTCTCATGATTAAACATAATAGACATTCATTGTCTGTTATATTTAACAGTATATGTTTAGAAAGTGTGTATATATATATATATATATATATATAGAGAGAGAGAGAGAGATATCAGTAAATATACATATGGATATAGATACAAATACACACACATACAGTACTGTGCAAAAGTATTAGGACAAGAACTGTTTTATCTTTTATGAGGCATACTGACAGAAAATAAACAATTTAATTAAAGTAATTTTATTTGATTTACTCAACAAATGCTTTAACAAGAAAAAAAAATACTTGTTTCAAGATAAATTTAATATTTAGTATAATAGCCTTTTGCCTTGATCACAGCCTTCATTCTTTCAAGCTTCTTCAATGTATCTAATAGTATCTCCTGCCAAACAGCTTGTATTTGTTCCCAAAGTGTGTCTTGTGAAGTAACATTAGATTTATCAATTTATCAAAAGTGTTAGGACAGGGGTGATTCTAAACTTTATTTTGATACCTCATAAAAGATAAAATAGTTCTTGTCCTAATACTTTTGCAATGTACTGTATATAAATACTTTTCTGGTATTAATAAAAAAGTACTGGATGTAATATAACAGAGCTATAAAAAATATCTTAATAAATATACATATTATTTTAGGTTTATTCCCGATTCAGAGCTTCAAGCAATTATCAGGTGCTTATTATGAACTCATAATCAATAATATGAACTAAATCAATGATGATAACAGTATATGAAGCTCAAAGTTGTGGTATAGACATAGAAAATATATATATATATATATATATATATATATTTTAATTCAGATACTTTAATCCAAGTGAAAAAAGCAGGAAGGTAAATTCCAAAAACCCGATCCTAATTAATATTAAAAACTTTATTTTAATATTAAAAAATGATACGGGAAGAGAGCTCCATGTAATAAAATATTACAGAGCAAATATAAATTAAAAAAGGATTATTTCAATGATGTTGAATGACCATTTCGATATGAAAATCCCCGCAGGGGATAACACATCACCTCAGCAACAGAAAAATCCTTTCAGAAACTGTTTCTGAAAGGATTTTTCTGAAAGGATTTCTAGTTTCTGAAAGGATTTTTCTGTTGCTGAGGTGATGTGTTATCCCCCATGGGGATTTTCATATTGAAATGGTCATTCAACATCATTGAATTAATCCTTTTTTAATTTATATATATATATATATATATATATATATCAAAGTGGACATTGAAGTCAACAGCTAGAGGGTGTGAAAATTATTTTAATCTATTCATAACCATCCTTTGATTTTAACTCTACGGAAATTACTAACATAATGTAATACTTGAGAAACAAAATAGTTAACCATTTCCCATTTTTTAATTAAAAAAATTTAATCAATCAGTAACTATAAAAAAACTAATTTTCAAATACTATGGTTAAACTAAAGAATGTTTTAATGCACTAATCAAGTATTATGGTATATAAAAATTTTAGTGCACTAATCAAAAATATATAGAGATATTCCTATATATGTGTGTGTATGTGTGTGTACATATATTTACATATATATGAATAAAGTATATTTAGGCACCAAGCATTCATTCAAACAAGTATGATTCAATTTAACTAACAAAGACTATTTTAAACTTTCAACTTTTCAAATACCATAATGTGATTAACAAAATTGTTTCCTACATGTTATTCAAAAATTAGAAAAAATACAATAAAACTTACACAGAGGTTTTTAGAGATTGTATATATTATATATAAATAATATATCATCTTAATTATGAGATATTATATGTAAATAAAATATTACTATTATAAGTTATATATATATATATATATATATATATATTTATTATTATGAGATTATATCCATATATGTAAATAAAATATTTTTATGAGATTATATATATATAAAATATTATTTAGAGGTTATATATAAAATAATTAAATAAATTTAAATGTTCACTTGCTCTGACTGAATTTTGTTGAGGTTACATCACAGTTAGCTTAATTTTATAAATTAATTTATTTTCAGAAATCATATTTTTCTTAAAAGACAATAATTTATGACAGAGGTACAGCAATTATTTTCTTCTATAATACATGTTAATACATTTTTAAGGAAAAAAAAAATTTTATTTTTAAATTGTTCAATAATTTGTATCATATATATCTATATATATATATATATATATATATATATATATATATATAGGTGAAAAAAGTGTGAGAAATTGTAAATGTTTTGTTGCAAGTGTAGATTTATTGTTATTATTATTAATATTATTTATCTTTTGTATAGTACATTAATTATATTTGTGTTGCTATGTTTTCTGAGTCTAAAGTTGACTCTCTTCAGCTGAATAAATATAATTATTGACACTTAATGTATTATACAAAACATAAATAATATTAATAACAATAAATCTACACTTTAAACAAAAAGTTTACCGTACGGGTTCTCACACTTTTTCATTATACCAATTTCTCTTGTTGGAACAACAACCTCTTCTTTTTTCAATATATATATATATATATATATATATATATATATATATATATTCTTCATTTGTAAACGAGTTATTATTAAATGGAAAATATTCAAAAGTTCTACAATATAAATCTATGGAACACTTTTTAATACAAATGTGCACTGATCTAATGTTATTATGACCAGAAACTAAGTAATTACAGAATATATATATATATATATATATATATATGAAAAATATTCAAAAGTTCTACAATATAAATATATCAAACACATTTTAATACAAATGTGGTGCACTGGTCTAATCTTATTATGACCAGAAACTAAGTAATTAAAGAATCAATATATATAAATATATATATATATATATATATAATTGAAAGTTAGATATTAAAGTGATTTTGATTTGAAAAGTGTTACTATTTTGTGTATTTCCTTAGGAATCTGTTTAAACACTTTCTAAGTAAATTATTAGTCTAGTGATGAGTTCTATTTAAAGCTTATTAAATATTGAATATGTTTAAATTATCTAAATATGTGTTAATAATTTCCCTTACATACACTGACATATATTCTGTAGGTGAGTGTATTGGCACAAAGACATGCTAATAGATACATATTAATATTGAACATGTATTCTAAGATTTGTATCCTGTAAACATAGCAGAAAGGTTACGATGCCAAGCTTTTGTGTTCATTTTAAAGTCTGAAACCCTTTCATTTTATAAAAATAAAAGATAAAAACTGAAGGGAACACATGTAATTGTTAAATTTTCATTCCTTTGAAATGAAACGAAATCTGATATGAAATACGACTGACAGAGATTGAGGGAATGCAGAAAGCCTGGACAGACAAAATAAACGAATTGGCATCAATACAGGAGAGGCTTCATCTACAATAGCTGAAAATAACTGCGATGACGATGACAATGGATAGAGGGAGAGGAAAGTACCATTAAAACTAGGTTAGTAGGCTGATTGTGAGGTCACTTACTAATGTTAATCAGACTTGATTTTTCAGTTGATGAAGAAAAATTATTTGCAGACTGTTTAATCTTCATTTATTTAACATAGAAGAGCTCCAACCTACCCTATGTATGAGTAAATATATAAACATCCACCCATTGATATAAATAGACAAGAAGTTCTCTGAAAATAATACCACTCATTTATTTCCATGGAGCTGACAGCAGACACAGTTGGATAGAACAAATTTTCAGCTATATAAAAAAAAATTTTTCTACATTTTCCTAACAAAAAATGTTTTTATAGTTTATCTTATACTGGCCCAGAATGCAGCTTGTAACACACATAGTTGTCCTCACAATTGAAATACATGAACTACTGTCTAAACGTGCTCACATCCAATGTTTGGTCACCATAAAAATACATGAATATCAATGCAGGCAACTACATGGGAAAATAATAACGGGTCTGCTTTCTATGCAGTTTCATATTATATTTTCATGAAACAAAACAAAAAAAAAACAAGAAATGAAATAAGATATAAATTTGTAAAAGTAAATAAATAAAGAGAGGCAAATTTGGACCTTCGTGCTTGCCCCCACCAAAAAAAACAGCATCAAATATAGTTTTTTCCACCATGACACTATTTTTATTTTAAGTACATTTTGGCAATGTTTATTTTTTGATAATTTCACCCTAAGCAAGGTAGTACAGCTACTAGTATGCAGGGGGTTACAGTGAGAGAGGATACAGGGGGTATTGAGGAAAGGACAAAAAAATGAACAGGATTCAAAAAGATAGAAGATCACAATTGATATTGAATTTAAATTTTTGGAGATTGCAGCTACCAGAGAAACATGTAAATGAAAGACAGTTTCACGGATGAGAAGTGCAAGAAAAGAAACTGTTAGAGTAGAAGAGCTAGTTACATTTAATTATCAAATGCTGGATGCAAATTTATTAAAACTCTAAAATTCCTGTGGTTGAAGTACCAGGAAAAAAAGTTCTTAATAACAGTTGCCATAAAAATTTTGTAGAAAAGACAGAGGGAAGCCATAAAAAAGTGAGAAAGTGACTGAAGTCAAGATGCCAAGTTAGGACCGCTTACATTGCTGATTCTTCTTTGGATTTTGTCAAGAATCTCAAGATGAGTAGCAAGAGCACCTGACCAGGTATGGCAACAGTATTCGATGCATTGATGAATGGTAGATTCATAAATGTGCAAGATGGATTCTGACATGACACAGTAACACAACTTTCCTCACAGCAGATGCAGCTACTGATTTTATGTAGTTGTTCTACTTCAGATCAGTTGAAAAAATAAGGCCAAGATGCAGGGTGTAGCTTTCAGGAAACTAGTATCAGACATGCTGATGGTGGGAAGGAAAGTTTGTCTATGGTGGTTAAATGGAATCAGTTTTATTTTGGAGGCATTAAAATTTACATGTCATTTCTTGCCCCAGTTAACCACTGATTGGAGATCTGTTTCAAGAGCAGCAGCCGTGTTGATTTTGTCAGCCTTGGTGGATTTCCTACTGAGACAGGAGTAAATGGTGGTGTCATCTGCATAAATGTCTACTTGGTAACTGATGACATATGGAAGATAATTGTGAAAGATTAGAAATAGCATAGGACTTAAGATAGAGCCTACTGAGGCGGGAGTACATGGTAATGTCATTTGCATAAATACCTACTTGGGAACTGATGACATCAAGAAGATGATTGATGAAGATTAGAAACAGCGTAGGACCCAGGATAAAGCCTATTGATTCGGGAGTAAATGGTAATGTCATCTGCATAAAAGCCTACTTGGAAACTCATGACATCAGAAGATCGCTGAAGATCAGAAACAGCATAGGACCTAAGATATATCCTTGAGAGACACCAGTGTTAGTGTGAAATGATCTGGAAATGTGCTCATTCAAAACGACCTTCATTTCATGATGATATAAGAATAATTGGATGAAATCAAACTCGTCTAGAAATACCCTAGTCCTGGAGCTTGCATAGAGAGCCAGCATGCAAAACCCTGTCAAATGCTTTTGAGATATCCAGAGCCATTATTATCAAGAGCCTAGTATACATATTCAGTGATGGCTGTTGGCACATCAGCAGTGGACCTGCCAAAGCAGAATCTGTATTGTTTGTCAGAGAGTAGGTTGTGAGAGGTGAGATGCTTAACAACTTCAGAGCCTTGAATACTTTGCTGAAAAGTGGTAAGAGACTAATAAGGGGATAATTAGAGGGGTCAGAGGGTTCACCAGAGTTCTTAAAACAGGAACTACAGATGAGAACTTCCAACAAGCTGGAAAGCAAGAAAAAGAGAGGTAATAGTTGAAGAGTTTGAAGGAGACTGGTGCCAGCTCTTTAGAACAATGGCTGGGATTCTATCACCTCTGCTTGCAAGTCTAAATTAGATACGATGTCTGAGACCAAAGACGGATGCCAGCAGGATCAGTGAGAGTGTTTTAGCTACTTGCAAATGGATGTAAGGAAATGGCCTTGTCTAATTGTTCAAAATACTATTTAGCATGCAACAGTCAGGAGAAGAAAGTGAGTGGTAGAAGAAGAAGCGATATCTGAGTGGGTTTAGTAGAGAAAGATGCAGACACATGTTAGAATGGTCTGGATATTCAAGAGAGAATTCCATAGCCAGGAGGAGATGCATGCATGCGGACATTACAGTCCTTTCTAAAAAGAAGAAGATAGCCAGGAATTGAGAATACAGTGGAGGGAATTGCAGAGTTAAAATTAGTTTCATGGAGAGCTAGGATGTCTGGAGACTTTTCAAAGAGGAACGCTTCCAAACATCAAATGTGGGTACAAATACCTCAAATGTGGGTACAAATACCACAAATGCTGGAGAAAAAATGTACAGGGGTTTTGGTGTTATTTTGTTTGGTTGGTTTAGTTTTAAATCTTTGATTGCTTATAGTCATGGTGAGTTATTTTGGCAAGGAGAGGCCTAGGGTAGTGGTAGCAGTCAGTCATCAAATGTAATGTGTGGGAAGGAGACTGGCACAGACTGCAGCACAGGGTGGCTTCAGGGTTGTCCACCCCAGATGCTTTCAGGGACACCCATCCATGCATGACATGTCACTATAAGACTTTCGATATTATTCGACTGTTGATTAGAGCAGCCTCTCAGGATGCTATAAATGAGTTTTAGCTCCTAACTACCAGTCGGGAAGAAGCAACCAGATAAGTGCCGATTTGGTACCCTATAAAGAGATGTTGACACCATCCACACATATCACAAAAACATCATGAGAGCACCACTATTAAGGCCTGAAGAGAGGAAAAGAACTGGGAACCCCTTCCTAAACAGAAAACAAGGGATGAGCCTCTACTCCTGTTTAAGAGAAGTGGAAGGAGTATGGACCAGGCAATAGGAGAGCCTATCTACTCTTAATAAAAAAATAGTTACTTAGCAGAAGTTGAGATATCTATTCAGCCAGTCAGTTAAGTGCCATATGTGATACACGCTTTGAAAGAGACATGACTGAATGGGCAGAAGATTATCCTGCAGTAGGTTGCCATTGTTTTCTGTAGTAGACTGGTTGCCAGCCAAGGCTATAGAACCCAATTTGTCCTGTTATTTAACCCATAACGGGAAGGAAGAGACGGATTAAAACCTTTCCCAAGGGTATTTGTGCATAAGTGAACACAGAGAATTCAACTGGATTACAGATTCAATAAAGGATTAAAATTGGCAGAGCAATAACACCTCTAAAAAAATAACACCTCTAAAAAAATAACACCTGTAAAAAATAACACCTCTAAAAAAATAACACCTCTAAAAAAATAACACCTCTAAAAAAAATAACACCTCTAAAAAATAACACCTCTAAAAAAAATAACACCTCTAAAAAAATAACACCTCTAAAAAAAATAACACCTCTAAAAAAAATAACACCTCTAAAAAAATAACACCTCTAAAAAAATAACACCTCTAAAAAAAATAACACCTCTAAAAAAATAACACCTCTAAAAAAATAACACCTCTAAAAAAATAACACCTCTAAAAAAAATAACACCTCTAAAAAAATAACACCTCTAAAAAAATAACACCTCTAAAAAAATAACACCTCTAAAAAAATAACACCTCTAAAAAAAATAACACCTCTAAAAAAATAACACCTCTAAAAAAATAACACCTCTAAAAAAAATAACACCTCTAAAAAAATAACACCTCTAAAAAAATAACACCTCTAAAAAAATAACACCTCTAAAAAAATAACACCTCTAAAAAAATTATCCAAAAAAAAAAGAAAAAAGAAAAATGTTTCACCACAAGTTAATTTCTTCAAATTTTCACTCAGAATAACTTATTTGAACAGTTGAATCAGCTACCAACAAAGCTTTTTGACCATGCGATTTTTAACTAACATTCTAATAAGTTGGGAGGTAAGGGGACATAGGTCAATCCCAAGAAGTCAGTCAGTTAAGTGCCATATGTAATACACACTTGGGCGATCATGTCTCGAAAGTGACATGACTGACTGGGCAGAAGATTATCCCACAGTAGGTTGCCATTGCTTTCTGCAATAGACTGGTTGCCGACCAAGGCTATAGAACCCAATCTGTCCTGCTATTTAACCCATAACTGGAGGGAAGAGATGGATTAATACCTTTCCCAAGGGTATTTGCGCATAAGTGAATGCAATGAATTTAACTGGAATTCGAACTCAGTTCCCCGATTTCTTGTTCCGTGCCGATATCCACTGCACCACAACGCACATCCCAAGAAGTAAGCAGAATAAAAACAATGAAAGAAAAAAAAAACAATACAAAAAATAAGCGATTGTTTCAAAAAGTTGTTTAGCATTGTAATAAAACCTAAACATTTATCATTTACCAATTTATGAAGAAATAAATATTTAAACAATTTTATAACCATTTACTAAATTATTAAAATATGTGAACCAACAATAAGAAAATTCCTATTATTTCCCATTTAATAAAGTTTGAATCAATTTGCCAAAATGTTGCTGACCATTCCAATAAACAATCTAATAATCTAATAAATAAATAGACTTTGATATTTTTATAAATTTTCAAGAATAAATAAAATATAAAAAATTCACTTCCATCATATATTTAAGTTTTATTACAATTCTAATCATTGCCTTTTTTTTATAAATAAACATTGCTGAGGAGTGAAGGTAGTTAAAATAATAGTGGTGTCAAGGGAAAAACTGTTCTTTTGACACACTGATTCTTTATCACGGGCACAAAGGTTAAAGATTGCCCAATAATTTATATGATGATGGTGAACAGGGCCTGTATCTACTACCACCGAATCCCCTGATTGGTATATACATGTGTGTGTGTGATGGGGGGGGGACCCCGCTTGAAGTCAACAGGCTGGGATTAGTTAGCCTCCCTTTTTTATGAACATTTTTTTTTTATTTATTACTGACGTTTATATATGTTGAAAATTAAACTAAACACAACTGACTTTTAAAGAATGAAATTTTTTTACAGATTTTGACATTCTTCTGGATTTTTTTTTTCAAATCCATGATTTTGTTTTGTCCCATAAAAAAATAAAATATAAAATTCACTATTTTTTTATCCATAATGTTGAATGTGTTAAAATTCCTCAAATTTTTCACAAGAAAAAATCTCAAGTTGATGATGTTAAATATTACCGAAAAACATTGTTAATTTATTTAAGATGGAATGATCTATTATGACTAATTTCTATCTAGATATATTGTATTTATTTTCAATGTTTCTAGTTGAATTGTTTACCTATATTGCATATGATCCATTATTTTACATAATTAGGTTACAATAAAATGTGTTTTATAGGAATACTGCCTTATGAAAATTGAGATAGTGGGGAGCCCATATAGACTTGTAGGGCGGACATGAGACCCTTGCACCAGACTTGATAGTGACAATATAATGAAAACTAATAATGGATAATTTAAAAAGAAGTTGCTATTTAAACAAAGCTTTAGACAACAGACCTCAAAATATTTAATTTTAGAAAACAATATTTCAGTTGCAATGGCTAAATAAAAAAAAAAGGAAAGTAAAGATTTTGAAAGATTTCTTAATTTAAGAAAAGGAGAAATTCAATTCGACTGAACATTAAGATACCAATCATTTAATGCAAATATTGAGCATATTCTACTGACGTAGATAAAAGATACAACTTAATTTCTTCACGTCGCACCTGCGATGAGTAATAGCCTTCTTCGTGAGGAAAAGTCTGCAACTCATAGATGTTGGACCCATGAATTAAATAGAAAGAAAAAGAGAAAAAAAAATCACACCAAGGCTATCTTGTTATTTCAATAAAGCATTTCAACAATTCTTTAAGGAATAAAAAAACTAGTATATGTATTATTTTAAAAAATAATTATTTTATCACAAAAAATGTTTTAAAAAATATAATAGGAATTTAAAAGAAAGGTGTACATTTTTCATTTGACATTAATTAACCATTATTTTGAGAATATGTCAGCTACAGATTTTGGGAGGTGAACGCTAAACCTGCTACCTTCAAATAAAAGCATAAAATACTAAGGGAGATAATAACAATGGCTATGACAGAACACGTGTTAGAGGCTAATATTAAAATCATTTGGTGAAAATATTACAGGTTGAGAATCCTTTATCCAAAATTTTTGGGATCAGAAGTGCTTCAGTTTTCAAATTTTTTTAGATTTTGGGATAGAGGCTATTTAATTTGTATATAGCTACTATAAAATGGAGCAGCTTGAGAATATCAATAACCACAATATCCCTTTACATTTCAAAACACAGTTATACATATATACCCTGAAAGTAGTTTTATATAAAATTTAATACATTGTGTACATACACAGGTAATGATGCTAATCACGTAATGCCGAAACAGATTTTTAAGTGGTGACATTAAGATTTCATGTAAAAATAATGTTTTGTACTTTATGTCTGTGTAAATACCCTTGGGAAAGGTATTAATTTGTCACTTCCCATCCAGTTATGGGTTAAATAACAGGACAGATTGGGTTCTATAGCCTTGGCTGGCAACCAGTCTTCCGCAGAAAGCAATGGCAGCCTACTGCGGGATAATATTCTGCCCAGTACGTGATACATGCTTGGGCGATCATGTCTTGAAAGAGACCATGTCTCTTTCGAGACATGATCGCCCAAGCATGTATCACGTATGGCACTTAACTGACTGACTGACAAAAACATGATATTCTTACAAAAAACATACAACTGCAACATCAGACACTATTTCTACATCAGGTGAGAGAAATTGGAGGGAAAGGGTACCGTATAGACAACATGTCTATGAGGGTGAGAAGGAAAATTCGGTAAACTATCAATCTACCCCACAATGTCATATTTTGGTTAAAATCTTACAATACATACAGGTATAGTATTTGCATAAAAAAAACAGGAATTCTGGTTACAGTTAAATTTAATCAAAAATGGAAAAAAGTCAGGATTTTATTTGTAATGCAATAATCATGCTACGAGTTGTGTTCTCAAATTTTCTATTTGTGGCAAGTAATACAGCGCTTGAAAAACTTTTAGATTTTCGACTTTAAGATAAAGGATACTCAACCTGTAGTTATATATTCCTTAATTACTTCATTTGCTAACAATCTTCTTGCGAAGAGACAAATGACAGTAACAAATTGATAAAGGACACACTCAAAGATTTTACAAATATTTCCCAAATTACAGAATCCAGTAGAAAATTGTAGATAGCAGTCTTAACCCATATATTCTTGGTGTTAATTTAAAAACTAACACTTTACTCTATCATATTGACAATTTTGTTTAATGTTCATATCTTCTTGATTTCAAATGAATTTTTTCAACATAGTTGGTGAAGTTTTCACTTCCCAAAATCATAGTTTAAATACTATATGTTTTCATATATAAGTTGTCCTATACATAAAATGAGACCAAAATCAAGGTAAATTTTCACAATATCGATAGTATAAGAGGGTCAATGAAAGACTCATATAATGAAAATGTAAATGATAATGTTTATGCTTTGTAAAAGATGTGATGATCATGGTAATTTTAAAGGGTTTTTATTATGTATGTGAGTGTTTTATGTTTTTTATTTATTAATGAAAAATAAAGAGTTTATAAGATAAACGTTTTGTTGTGTAACACTAAAAAAGAAATACAGCATAATGTATGTTATTGAAAAATAAAGTTTGCATGGTGTATAAAATGTTATTTAACATCGCAATAATAATGATTTTAATTAGAAATGTAGATTGTAAGTTATCCTAAATGTTGTTATTTAACACCGCAATAATAATGAATTTCAATTAGAAATATAGATTCTATGTTATCCTAAATGTTGTCATTTAACGCTGCAATAATAATGAATTTTAATTAGGAATATAGATTGTATGTCATCTTAAATGTTGTTAACACCACAATAATAATGAATTTTAAATAAGAAATATAGATTGTACGATATTCAAATGTTATTATTTAACACCGCAATAATAATGAATTTTAATTAGAAATACAGATTGTATGTTATCCTAAATATTGTTATTTAACACCGCAATAATAATGAATTTTAATTAGAAATACAGACTGTATGTTATCCTAAATCTTGTTATTTAACCCTATCATGAGCGACAATCATTACAAATCAAGAATGAAAGATTTGTTTAGGTTACTTTTACATGTTGCTCAACAGAACTTCTGCAAACTGTTGTGGAATTGACTCTTGAATATTTCATTTTAATATTAATATATTAATATTTATCTATTAATATTAATATTTCATATTAATATTTCATTTTAATGTGAAATCAAGAATTAAAAGTGGTTTTATTACATTTATAATTGTAGTACAGCATTATAATGGGAATTGTTTGAACTAGAAATTTGGCAATTACCATAACTGTAATCTATGACATAAGCATACTAGCCTACATTCCTGTGTCAAGACACCATAGGGTTTAAGGTTAGCTTTTTGCAACTGTTGTATTAGAGGACCCCCCCTACCAATTTGGTGTGTAGAGGGGGTAATTTTTAAGATTTAAAGGTGGCAAATATACAGTATATAAGAAAAAAAGAAAGTGTCAGTCTAAACTTACACCAGAAGGATATGGGTGAAATAGGAAGTGTTTTGTTATTCCAATTATTTGAAGTTATTGTCAAGCCAAAAAAAAAAATAGTTCTTTTGTGAAGTGTCCCATGGCTCTCCACAACTTCCAACCTTTTAAATAACTTTGGGCTTTTACCATGCCTCTTTGTTTGTGTTCTGCTATCTATTAAAAAAAAACTAGCTTAGGTTACTGCTTTCCCACGACTTCCCTTATAACTGTATATGTGTGTTTACAATTCTCCAAACCTTCTTTCCTCACTATGCGCCCTAGAAATTCCAACTGTCTCTTTCTGACTGTATACATAAGTGTCCTTGTATTACTTATTTTCCTTAAAACATTCTTGTAACTAAAAAAAAAAAGAAACAAAAACTACAGTATTTACTAGGCCTGCTATAGAGTAACAGCTGGCAAGTTGGTCTTACTCCTTGCAAGTTTTTATCTTAATCATTTCACCCCCAAGCAAGGCAATAAAGCCACTAAGATTCAAGAGGTTACTGAGAGTAAAGGGAATTGAAAGAATTCAGTAGATAGGACAATAAAAAGAACAGGATTCAAAAAGACAGAAGATAATGATTGACATTACATTTAAAGTTTTGTAGTTGACAGGAAAGCAAGAAGCTAAAAGACAGATCCACAAGTGAGAAGTTCAAGAGAAGAAATTTTTAAAATAGAATTTAGTCACATTTAACAATTTCAACAGTATAACTATGAGACCTAACAGTTAATCTAGTACTGCATTTTAATTCATGAAATCAAGGAAACAAATATTTATTTTGAAAAATATAAAAATGTTATACAAGGGAAAGCTGGTCTTTAACCCGAAAACACTAACCATGGGTATATATTACCCAGCACAAATGACGCCATTTTAATTACAATTTAATTAAATTTTCAGTACCTGATTTTCTTACCTAAATAATGTTTTTCAGTTCCTATTAATGTTAACTCAAAGTACACATTTTGAAGGACCTGCATGTAAAATATTCCAAATAAAGATTTATATTTAATATTTTTTTGATATTTTCAAAATTGGGTATGATATATCCATGGTTAGTAGTGGTGTAACTTTAATTGATGGTTAGTGTTCCAGGGTTAATCTGTTTTCCAAGCCACTCGTTATCTCACTGGTCTAAACACCAAGTTTAGGCCAGTGAGCGATTAGGGCAAACAATGAACATGCCAAAGTTTGTTGCTGGAATCAGATTTAAATTTATTTATTTTTTAAGAAATTTTTACGTTTTACTTTTGGATTAACTTTAGATATTTATTTTATTTGAATTTTGCATGTTTTATCTTTTGAAAAACTTCACAAGTATTATTGAAAATTGTATCACATATGATAAAGTTAATTTAAATTTAATAGTTTTCTCTATTTTTTTTTTTCATTAATGACCATATTAATTATGAAATTGATTTTTTATGAATAATTTGTTTTTCTTTAACATATGATAACAGGTGGGTTTTTTTTTAAAGTACATTAAATTTTCAGTCTTTAGTAATAAATAGAAAACAATAAATAATAAAATAAATAAATAATAAAAATGTAATGCTTTTCACTACAAAATGAATGAAAAATAACATTTATTAAAGAATTTATCACAAAGTTAATGTCAAAATTAAATTCAATAATAAATTTAATATTAACTACTGTTAAAAATATACCACAATTGCAAAAGAAATGACATAGTATTCTTGTCAATATCATCTCTGCGATTATTTTAAACAGAAAAATTCACAAAAAAATGTCATTATTAAGAATTTTATCACAGAAAGTCATTTTGAATTTTTATGCTATTATTCTTTATAAAAACGAATATTTTGATTATAAAATTTATTTTTTAATGGCTAGTTTCTGTTTTCTTTGTAACACATGAAGTATGTTGATACCATCCTTGTAAGAAAACAACAAAAAAAAATGAATGCAACTTTTTGCACTAATAATTTTCTTATTTTACTATCCAGAAATTTGCTTATTTGAAAAAAAAAATGAACAAAAATTAATTTAATATTTTGTCTATGAAATTATTCTTCGATTGACTTAAAAATTTAAAAAAAAATGAATTTTACTAATATTATTGGTAAAAATGTGGAACAAAATTAACCAGTTTAACATTTTTACAATAAATTTAAAAATATATATATATACTGTAAAAATATTAAACTGGTTTGTTAATTTTGTTTAGATAATAGTATTTTATTATGGAGGAGTTGATTGAACTGCCCCACCCCCGGTAAAACACAATTTTCCAAACAAAAATTTCTGTTTGTATCCCAAATTCCTTAGTCCTTTCATTTCTTAATCCATAAAAGAATCCCATATTCATACAAACTTTAAATGTTAAAATCTGAAATCTAAAACTTCCAAAATCCAAACCCTTCCAACTTTATAATATAAGGTCCATAAACTTTTTAAAAGCGCCATGTAAGTTTTACAAAATAAAAATATAGTTAATATTTTTAATTTCAGTACCCCCCAAAATCTTTCTCAAAATGGTCAAAAATTGCCATGAAAAAGTTGTTGTCATGACTATGATGACCAAAATCAGGTTTGTGTATTTCATCTTCCCCAGATCAGAATTAGCAAAGACTATACCTCAGGACTACACCCCTGACAAACCACTGTTTGTAAAAAGCATTTTCCATTTGATCATGAAACAGTGGTTGTCTAATCTAAACTTATAAATGGAACTTTGTGTGTGTGTGTGTGTGTGTGTATCTATTACCTATAGACTCCGAAACGGCTGAACCGATTTTCTTGAAATTTTACACAGTTGTACTATAAATGTCTGTGAGTGTTCTTAGCTAAGTTTTGTGTCAAGGTACCTCCGATAAATATAAAAAATCGATAATCGAAAAAAATCGGGTTATAGAAGGAGTGGTCCGATTTTAATCAAATTTGATACATTCATAGACAAAGACATAAGAAATGATATTCAGAAGTTTCAAGGTTGCAGTTTTTACAATAGTGCAGAAAATGGATATATATATATATATATATATATATATATATATATATATATAAAAGGCAAGATGTTTGTGTGTGTGTCTGTTTATCTGTCTGTATGTCCTTTATACAAATCCACAATTTTTATCCAATTCTCACCAAACATCACACTATACTGCTAGTTAGAGGAAAAGTTTGACCCAGAGATTCATATCATTTACCATCAAGTGTAACAAATAAAACCAAGAACAACAAATAAAAATTCTGCTTCTGTGCAAAATGATGAAATGGTACAATTTTTATAAAAAGACACAAAAATCCTCACTTTTGAAAAATTGGATCAAAATATTGATCAATGAGCTTTTGTCTCAGCAGTTACATGCTATAAATCAAACAATCAGCTGTTCATCCAATCTGCTGATTTTTTTTAACTGGAAGTATTTTAATGATTTAATTAAAATTTTTAAAAACTTGAGATTTGAATGTTACCATGTTGGTATATAAATACACTATTTTTTAAAAGAAATGATGTATTTCATACTATTTTTAGTATTTATTGCCAAATGAAAATAGAATGGTTTTTTTGTTATTATTACTTTGTAAAATTTTAAAAGGCAAGGAAACAAAGATGAACTCGTCTGAATCACCCTACATTTCATTGATGAAATGCAATATAGGTAATTAGTAAATATTTATAAACTCATTTGATGCACATGTTATTGTGCAATCTTAACAAAAGAACCATTCTATTTTCATTTACAATTATTCACTTGGGAATAAATACTAAAAAATAGTATGAAATACATCATTTATATATATATATATATGTGTGTGTGTGTGTGTGTGTGTGTGTATAAACAATTTTTTTCTTTCAAAAAGTTAAATATCAATGTTTCAGAACTGGTAAAAAATCAAGAGTAACCATTAATTAAAGTTACACTGAAACTAACCATGGGTGTATCATACCCGATTTTGAAAATACCAAAAAAACATTAAATATAAATCTTTATTTGAAATATTTTACATGCAGGCTCTTCAAAATGTGTACTTTGAGTTAACATTAATAGGAACTGAAAAACATTATTTAGGTAAGAAAATCAAGTACTGAAAATTTAATCAAATTGCAATGAAAATGGTGTCATTTGCACTGGGTACTATATACTCATGCTTAGTGTTCTCGGGTTAAAAATGAAAATAAGAAAAAAAATTTAAAGGAACTTATTAATGTCACCACAAAGAATTGGGACAAAACTTTATGATTCTGATATTCTTATCAGAGCATTTTAATATTTTGCTACATCTTGGTCATTATTTCAGGATGATTTCAAATTACCCAGTATGAGAACATTATCAGCTTTGACATCAATGGTCTCAACATTAGATAACTTGAATTTTCTTGGTGATATTTTTAGTAAAATCTCTGAATATCAGAAAAAGTCTATGTCAAAGTTGCTCAACAATATCACAGAGGAAATTTATTTGGTTTGGTTGACAATTTTGAGTGATTAGCAAAAACAATATTGGGCAGGAGGGTAAAATGTTTAAATGGTGGACCAAAATTTTTACATAAAAAAGTTTTATGTATTGTTGATACAATTAAACAATTAAATGGTCAAGTCATTGCAATCAAGTGGCAACAACAGGACCCATCAAGTGGCAACAACAGGACCCATCAAGTGGCAACAACAGGACCCATCAAGTGGCAACAACAGGACCCCATCAATCTTTCTTCAAAAAATTTGACACTGTTTTTAATCGTCCTTGTATAACTAAAATATAACTTCTATTTACTTTTTGATTATGTCCACTTTTTAAAAAATATTTGGAATAATTGGATTCCTGAACCTACTTCTGAATTAGTTTTATTCTGAAGGCAAAAAAAAAAATGATAGCAAAATGGGTCATTTTGAGTATGAAAAAACTTATTTGTTAAGCCGTCGAAACAAAATGATATAGCAGTTTATACCAAACTTGTTTAGTGACATGTTTCCCATTGTTTCAAAGTTTTTTGTGATCAAACTGTAACTGACATTAAAACACACCCATTATTAAATGATATAGATGCTACAGAAACAGTTAATTTCATTGAAAAAGTCTTAAAATTTTGGAAAATTATCTGCGTCAAAGAAATATATGCGGATAGAAGAAAAATGATACATTGAAAAAAGTGATATCAGATTAGTTGATGAATATCTGTTATTTCTTTCTAATTTTTGGGAAAATGACCAAAAGAATGGAAGGAAAGCAAAGAAAAAGAATGAAATTATTAACAAGCGATACTAGTTTAACCCTTGAACATACATGCAATAAATGAATTGATGTTTGCATATATTTACTAAATTTAAGTTTAATTTTGTTATGTTTAGTGAATTTACTACAGACTATTTAGAAAATTAAGACAAAGTTAATGTGGGTGGGTGCATATTTTATAACAGTTAAAAATGTTAATGAAAAATTTTTTCATATTAAAAAAAGTAAATGTTGATGTCAAAGAATACAGCTTTGAACCAGGTTATAATTCCTCAAAATGTAGACATTTTCTGGATGAAATCAGATACCAAACATTTGATAACTTACCAGACCTTAAAACTAGCACGTAAAGATAATAAAATGTCACTTTTGTATATAGCAGGCTGTGTTACAAGAAAAGATTGTTCCACAGATGAGGAAATATTTAATAATAATAGTTTTTATTTTCAAGAATATAGACATTTTTTTAAAAAAGAAATAGATTGTGGTAATTTTAAAATTCCATTCAGTGGACATTTTTCTGTTATATAATATTTAGTGTTGTTAAATTGAAGACTTGCAGAAATTCTTTGACAAAAATCTTTGTTACTTTCTGATATGTATCATTTTAATATGAAAAGAGAGCACTAGATTATATTGTCAAATAGATTTTTTAAAAATTATTGATTCACCTAAGACAACTCAAGACAGATTTGAAATTATCTTTAAAAAATCTTTTTCAAAGATAAAAATGTTTATACAGCTTTCTTTAAGACTACACGATCAGTATTAAAAATTCATATTTTTTCCAAGTAGTAACAATATGTATATTCTTATTAATTCAGAAAAATATTTACCAGATATTTTTTATTTTCAATTTTCCCCTTTTTTACATAACTTCAATTGGTTAACTCCTCAAATTACCCTGTTAATTTTCTGTTCTTGTTAATGTAAATTGATTTTAATTATTAAAACTATGTGCACTAGTAATAATATCTATTATTGTATCATAGCAAAATAAGTACTTTCTAAACTTCTGTGAAACAAATTGTAATGAAACAAAAATCATAATAAATTTTGTAAAGATTATCAAAATTATTCTTTCTCTGAAATTCACATTTTTGTAAAGTATTTTCAGACTTTGTTGATACACAAATTTCATAAAACGATGAAAATTCTTTCTGATTGTATCATACAATTTTATATTTTCTGTAATCAATTGGAATAAACAAATTAATTCATTATTTTTGCCGTATCATCTAAAAATGTCTAATTTATGGCAAGTAAAATTATTTTGGGATATTTAGTTATTTTATGGTCAGTCAGTTAAGTGCCATATGTCATACACACTTGAGCAATCATGTCTCAAAAGAGACACGACTTACTGGGCAGAAGATTATCCAGCAGTAGATTGCCATTACTTTCTGCAGTAGACTGATTGCCAGCCAAGGCTATAGAACCCAATCTGTCCTGTTATTTAATCCATAACAGGAGGGAGGGAAGAGGTGGATTAATACCTTTTCCATGGGTATTTGCATGTAAGTGAATGCAAGGAATTCAACTGGAATTCAAACTTGGCTCTTCGATTTCTCGTTCCAAGCCGATATCAACTGCACCACAATGCACATCACTATTTTATGGTAGAGGAGATTATTTTTCTTCTTTCTTTGTACATTTGTATTTTGGGAAATAAGTCAATAACTGTAAGCAGTTTTCTGATATAGTTGTTAATTTGCTAACTACTGGATATTACTAACAAGTTCCTTGCTAAAAGTATTCACTGAAACTGTTATTTAGTAGTAATTTAAATTTCCAGATGTTTGGCCCCAGTCATGGACTACAGCTGCATGATTGCCAGGCCTGAATTAAGGCTCACCTTGGTCTTACATTAAACTTAGCTAGCCACAATTACTGACCCAAACATACCACAGTATTCCTTACACTAAAACCATGGTTCCCAACCACAGAGTAAATTACCCCAGTGGGGTAATGAGCCCATATTTTGTGGGTAATGGATATTTGGTTTGGGAAGAGGCAATCAGCTGATAATTTCACGCTGTGTTCTTGGAATGAAGACCATGAAATGTAGCAGACTCAAACAACGCCCGAATAGCCCTTTCAGTCACAAAGCCAAGAATAAATAAACTTGCACTAGCAATACAAGCTCAACACTCACATTAAGAATCACAGCTAGGTTACGGCTACTATACCACTGATTATTATAGATTGGTACTATTGTATTGAATAATTTCCATTAACTTTGTCTGCTTTTGATGTATGAAAATATAATTACTTCTTTTCCTATATTATGGATATTTGTTCATTGGGGTAATGGATAATAATGAAATTGTATTTTGGGGTAATTGCAGCAAAAAGGTTGGGAACCTATGCACTAAAACAATACATTCTTACCATTCTTACTACAGCCACTATTATACCTCAGAGTCTCTATACAGTCCTAACTAGTTCCCATACATATCAGAGTTCATCCGAACAACTGCAATGAAAATATTTATATCAAAAGGCACAGGTAAGCTACTGAAAATTTATTTGCAATGATTGAACAGATAAAAAAAATGAAACTGCTGAAAAGTTTTTTAGGAATCTCTTTTTATAGTGAATATTATTTTGGTTTAAAAATCTATACGATATTGCTGAAGTAGATTTGAAAGTGAGTGCACCACTATAAAGGCCTTGTGCCCCACTTAGTTAAGATTAGTAGGTTTTATTAGTAAGGCCTCCATTATTTTTAGTCTTTTCTTGCATGTAGATGATGCTATGATGTTTGTGTTGTCAAGTATATTCCGAATTGGACAAAGATGAAAAACCCAACACTCAATAGCATCAACCACAAACAGGCTAACAACATGCTAACCATGTTTGGTACATACATCCCACTACTCTACATTATACATAACATCACATACATTCTGTTACATATAAAATAACATTCATCCTCTAAAATGACTAAAAGTATAGCCAAAAGCGCTCAGATAAACAAAACATTTGGATAATTTTTATATAATCTATGTCCTCAAAAGAAAAATCATAGGATCACATGAAAAATTACATAAAAGACTAAATCATCACACATTGTCTGGCATTTTTAATGAAATCTGCATCTATATATACATATATATATATATATAGATAGATAGATAGATATAATGAAGACAAAAAGAAACTTATTTTAACTGACATAATTCATTCTCTGACAGATCTTATCATCTTATCAAAGTCATTATAAGGATTTTAATTTCTAACAAGTATTTATAATAGCTGTCTGCATTTCTGAGATGAGGTATTTACACTATTTACATTGTTTGAACTGTTGTCCTCATCTTTGTTGCCATATTCAAAATGTTTCGGCTGTTGTACACACTGGCCTTCTTCAGGGGATTGAAATTTTCAGCTGAAACCTTTATTTTGTCCACTAGAGTAAATTGTCCCAGTCCCTACGTGCCACACCTCTTCTGAATATCTCAGTATCAGTTATCCTTCTTTTAAATCTCCAATTTTTTTAAAATTTAAGCACGCTTATATATATATATATATATATATATATATATATATATATACACACTACCGACCATGATTATTAGGCCACCCGTTTTTTTTAAAGAAATAATGTATTTCATACTATTTTTAGTATTTATTGCCAAATGAAAATGGAATGGCTCTTTTGTTATTATAACTTTGCAAAATTTTACAAGGCAAGGAAGCAAAGATGAACTCATCCGAATCATCGTAAATTTTCTTCATTCTTTCATTGATGAAACTGCAATATAAATAATTATTAAATTTTTATAAATTCTTTTGATGCACATGTTATTGTGCAGTATTAACAAAAGAACCATTCTATTTTCATTTACAATTATTCACTTGGCAATAAATACTAAAAAATAGTATGAAATACATCATTTTTTTAAAACACTTGGGTGGCTTAATAATTATGGCCGGTAACTCACATATACATATATATATATATATATATATATATATATATATATAAAACTAGATTTTAGCATGTATACACAAATAGATATACAGTAATGAAAAACAAAATGCATGTACAAAACTTGTATTAACATATCAAAACTACTATATTTACTGTATACTGACTATATATATATGTTTATATATATATGATACATAAACTTTATATACCAAATGGAGGGTAAATAAATGAATAAAACACGTGATAAACGGAAATGTATTTTATCATACGAACATACACTAATGCCACTGTCCAACAAACACACATATTCACCATAAGATTTTTCTCATATGCATTTAAAAAATCATCGATCATTTTAATACACTTGACACGTGTATCATTACATGCACATACATATAAACAAACACGCATTCTGATACATACATACATTCACATCTAAAATAATCGTCTATTACTTAATTACACATGCCACATATCTAACCAATAAGAATCAAACCCTAAACAATATACCAGTATACTATCTCTTTGTTTTAAAAAACAATTTTTTAATTCTTCATCTTGCCTTTAAACAGGTCTCTGAAGAAGCTTTAATAAAAGTGAAACATGATAGATTAAGACACATTTCCTACTTTGTTCTCTATTTATTCTATCATCTTGTCGGATTTATATATATGTATGTGTGTGTACATGTGATGGCGGAAAGGACCAAAATACAAATTTTGCTGAAGATGAAGAGATTAAATTAACTTTTTTATTTTCTGATGTAAAATGTGCCAAGATGCACAATTGAGCTGGCCACTTCAGCTCTCTAATGCCTTTTGTTTTTAAATATCCCACATTATAATAATAGTAAATAGTTTTTTTTTAAGAAAGGTGAAATGCTGTATGTACCATCATGTAAATTTACTATGGAAGATTCAGACATTAGGGCACTTTCTATACGTTTTCTTAAAATATTTCTGCTAATTATTTAGTCTAAGAAATTATTTAGTTATACTATTATCCTCATCTTTGTTGTTATTATCATGACATTTTGGCCATTGTTCAAAGGAATTTTGAAATTCTCCAAAGGTTACACAATATTCACATAACAAAGATGAGGATATTAGTCCAACTGTAAATAATGTATATTTTACATTTTTATCTTTTTCTGAGAAATACTGTTTTTCTTTTAGGTTGGGGGAGTGTTTTTAATTAAGTGACATTATTCAATTAAAATGATGAAATAATTATTTTTTTAAATATAAACAGTCTAAATAAACATTTTTTAAAAATTCAAATGAAAATTCAAGCTTTTCATATTTTCTAAAACTTTCAATATGATGTTGAGTATATATAGCAAGAATTCAAAATTTTATCAAGGTTGAAATGGCTTAAAGCTATCACTGGGTACACATAAATGTATATATATTAGTTTGGCACAAAGCCTTAATAGAGAGATACCCAGGGAGAAAAATGCACAAGCTTCTTCAGAGATCTGTTTAAAGACAAGATGAAGGATTAAAAAAAATTTTTTTTTTTTTAAAAACAAAGAGATAGTATATAATATTATTATTATATAATAAAACAACAGAATTATTTTACATGTAAGAGGAACACTTGTCTATTTATATGTGTGTGTAATGATACATGTGTCAAGCATATTAAAATGATAGACAATTTCTAAAAATGCATGTACGATAATCTTAGATAGTGAAGCGTGCTATTGCTACATGGTATATATTTTGAAAAATTGTATTACTGTAAAAATTTTATATCTTTTTACGAATAAGAAGTACCCTATTTTAGAAGGAACATTTTGTATAACTTAATAATACTAAATAAATACAACAGGAAGAAACAGAGACATGCTGGAAATTACTGCCAAAAAAGAATAACATTGTGTCAAATCATTTAGAGATGCTGCCATTTTTTAACATCTTCATCTCTTTATACTCTACTTGTTTTGTAGTAAAAATTGTTAAAAGAAGAAATATGCTTATAAAAAAAAATAAAAGTGGGTACTGAAATGCTAAGTGGTCAAGTCAGTTAAATGCCATATGTAATACATGCTTGGGTGATCATGTTTTGGAAGGGACATGACTGACCTGATAGAAGATTTTCCCAAAGTAGGTTGCCATTACTTTCTGCCAACCAAGGCTATAGAACCCAATCTGTTGTTATTTAACCTACAGCTAGAGGGAGAAGAAACAGATTAATACCTTCCAAAGGGTATTTGCACATAAGTGAATGCAATGAATTCAACTGGAATCTGAACATGGCTCTCTGATTACTCGTTCCGGGCTGATATCCACTGCACCACAACATGAAGACATTTCTCAAAATCAGTATTTCATATTTCCATAACCACAAAACTAATTTATGGAAATGGGATCGGGCCCAAACTCTTTCAGCACCTCATTTGGATTATCAGTAAAATATTTATCTCCAGGGGGTGCACAAAATAATGGAAACACCTAGTACCATAATAGCTCGATTTCGAAATTTTGATTAAATTGTCAAAAGCTTATCTATTTTTATGTTTCTTGATTTAATATTAGTACTTCATTTTTTTTGCAAATATTATTTAAATATGTTTATTAAAATCAACAATCAGGACTATTTAAGAATTTCAAGTGATCAACTTCATCTTCTTGTTCAGGAACTGTTTTGGGAGAAAAATGCTATCTTTCAGGATGATAATCCACTGCTAAAGTTGTAGCTGAATGGCACAAGGAAGATTCTAGTGAAATAGAACATCTTATCTGGTCATCACAGTCCCCAGATCTCAGCATCATTGAACATATATAGGTCATTTTAGAAAAACAAGCGAGGAGTTGATATCCTTCACAGTCATCATTGAAAGAATTGGAGACTCTTTCTCCAATTCGTATTGTTTCCACTGGAAACAATTCAAACTTTGCAGGAGTCAATTCCACACAGAATTCAAGCTGTAATTGCTGCCAAGAGTGGTCCTACCCCATATTGAAATAAATTTGCTAGAAATTTCAAGGTGTTTCCATTATTTTTTGTCCACTCCCTGTGCATGTATATATATATATATATATATATATATATATATATATATATATATATATATATTCATTCAGTAATGAATTTGAACACTCTTGGCTACTGGCTTGTGTTTACATTGTATATAACACACTAAAGTCTGCCTTTCTCTACTTAGCGCCCATAGCTCAGAGGTAGAATTTTCGACTGATGTCAGTTTGGTCAGGTTTCAATCCTGGCTAGAAGCAATCAGATGTCTAACTGTACTGATGAGCTGTGATACAGTGAAACAGATCTGTTTGCAAATGACTATAGATAGATAGATAGATAGATAGGAATGAACAGACTGAGATAGATAGATAGATAGATAGATAGATAATGAACAGTATGTGATAGATAGATAGATAGATAGATAATGAACAGTATGTGATAGATAGATAGATAGATAGATAGATAGATAATGAACAGTATGTGATAGATAGATAGATAGATAGATAATGAACAGTATGTGATAGATAGATAGATAGATAGATAGATAGATAGATAGATAGATAGATAGATAGATAGACAGATAGATGGTCCAGCAAAAGTAATGTTTTTTGTTTGTTTTTTTTAACTGAACTGGATAGGCCAACTTTGAGTGGCCATCATGATTACTAGATCTATTATTACCAAACATTTTCTAGTGTAAGTATGCATGTGTGTGCTTGTAAAAGCAGGACCTTTTTGAAATCGCTACCAACAAAATCTGAGGTACATATATCCATTAACTTATATACAAACACATATAACTGCACAAGCCCAGTTTGGTGGCTAATTTAGTTGCAGCAAGACCTGTTAGCTCAGGTAAAATAGGAAAGTCATCCTGTAAATGCAAAATTGGAGCAGTGAAAACTTCTTAACCATATTTAGCTTTGGATGAAACAAAACTTTGTACAAATTTCCGCATTCAATAATACAGTGTGTAGCAGAAGCGATGGACTTTTTCTGTTAACTTTTATTGAACAAAAATAAATTACAGTAGTTTAAGATGGCTTAAGATTAATTCCAGATGACACATTCAGTCATGGTTAAATTTAATTTTAAGCTAAAGTGAATAGGACGACACAGAGAAATTGAGTGGGCATCTCAATCACCAGACTTGTGGGGTACACCAAAAGATCTTGTTTACAGATTCAGACCAAAAACAATTCTTAAATTAATTCAAAGAATTTCTGATAAAGCTTCTGAAAATTAATGTCGAAATGTGTCAAATGGTTTGTATAAGTGTTGCTGATAGGGTTCAGTGATGTATTAAACATAGAAGGTACTATTTTGAACATACTCTCAACTATAATAAAGACCATTGTATATATATATATATATATTCTTCATTTGTAAATGAGTTATTATGCAACCTAAGTTTCTACCATGTGGTGTCTTCAGGCGATTTGCAATAACTGATTTTACCGTTTACCATTTTGTTTAAGACACTCACGTGATGTGCAATTTTTAAAATTATAAGAAATTATAACATTTTCATCCATGGTTGTATGAACCTAATAGGTATTTTTTAGTATGGTTACACATAGTCATATATTCTGTTCTTTCATTCAATAGTTCCTTTTTGTTTGGGAATAGAAGAGTCTACATATTTTGCTACCATTGTAAGTTTTGGCTGTTTTCACTATACTCCATGTTATGTGTGGGTCTTTCCATATTTTGATTTCAATTTCTACATGTGGCTAGCCAATTTTGCACAGTTTTTTAAGTTTTCTATTTTAAATGTAGACTTGTGATTAAACCACTTGGTCTCAAAGATGTCTTTGGTTGATCCCAAATATATTTTATTTTGACCATTTAAGTCATGTATTTTTGCCTTGTAAATGACTTCTTTTGATATATATATATATATATATATTGATTGATTGATTGTTTAATTACTTTGTTTTTGGTCATAATAAAATTAGACTAGTACACAGTTGTATTAAAAAGTGTTCAATACAATTATATTGTAGAACTTTTGGAATATTCTTCATTTGTAAACAAGTTATTATATGACCTAGGTTTCTACCATGTGGTGTCTTCAGGCGATTTATATATATATATATAGTGGTATCATGCAAATATGCATGATGCAAATCAGCTGATTTGTATTTCAGTGTTAAGCCAATAACTGTCAGCACTCCATTGCGTCACATGGAACTGTGTTCCACATATCGAGTACTAAAACTGCAAGATATACCAGACACACACACACACATATATTTTCTTCCTATCACGTTCATGGAGAGAGACAATAGCAAGGCAATATTGGCTCAGTTCATTCTCTTTACTACAAGTTATTAAACTTTACTACCAGTTATGAAAGCTCTTGCCACATATTTTCTCTTTAATTGTACTTTATTAATTAATTTTTTCAAAATAATTATGTCGTTGAATAGTGAAGAATATATTTTCCTCCCGTCATGCTTAGGAGTTTGGATTATATTTTTTCTTATGTCTAAATGTAAGATACTCAGTAGTATGTAGATCAATATATATGTTGCCAAACGTTTTAGATGGTGTATCAATATATAAATATTTTGCTGTTATTTTTGACTGCAAGGGCACATTCGAGTTAAATTTTTTTTTTTTTAATCATCTCACCCCAAGCAAGACATTCCACTGCCACTTTTGCGCATGGGGCTACATAGGGGAAGGTAAAGAGAAGGAGTGGTTAGACATAGGGAATGTCAGGAGGAAGGTGACAGATGAGTAAGGATAGCGAGGATGGGGGTTGGGCAGATGGCAAGAGTGCTTGATAGAATGGAAGCAGGTTAGTGTGTTAGGAGGTGTCTATTGACCTTACATTTAAACTCCTGGAGATTGTAGCCGTCGGGGAAGCAATCATGTGGAAGAGAATTCCACAGTCGGGAAGTGCGAGGAAAGAAACTGTTGGAGTAGAAGTTACGGCTGCATTTTATCGGTTTCACTGTTAAAGGGTGGGATCTAGCTGCTAATCTAGTATCGCGTTCAAATTCGTATTTAGGGGGCACTAGTGATCTAAGTTCATCGGAGCAGAAGCCGTGAAAGTATTTATAGAAGAGACACAGGGAAGCCACGTCGCGCCGGTGGGAGAGAGACTGCAGGCGGTCTGCCAAGTCGGTATCTATCACATTACAGACCCTCCTCTGAACCTTATCGAGAAGCCCGAGGAGAACAGCAGGGGCACCCGACCAGATATGGCAGCAGTATTCAATGCACGGGCGGATGGTAGATTTATAAATGTGCAGGATAGATTCAGGCGGAAAAAACTTCTGGGCCCTACACAGAGAACCGACTTTCATAGCAGCGGATTTAGCAATGGATTCGATATAGTCATTCCATTTGAGGTCCGCTGAAAGTGTGAGACCAAGGAGGCGCAGTGTTTTACTCTCTGGGAGGCAAGCCTGGTCCATGCTAATGGGAGGTAGGGGAGATTGTCGATGAAATACTTTGTTAATCATGACAAATCATGTTGTTTTGATGTGACAATCCTTAGAAATTTTCTTAACTGTAATTTATTTTTTTAAATAAAGGTTAATAAATAAAAAAGGATGTTATTTTTTCCACTAACTATATTCGTGCCATATATGGCACACACTTGGATAATCATGTCTCAAAAGTAACATCACTACTGGGCAGAATATTTTCCTGCAGTCAGTTAAGTGCCATACATGATACACACTTTGGGCAATCATGTCTTGAAAGAGACATGACTGACTGGGAAGATTATCCCACAGTAGGTTGCCATTGCTTTCTGCGGTAGACTGGTTGCCAGCCAAAGCTATAGAACCCAATCTGTCCTATTATTTAACCCATAACTGGAGGGAAGAGGCAGATTAATACCTTTCCCAAAAGTATTTGTGCATAAGTGAATGCAAGGAATTCAACTGGAATTTGAACTTCGAGTCGATATCCACTGTACCACCTGCAGTAGGTTGCCAATTACTTTCTGTGGAAGACTGTTTGCAAACCAAGGTTATATATTTAACCCATAGATGGAGGGAGAAGAGACCAATTAATAGCTTTCTAAAAGGTATTTGCGTACAAGTGAATACAACAAATTCAACTGGAATTCAAACTTGCCTATATATAGAATGGGGAAAAAAATATTCAAAAGAAAATTTGTTGCATAATACAAACAATTTAAATTTATTTCATTAAGATCATTCAAAATGAGCAGAAATAGAATGTAAAATCAAAGTATTTTTGCAGCCACTACATGCATGACAACGTATTGGTATGGGCAGTTGGAAGTCTGAGCTACAATCAACTAAAATCAATAGTGGAATAATGTAAATAGGTAAAATGCTTTGAGTTTTGCTGTCAAGGTCAGTCTGTTGTTGTCAAACATTTAGCCATTTGAAGGTGGGCATTTATGAACAGGAAAGGAGACAGGTGAAAGGAGACAGGTAGAAGTGAGTTAATCGGACGAACTTTACTGTAAATTTCTTCCCGAGCAAACATTTCCGGATATGTGAAGATCTAACAAGAGAACTTTTAGTTATTATCTCACAGTATGCACAGATACAAATAATCTATATTTTTGTGCATGAAAGACACTGATTCAAGGCAGACAACATACACTACACTGATCATGAATAGAAATGCTGATTATAGTGAAAATCATCCAGTCATTTTTTAACAAGTTGTATATATACATATCTATAGATTTAATTTGAACATTATTTTTAATGTTTGTCTGAACATTATTTGCAATAAATTTTGTTATGAAAATGTGTATCATTTGGCAGGATTTGAACCTGCAACCACTATCAACCAGATCAATTGGTGGCATCCTCTATGTTGATAGGGGTCGCAGGTTCAAACCCTGCTGAATGACGCACATTTTCATAACAAAATTTATCGCAAATAGTGTTCAAACAAATAAATTAAACATGTTGGTTGTTAAAACCATTTTGTTAATCTTTGGGATTTTACATAATATCTATACATATATATTATTATGATGGTATTTGAGTAGACATTCAGTTTTTAATCAAACAGTATATTTGTATATTTATTTTAATCGAACCTGCAATCCCTATCAAAATAGGGGAAGCCACCAATTGATCTGGTTGATGGGAGTTGCAGGTTCGAATCCTGCCGAATGACATACATTTTTGTAACAAAATTTATCGCAAATAATGTTTAAACAAATAAATTAAATATGTTGGTTGTCAAAACCATTTCGTTAATCATCAGGACTTTCCATAATATCTATACATATATAATATGATGAGATATCATATTATATAGACACACTCATTTCAATGAATGTGATAGACAAGGACTTCCAAACAATAAAACTTAGAACACAAGCATTATTGCAAATGAATTGTCTGAAACAACTTGGGGCAATATTCATGACAGACAATTTCAATTTTTCTTACCACACCAATGTAGAAAAAAATATAAGAATATTAGAAAACTTTCTTTGTCCTGTCAAATTCTATTCATGGATAAAAAACTCAATTTCAAACATGTATAAAAGAAAGTTTGGTAACTATATATATATATATATATATATATATATATATACATATATATATATATATATATATATATATACAGGGGTAGAAACTAATGGATGTATATTCCATCGTTTCGTAATCATTACTTTTTATAAAGTGCTCAATACAAAAGTAGAGCTTTTTTAGTGATATATTTATTATTAGTGTTATAATAACATATGGGACTGCAACTCAAAAGCTTTCAGGTTTCGGTGCAAAGTGCACCATCATCAGGCAATGAAATATTGTTCAGTTATGAGGTCATATATATAGCATTATGGAAATTTAAAATCAAAAACATAGATGCTACCATGTTAGATAAAGTGGAGCGTAAGCTTATTAGAATTTAAAAGATTTGTATTTTTAATTTATTTGTTTAAACATCAGTTTTAATGGATGCTCATATTTGAATAAATACTCTGTATTTTTGTATTCAGTCAGTTAAATGCCATAAGTGGGTGATCATGTCTCGAAAGAGACATGACCGACTGGGTAGAAGATTATCCCACAGTAGATTGCCATTGCTTTCTGCAGTAGACTGGTTGCCAGCCAAGGCTATAGAACCCAATCTGTCCTATTATTTAACCCATAACTGGAGGAAAGAGACAATACCTTTCCCAAGTGTATTTGTGCATAAGTGAATGCAAGGAATCCAACTGGAATTCAAACTTGGCTCCCTGATTTGTCGTTCCAAGTTGATATCCACTATACAATGAACATCCGTATTTTTGTATTATTGAACATTGTATTTATTTACACCTAATGGCCTGAATAATCAAGAAATCTTGTTCAGAAAATGTGCATCCTCTGGCAAGATTCAAATATGCGTCCTCTGGCAGGATTCGAACCTGCATTCCCTACGGGAAACCATCATTATATCTGACGTGTCTTAGGCCGTTCAACCACATGGGAGTTCCAATCAAACAAAGACCAAATAGTGCTTTTGAACATTACAAAAAAACAGAGCATCTACTCAAATATAAGTATCCATTGAAAATAAAAATAATGTTTAAACAAATAAATAAAAAATATGTTGGATTTAATCCATTTTAAAAGGGATTTTTCAGTTAGTGTATATATATAGTCATCCGCAGACAGATCTGTTTTGCTGTATCACAGCTCATCAGTACGGTTAGACATTCGATTGCTTTTAACCCAGGATTGAAATCCGACCAAATTGGCATCAGTCGGCGGCTCTGCCTCTAAATACACTACCGACCATAATTATTAGGCCACCCCAGTGTTTTAAAAAAAAAAGTATTTCAGACTATTTTTTAGTATTTATTGCCAAGTGAATAATTGTAAATGAAAATAGAATGTTCTTTTTGTTAATGTTGCACAATAACATGTGCATCAAATGAATTTACAAATATTTAATAATTACCTATATTGCAGTTTCATCAATGAAAGAATGAAGAAAATTTAGGGTGATATGGACAAATTCATCTTTGCTTCCTTGCCTTGTAAAAATTTTGCATTGTAATAATAACAAAAGAACCATTCTATTTTCATTTAAAATTATCGACTTGGCAATAAATACTAAAAATATTATGAAATACAGTATTTCTTTAAAAAACTGGGGTGGCCTAATAATTATGGCTGGTAGTATATATATATATATATATATATATATATATATATATATAAAATAAATGGCTGGTCATTCATATCCAAGGATGGCACTCTACGAAGGTGGATAGGAAATCCCCTGCTTAGGAACATTTGTGTTTGTTCAACACCCACAAAGCCCACCTGTGGTTTATACTGCAACTATTTTGAGGAGACCCTAGTTGGTTTTTCTGGGAGAGATCATGTTATCTAGCATGATCAACAGTCTGAACAACGCCAGGATGCTCAAGCCCTCAGTCACAATGACTTGTGACTTCGAGTTAGCACAACGACGACTCTTCAAAGGAAGCCATCTACCTAATTTCACTCACAGGGCTTGTGTGAACCTGTGGTATGGTTTTCATACACTTTTCAAAGGTGCCACATACTGGAATCACTTACTCCAGACCAATAACATCAAGAAGTCACCTTCCTGACAAATCAAATACATAAGTTTGTAATATGCACCTGATGGTTGTGTAACGCATGAAACTTTGAGTCATGCTATTAACATAGGATATACACATACATGCATAATAGCTCTGTTTATACCACATCAAGAACTGTTTTATTAACACTTGAATATTTTTATATATGTGTGTGTATGAATATTTATCAATTCAAATAACTATATATATATATATATATATATATATAAAAAGAAGATTATTTTTATACTCGTCTCGAAAACCTTCCTTGAAAACTATTGAACGAAGGAAAAAATGGTTGTAAAAAAAGAAAGAGCTTAGGGCAAAAGTGTTCAGACCGAAATCAGCACGAAGCCCAAAGAAAAAACCCGACACGAGTAATCATCTAACAGAAAGTGCTCAATACAAAAGTAGAGCAAACTAAATAAATAACACCTAATGAGCCAGATGAACCTACCTAGGTTTCACCTAAACGGTTTTCCCTGATGATCCATTCAGGTGAAACCTAGGTAGGTTTGTCTGGCTCATTAGGTGCTATTGATATAATCATATAATTATAAATTAAAAATACACTGCGACACAGAAATTTTTATGTTTTGAGATTTCTATCTCGTCATCAGGCAAAGTTAGATGTTAGCTGTGAAAATGATTTTCATAAAACTTATGTCTTCCCACATCCATAAATAATAAAGATATTGTTTCTTGTATTTAAATATAAATCATTTTCACAACTAATATCTAACTTTGCCTCATGACAAGATAGAAATCTCAAAACATAGAAATTTCCATGTTGCAATGTATTTTAATCAATAATTATATGATTATATTATGCTCTACAATATTTATTGTAAAAAAAAGTAAGTACCAAAGAACTCAAAATCATAAAAACTTGGGTCCTCTTTATCTGGATATATATATATATATATATATATATATATATATTCTAAGAAATATTTCTACATATGTGCACATATAGCAAGAGTGTTTTGACTTTACACAAAAGCAATATTTATTTTTGTGCTTTTAAGAGGATTTACAGAGTTAACAGATTCAACTTATTTTAGGCAGAGGAATGGTGAGAGATACGGTAATTCATAGAAAAGTGTTCATATGCACACACACACACACACACACACACACACATTGACAGACCTATATTTTGGGGTGACCTAAAGCTTGGACAGATATGAAGGCCTCTTATCAACCAGCAACAATAGATTTATGGATCCAACTGCTAAAATGTAAGCTATGAATAGATTCTGACAAGCTCAATGAGCCCATACAGCTGGAGGGTCAGATGTTGCAAGCCCCAAGAAAATTTTGAAATTTGACCAATTATAGAATTTTGAGGCTATATGAAATGAGTAGTAGAACATATCCTAAGGCCAATATTAGCTTCTTCAACCAATTGGGTTATGATTCTGTCACTAAAATGGCTTTATTTTAATAGCAAATGCTTTAAAAAAATTTTTTTGTTGAAAAATTCACTCATTCAAAGAAGGTTCTTCATGGACCCTTCTAGGATTGAGGACCTTGAACACTGAGTGTCTCTTCTGGGATTAAGGGCTCCGAAGCTTAAGTTTCATCAGTTTCGTAGTAGATCTGCCACTGTGGACAATATATATATATATAAAAAGATGTATCTAAACAGCTTTTGTTAAATTCAATTCAAATGGCGTGTCTATTTTTATTTTATACTTAATTATATTTGATTTTTCCCCAAAAAACTGGTCAAGCAGTCTCAGACACGTCAGATCAATTGACAGTTTACCCTAGGAGAAATAGGTTTGAATCCTGCCAAAAGGCGCATATTTTCCTAGCATGTTTTCTCAATTATTCAGGCCAGCAGATATATAATACCGTTTAATTAAAAAAAAAACAGAGTCTCTCCTCAAATAGAAGTATCCATTAAAAATAATGTTTTATATATATATATATATATATATATATATATATATATATATATAAACATTTCATTTGGAAATCAGAAAAAATATAATGAATAATTAAATAGAAAAAACTTGTTGCCTGAATTTAACAAAACTTGTTTGTATGTGTATATATACATATATAATTCAAGTGCCCAATTTTCTTTAAAACAGGTCTTAAAATAGCATTGCTTAGGTATAGAGATTTTAAATGAATATCCAAACTCAATCTGCTTTGTGTGTGTGTGTGTGTGTGTATATATATATATATATATATATATATAAACCTTCTTTCAACAAAATTTTTGTGTAGTGATATAATGCTTTTATAAACCATTGTAATAAAATTACAATATATATATATATTCATGTTTCAGAACAATACTGTTCTTCAGATGATATATTAAATGGTGAATATGATTTATTTATATGAAATTCATGGGTATTTAAAGAATTAGTGAGTGGTAATTGGATAAAATGCTTTAGGTGTGTCAATATCGTTCTATCAAAAATGAGAATTAAGTAACTATGGAGTTTTAAGATCGAGGTCGCAAAAGGAAGCAGGATGCACTGGTGTACAGACGAGTCACATTTTAATTTTGATAAGATACATAGTGGTACCAGAAATTTTTCAAGTGGGTAGACAATTTTTAACAGCAGGTTGGATTTTAGGTCTTTTTCATTAAAAATAAGATTTTTTTTTACTACTTCATGAGTAAAGGGACTGGAATTAATTAGGTTAGAATTAGGATTAAATAATTATGGTATATTTAGTTGTGATGATGCTTAGTGTCAAGATTGCCATTTTTTCAGTGATTTACTGATAAAAAGATTTGGCATGCAAGTTTTCTCTCTCTCTCTCTCTATATATATATATATATATATCCAATTATTAAAATTTTAGAATATATTTCATAGATTAAAAAGATAAAAAAAATGCTAAAAGTGGTCAGACTTCAACAAAGCAAACACAGATACATATATGTGTGTATGTGTTAGTCATCAGAAGATCACAAGAGTATGAAACTCAAATAACAATTTGGGATGTCCGTTTTTAAATGTTGACATGAAGCATTTTTTGTTCTGTCTAGATAATCATGACATTGAGCCTTTTACTAAGTAGGTAGGTGTTTGCCTATTGGACATTTTCATTTTTTCTTTACTTGTTCGGTAATTTTTTTTGTCTAAGATATTATGGTCACAAATCACTGACAACATAGCTGGTTTTTCATAACATGTGTGTGTGTGTGTATGTATATATATATATATTGTAATTTTGTTATTATAATGGCTTAAAAAAGCATTATACTACTACACAAAAAGTTTCAAGTTTCAGAATGTTATTGGTTAACCTAATTCTCAATTTTGATTGAGTAATAGACACGCCCATAATCTTATCGTTTAACTTCTTCCAACCAGCCCTCCTTAACTTTCTAAATAACCATGAATTCATATTATACATTCAAAAATAAATCGTTTTCACCATTATTTTAAAATATTACCTGAAGTACAAGATTATTCTGAAACATGAATTTTTTGTGTAGTGATAAAATGCTTTTATAAACCATTGTAATAACAAAATTACAATATTAAGCTCTACTCTGTATTGAGCATTTTTATAAAAGTAAATACAATGAACAGTAAGTTTGTTAACCTATCTGTTCTTTCACTTCCTTATTCTATATATATATATATTATACTGCATTGAGCTGCACTAAATAACAGTTAGACAAGGATATCCCTAGACATGGACTGTTTAACAAGCACAATGGACATCTGTAGATTATATAAAGAGTTAAATTTGAAATACCCTACACTGACATCCACCTGAACAAGCCCTAAGAGTACAATGGTCAAATTTGGTAATAATAACAAAGACAACAACATCAGTGAAAAAGTTTGTTTCGTTTTACAAACCTTACTGTACAACAAAATGTCCACCTCATGTTTCACTATTTACTAAACATAATTTAGTTCTGGCAAAAGGCCAAAAGTACAAGACACCCAATGAAAATTGTAATGGTTTATGAGACAAGTGTCATATAAGATTATTCTCTCCACCCAGAAACAGGTTAGGATATCTTAGCACATTTATACTAAACAGGGCCAGAACTTACTACTCCTGAACCACCCAATTGGGGGCTCCCTATCAGCAATTTGTGGCCCTCGTTATCTTAATAACATTTGCTTTTTTCTAACTACATTTATATATATATTATATATATATATATATATATATATTTTATATTACAAATTAAACTAAGCACAACGGAAGATTAAAGGATAAAATTTTTTTGAAGGTCTTGACAGCATACTGTTTTTATCCAAATCCGCGAATTTGTTTTGCTCATGCTAAGTCTTCAATAACACTGTATAAAATTCTATTTTTTATCTCTAATGTTAAACATGTTAGATTATTCAACTTTTTAATTCAAAATTGATGTTAAAAATTGACAGAAAAAAATGGCTAATTTATTTAAGATGGAATGATCTATTATGGAATGATCTCTGATTTGTATTTAGATAAATTGTATTTATTTTCAATTTATCTAGTTGAATTGTTCACGCATATTGCATATGATCCATCGTTAGACACAATGAGGTTGCAATAAAAATTGTGTTTTATATGAAAACTGAGATGCTCCGAACGACATAATCAGGTTGCCGAGTTCAAATTCCAGTTGAATTCCTTGCATTCACTTATGCACAAATACCATTGGGAAAAGTATTAATGTCTCTTCCTTCCAGTTATGGCTTAAATAATAGGACAGACTGGACTCTATAGCCTTGGCTGGCAACCAGTCTACCGCAGAAAGCAATGGCAACCTACTGCCTGATAATCTTCTACCCAGTCAATCATGTCTCTTTCGAGACATGACTGCCCAAAGCGTGTAACACAGATGGCACTTAACTGAGATGTAGTAGAGCAGGGGACGGAGGGTATCAGAGTTTGGGTGAAAGCCCATGAGACCCTTACACCGGCCTTGGTCTAGTTGGTTGAAATGGGCAGCTACATTAAATATATAGTGAACAAGTTATATTCAAGAAAGAGTTTGTTTTGTCCGTGCTAAGTCTAAAAAAAAAAAACACTATATAAAGTTATTATTTTTTATCAATAATGTGTTAAAACTCCTGAACTTTTTAACAAGAAATATCTCAAGTTGATGTTAAAAATTGCCAAAAACATTGTTGATTTATTTAAGATGGAATGATCTATTATGACATGTTTCTAATTTGTTTTTACATACATTGTATTTATTTTCAACTTTTTCTAGTTGAATTGTTCACATATATTGTCCACTATTAGGTTACAATAAAATATTTTATATGAATACTTAATAATGAAAATTAAGATTATGTAGAGTGAGGAGTCATTTATCATAAATTTGGGGGCGGGCATGAGACCTTTGCACCAGTTCTTAACACTAAATACAAACAAAAGTTTTGTTATACTAACAGAAACTTAAAAAAAAATTATGGCCAACCTTGTTAATTGAGGTCCCCCAAGAACAATTTTTTACAGCCTATCATGTTGAATACACCGGTTCTCACTCGATCACTGAAGTTAAGCAACATTGAGCCTGGTCAATACTTAGATGGGTGACCACTGCTTGGGAATACCAGGTGCTGTAAGCATTTAGTGATAGATGTGCATTGTGGTGCAGTGGATATTGGCTTGAAAAGAGAAATCGGTGAGCCAAGTTCAATTTCCAGTTGAATACCCTGCATTCACTTAAGCACTGGTACCCTTGGGAAAGGTATTAATCCGTCCCTTCCCTCCAGTTATGGGTTAAATAACAAGGGTAGGACTTAGGGACCCTGCCCTTAAAAACAAATCCCAATGAATCTTGAGACTCGAAAAGAAAAAAGTATTACTAGACACAAAACTTAAACAAAAAAAAACAACAATTGTTGAAAGAAAAAGGTATTACCAGCAATAAATAAAGAAAATTTAGTTGGCAATAAATGACCCGCCAAGGTTGATAGGCCATAAAAACAAAACAATCAACTAACCAACCAAAAACAATTTCAAAAAATGATTTCTTAACTTCTGCTCTTTTAGTTTTTTTTTTCTTCTCTCATACTCTTACAATCTGTAAGTCCTTGAATTTTAGTGACTTTATTGTTCCTTAGGGTGAAATGATTTTTACTATTTTTAATACTAGCTCAGTCAACAAACGACTTGGGTGTTTTTTTTTTTATTGCACACCCAAGACAGATGACTACTAAATGATATTGCTGTAGGAGCGTACAAGGAGAAAATAAGATGCACAAATATGTAGGATAGATAAGTGACCTTTGACTTGAAGAAGTTAAAACTGTAGCAATCAGGGAAACATCTCTACAAGAGACCATTCCACATTGCAACAGTTTTGAGGAAGGAGCTGTCTGCAGGGAAAGGAGTCGTATGATCATCACCCATGATTTAATGTGAATCATTATAAACTCTGTCAAGGCTGGAAGACAAGGGTTGTGTATCCTCGTGAGTGCATTTGATGCCATAAAATCTCTTTCCCGTTTTAACAGAGAACATTAAGAAAAAACAATTATTAAATGATCCACTGAAGGTTGCTGGAACTTCAGCCATATTCCCAATTTGAGCCAATCAAAAATAAGTTTCTTTTTGCACGTTTATTACCAATTTACGATATTCTAATATTTAGTGGAAAAGCAAGGCAAGTGAGCTTTCTATATGCCATCAAGTATAGTACATTATATTCCTGGCAACTGGTCACATCTTCAGTGGATTGAATAGGTAAGTACTCGGGTACAAACTTTACTTTAATAAAAAGGAAATTATCAATTAGGTTTCACAAAAGAGAACGGCTGCCTGAAGGGTAAATTCGTATTCTGCAATTGCAAAGCATTTGAAATCCATTTAATACACCCAGTATCAATTCCTGACACAGCAGGAAACACGCTTTAAGGGTACAAACTAGAGAAAACTGATTCACTTTTTCTTTTAGGTGGTTATTGTTAATGGCAAGGATTGGGGGGGGGGGGGGGGATATAAAAATTTAAAAAAAAAACATTAAGTAAATAAGAAAGAAAATAGGTGGGTACAAATTCACTGAATTTTATTGAGTGTGTCAGTATTAAGGATGTGTTCGACATAAGATTAGATTAGCGGTAACAGGTGTAGAGGCTCATCCCTTGTTCCCTGTTTAGGATGTGGTTTCCGGTTTTCTCTTTTCCAATCTTTTCACTCCTATGTAGCCCCCTGCACATCAGTGGCATTACCGCCTTGCTCGGGGTGATATGATTTTAAAAAAAAAAATCTATAAAACCCATATTCACTAACTATTAACAAGAATTATTCAGTATAACACCAACTAAATAAATTATTGACCAACTTTGTTCTATCTTCATGTTTTAAGACGCATATACAGACAAGATTAACATTAGTTGTGAGTTCTAATGAGAAATAAGTTTTCTGAATTCTGTTCCCAGCCAAAGTCTCGATTGAGGTTTCCGGCTTTCTCTCTCCCAATCTTTTCACTATTACGTAGACCCCTGCACATCAGTGGCGTTACCGCCTTGCTCAGGGTGATACGATTAAAAAAAAAAAAAAAAAAAAAAATTTTACATAATTTCTCTTCTGGGTTTGATTGATGGTATTTTTTAAGGCTTATCAACCTTTTGCAGATTATTTAAAGCCAGAAAATATTTTAGATTGTAAGAATTTGGGGGGAATAACGAAGATTAACCGATACAAGTTCCACTAATTAACCCATAGCTGGGGGCAGAAGTAGTGGATTCATATCTTTCTCAAGGGTACTTGTGCCAGTGAATATAATGAACCAGACTGAAATTGATACTCAGTTATCTGATCACCAATTCAGAGTCATTATTTATTATACCATCTGTACATCTAAGTATATAGTATCTGGTAGTCTTAATTAGTAACCCCTCTAGGTACTGACTATGCTCAATATTGCTTACTTTGGTGATCATGTGAACCGGTGTTTTGATGTGATGTGGTTGTAAGCCTTTGAATTTTGGGGATGAAGAGATCATTATTTACAGTCAGACTAACGACCTCATCTTTATTCTTATCATTCTATTGTTTCGACCATTGTACACCTCCTGCCTCCTTCAGGTGTTAGTCAATCTGGGTAAATATATGGGAATTTCAAAATTTCCTAAAGTGGTTGCCATTACAGACCTGAAAATTACTAAGGGGAAGATAAAGAAAAAAAATTTAAAAATGAAAAATATAACAAGCAGAACTTAAATGGCGAACTTGCATCACCCACTCCAAACCCGACAAGATTGCTTACTCCTGCATGTTCAAAAACGATTCCTTCATAAAACTGATTGCAAAGGTAGGGGAAAATTTTGGAAAAAAAAACAAAAAAAAACAGTATCAACAGTACACAGATCAGCCTTTAAAAGAATTTTATTTCTGCATGTCCTGAGTAAGACGATAACTGCATCTGGCAGCAAAGCCTCTGATTGGGAGGTTGTGAGGAGCATGGAACCAGCTTTTAATTGCTGTTGTTCCCAGGTCCACCCTGACCCAAAGTGGTAGCACCTATTATGGTCCCAGCTATGGGCAAATAGTTAACTCTCAAACTGAAGTCATTTAAAAAAAAAAAAAAAAAAAAAAAAAAAAAAGTTAGGCTGGGAAAGTCTTTAGCTTTGAATAGCAACTTGAAAGAAATCTCTGAAATAAAAAAAATAAAAAAATTCTACAACTACTCTGTATAGAATAGGGTAGACTGAACTTTCTAACCTTGGTAGGTAATCTTCGATAAAAACAGTCGAGTTTCTAGCCACCTAAACTGGTTGGCACTAGTAAGGGCATACAGCTGTAAAACCCAATCCAATATTTTGTGATGGTTCAATTACGGGGCCATCAATAAAACCCTGTCCATCCCATGGAAACAAGCATTAAATGATGATAAGGCTGCTTGTTTTCTGTTACAACTAATGCCCATGAAAAAGCAATTAAAACAATCAGAAAAATGACTGAAGCAGCATTCACTTAGCAATAGTGTTCATGGCAAAGGCATGAACCCACTATTACCTGCATCTTATATATGCAGCAAAAAGAAGTGCGAGGTAGTGCAATAGTACTGCCTTATAACCAGGAATAGAATTCAAGACACCCCACAGATACTTAAAACGATCAAACCGAAGATAATCTTCTATTATAATAAAGACTGTGTATGTATATATATATATATATATATATATATATATATATATATTGTAATTGTTATTACAATGGTTTATAAAAGCATATCACTACACAAAAACTTTCATGTTTCAGAACAATATTGTTCTTCTTCAGTTGATATGTTAAATATTAAGCTCTACTCTGTATAATGCTTGAACAGTGGGTTTTAATCTATGTGTTCTTTAACTTTCTTATATATATATATATATATATATATATATATATATATATATATATATATATATTGCATTTTTCACTTAATCCTGGCCTCAGTTTAAACAAATACTTTATTGTTTTCATATATGAAGAGAAAAGACTATATCAAATCTATTGCTAGGTCAGCTGCTAAGTTTGCTCATTGTGTTGTGCTCGGCAAATTTTCTCTCTAGAAACCATATCTACCATTCATCCATGCTTAGAATACTGCTGCTACATATGGTCCAATGCTCCTACTATGTATTTAGAGATCCTTGTTAAAATCCAAAGAATCAGCAATATTATTCATCCTGACCAGGCATCTTGGCTTCAGCCACTTTCCCCATCGCTGTAAGATTGTTTCTGTATTCATTCTATAAAAACTTTTATGGTAATTGTTCAGATGAGCTCTTCTCTGTGGTACACAGACTTTTTGAATTTAAGTGTAGTACTATGGCATTGAGATATCAATTTACAGTTGTACTGGCTAGATGTAACCACAAGTTCTACGCTAACAGTTTCTTTTCTCACACTTCTTGCTTGTGGAATTCCCTTTCCAGCTCCACGCTTTCGAGTCAACTTTAATCTTCAAAAATTTAAACGCAATTAATGTCAATTGCTGTCTATTGTTTTCATATTTACTTTTATTATTCTCATTTCTTAGTAATGCTTCCGTTTTCTAATTCTTTCTCAGCCAGTAAACCTTTGTGGCTTTACTGCCTTGCCTGGGGTGAATTCAATGAAAAATATAAAAATATTGTGACTGTTTTGCTTGAAGCTTGTATTTTCTGTAAGTTTAGAAGTTTCTCAACATATTTTGGTGAAATTTTCTTTACCAAAATTATAGATCATAATTTTAGTTTTGACCAGTGTTTCTAAGCCTGTTCTTCTTTGTGACCCATTTTTGGTGAAAAAAAAAAAATTTCAGGCCCACATAAGCAGAAATAGAAATTCCATGTAACAGGAATTACATTTTATTTACAAAAGCAAAATGCAGTAGAAAATATAAAACTTGACCAAAGACTATACTGCTTTTGGTGTCACCAAGCTCACTTAAAATATTTCTCAGGCCCACATTGAGAGTCACTGGATTAAATATATTTGATAGGGAGGGGGGACCACTGAAATGAAAAAGCACCATCTTAAAATGATGCCAGGAAGTTAAAGAAACCATATTACCCTTTAGTCTTTGGGGGGATAGGACCAAAATTAAGCACAACTTAGAAAATATATCATTTCATTTATTTCCAACATTTCAAATATTTGTGCCTGAAATAATATTTGATGAATTTGGGTTAATACACAAATTTGTAATATTAATAAAAGAAATTAATATATTATTGAACTTGATCAGCTACTTTTGGGTTTTTTTTGTTTTTATTTTCCTTATTTAGTAACAAATTAGATCTTTTAACTTAATCCTGTCATCAGTTTAAGCTAATACTTTCTCCTTCCCCATATGAAGTGGAAAGACTATATATTGAATCCATTGCTACGACTTCTGCTAAGAAAGTTGATTCACTGTCATAGACAAATTTTCTCAACTGAATCTATCGTAAATATTTCAAGTCTATGATTCTTCCATGCTTATAATATTGCTGCCACATCTGGTGCTCCTGCTGTGTATATTGAGATATTCTTTTTAAAATAAAAAGAGTCAGCAATATTAATGATCCTCATCAAGCATCGCGGCTTCAGTCAGTTTCCCCACTATTTTGTTCCTTTATACACGATCATGAGGAATACAGATATCCAACTATTCTCTACATTACAATTACTTCGTCTGAAGAAGTCTTTTAAAGGACAAAAAAATACGTCACATGGGATTTTTTTTTTTTACCCTCATTTTATCATCCAATTATTAACTGTGTGTGTGTGTGTGTGTGTGTGCTAGTTAGTGCGCTCCTAGCATCCTTCAGGTAATTTATCTTTATAACAACAATGCTTCTGATAAACATTTTTGGAAAAATCTAAGATAAAAAATAAAACAAACTGACATCTAAAATAGATTAATTTTTTTTTTTTTTGTCTTTGTCAAAAAATAACGAACATAATGTGTAACTGAAAAATAGGATGTGTAACACATTTTTTCTACAAATTACATCACCATCACAGTCGACTACAACGAGTAGGGTAAGTAGTGGACACTTATTAACATTAAAGTCAACTATTTATGACATTTTAAACTGGGAATGACTAAAATTTAATGACATAATAAAAATCTAATTTTCTGTTATTTAATTTTAAATGATTTTCCTATTTTCGTAAAAGTAAACATTGAAAATACTGAAAAAAAAAAAAAACTAAAAAAAACCCTTAAACCCCAGTTAACTTTTTCTTTTTAGATAAACTTTTAAAAGATAAGGTTTTTTTTCTTCTTTACAATGCATGTTTGCAGACTTGGAAGTTTAAAATGTATAATAAATTATTGTCAGATTTTTTTATTTTAGTTTAATTTAGAAAATATTGAACATAAAAAATGCAGAGAAATAGTTTTCATATTTTTTAAATAGAAATCAAAGCCAAAATTATTTAGAGTCATTTTCTTTTACATTTTTTTTGTTTTTGGCGAGGGATGGAAACAGAATTGGTAAAAAAAAAATTTAGTGGAGCAAAAAGGAGAAACAAATTTAAAAGTACTTGATAACTTGCCTTTCGATTGTCATTGCACTCAAAAACAACTATTTTGATTGAGAACAAGGGGGAAAACAAAAATTTGGAGAGAAAAAAAAAGCAAGATAATGAAATGAACAATAATATAGAAACAAAAAAAAAAAAAAGTGTCGAATAATGGATACAACTTTTCAAATGTCTGATCATGTATCCAAAAAGGAAAAAGGTGCAATGAGGACCTTAGAGGAAAAAACTGACTCCGTAAAATTAAAACAAAAATAATCTGAAAAACTATTGGTAAATTCTGCTGGAAGTACCACTTTAAATTTTTTAGAAAATATATATCTTAGAAAAAGAAAGACCAAATTAATATATGGGGGGTATATTTCGTTGTTGTTGATGATTTTTTTTTTAATTTATGAAACTTGCTTATATATATATATATATATATATGCCATTCCACTGTGTTTAGTTATTTAATAATCTTTTGAGATGTTGGAAGAAATAAAAAAAAATCTGTGACAAAAATTGAATAAAAACGTAAGCCATTTTCTTCAATTCTTTTTAAGCTATTCAAGACATTTTGTTTTTATTTGATATGATGTCAGTATTTTTAAAATCTTTTTAGAAAACAAAGAAATACGAATAAAAAAATTATGTAAAATGATTATTGAATTTTTAAGTTTATAAATTAACAAATGTTCGTTTTTTTTTTTAAAGAAAATTCTATAATAAAAAAAAAAAAAAAAAAAAAAAAAAGGAACACAGAAATAAGTTAATAATTAAAATAAATTCAATAATAGATGTTTCAGAAGGAATTTACAAAATCTTACTTTAGGTACCAAAATGAGAAAAGGTTTATTTGGGGGGAATTTTCTTAGAATTTTATAACCAAATCCAAATAGATTTTCAAATTGCTTGAATTTCTTTCTTTGAATCATTTTTTTATCATTAATTCATGACAATTTTTTATTTATTTTTTCTGATGAATCGATTATGTATTTTTTAACTCTGAAAAAAAAAAAATTGTTTTTACAAATTAACAAATATGGCCTATATTGCTATTTTTGTTATTTCAGACCTTTTGACAGCATTTATTCACTTCGAGTATATCTGCTCCTCGCCCCCAAAAATAAAAATACTACAGCTTAAAACTGAAACTCGGCAAATATACGCAAGAAGACTGACCGTTTGGGAGAGAAGAAGATGAAATGTTTTGAATACAACGCGTAAATTTTCACTCACAAACTGCCACCCCGAAATCAATTTCTAGCCATTGAACATAAAGACAAATTTTCTACAGACTTCTGTACTTTAAAATTACCGCTTTAAAAAAATATATATTTTTTTTTTTTGGTGGATACTAAAAGCCACAGCCCCCTAATACATTTTGGCACGGAGTGTAAGATTTTTTTTTTCTACAATTTAGTTTTTTTTTTCTTTTTAAGACAGAAAAAATGTTATTTAAAAAACGGCCATTTGCAAGCACAAGCGTGACTATCTTATTGTTTGAAAACAAAATGCAATGAATTCTTGTCATTGATTTCACTGAATTAAAATATTTTAAAAACGATACCTTGCCCCAGGTGTTAAAGTATCTGGGACACTTGAAGAGATTTTTTTCATTTATTTTTAAATAAATTTATTCATTTGAAACAAATTATACTTGATAAAGTAAAACATGCTTCGATTTTACCCTATGATGATTCATTATGGATTGGCTGAACCAGGTTTGTGTGTGTTAGTCTTAAACATTAAATATCTTAAATATTTAATTTAATTTTCTAAAATAATCTACCTTTCATGAGGTGAAAATATATCTATTCTGAAATATCGAAAGGTTAGTTGACATGCAGTACAAGTCACTAAATTAGGATTTTAGAAATTAAAAAAATCTAAGTCTTTTTAAAGTGCTTCACTTTTTTTGTCCTGATGTCCAAACGCCAAAATTGTGACATTGTTATATTTTAAAAATTAAAATTTAATTTCTCAAAAATTTTAAATAAACTCTTGTCCTTGTCTGTCTTTTTTTTTAAATTTTTTTTTTAATAAGAAATTATTAAATTTAATTATTCAAAAACGGCACGACGAAATAAAATATTTTTGACGTTCACGGAGATGAACAAAGTAAAAAAGTTTTAAATTTTTATATCTAATCATCACAAAAAAAAATGATCTTATTCTTTTTAAATACACCTTTTTTTTTTGTGTTTTCTTGTTCGTTTACTTATCTAGAAAGAATGGAGATCCAGATTTAAAAGTTTTTATAGAAGGTTATTTTGGAGAGAAAAAAAAAGATTTTTGATTTTGAAAATTAACGTCAGTAATAATTAAAAAAATAATAATAATTCAGCTATTATTGATTTAGATCCTCCCCCTTCCCACCACCAAAAGAAACAAATTTAGTTTTCAGTTCCAACAAAAGGTGAAAGGGGAGATGAAGGCCCCCCACCCATAAGTTACTCGTGTCTTCAACTGACAAAAGCCAGAAGCTTTATAAGAATTTGGGCAAATAAGTGTCACAACTAAATAAAGAAAAACGTAGTTAATAATTTAATTTACATACTGAGTGAACGGGTTTGGAATTTTTTTTAAATAAGTTTTTAAATCGTAAAAAGTTACTTTTTTACTGGATACCCATATTTAAATAGACGCTCCGTTTTTTTGTTTTTGGTTATTAAAGAGAATATTCGAACCTGCATTCCCCTTGGCTTGAAAAACCGTTGTTAAATCCGACGTGTTATACCGACTCAACCAAGAAGGACCTAACAGCCAAGCAAATAGGGTGACAGTTTCAAATCTAAAAGAGCATTTTTAAAAATGATACTGTCGGATTAATAACAATAAATAAAAAATTCCTTCCTTAGAAAAAGAAAAAGTATATCTAAATTTAAATTATTAAGCAGGGTATATTTTGACACCTGTAAAATTGAAAATACCTGAAATAAAATATTTCAAATAAAATAATGCAATCAAAGGCAAAGAATAAAAATACAAGTTAAAACGTTGAAAGCAAAAGAAAAAGAGAAGTCAAATGTAAGAATCATTATTATCATATATTATGTACAATTTGTACATATATACATATATGTTGGTATATATAATAAATCAAAATGTTTGTGTATATATAATTTATATATATATATACATTTCAATGCATATACATATACCTATATATATATATTTGTTATCACAGAACCTAGATTATGTGTTTTGTTTGTTTTTGGCTTTGATATTTTTTGCCCTTATACATATTTTTGTAGTGAACAACAATGTCTGTCCTTTTATAGCCAATTTTCTGGGAATCGGCACTGTTTTTTTTTTTTTTTTTTTTTGTATAAGGACTGGTTAGGGTTAGAAACATTTCTATAGCCCATTGGCCACCTTTTTTGTACCCTGGTTACCTTTTGTTGGACTGACCTGAGAACATACCTCAATCCAAGACTCCATCCATACTCTTCTTTCTTGATACAACCACACTGCACTAAACGTGTATTTTCTTTAACACTCACACACTATAACATACTAGAATGTGCTGAAAAGTTCTCGGCCCAATCACATTTAAAAAAAAAAAAAATAAAATAAAATAAAAATCAGTATTCTGATGTTTCGCTACTGAAATACTGATTTTAGAAAATTTCTTGGGCTGAGAACCTTTCCACAATATAGGAATAGATAATTTTGCCTATCACCACGATCACACACCTTCGTCGTCTTTTGAACAAGTCTAGAGAGTTTGGTTTCCTGTTTAGGGTCGGGTTTCCGGTTTCTTCTCCGAAGTCTTATTTTCTTTCACTCCGGGTAACCCCTCGCGTCTTAGTGGCATTATCGCCTTGCTTGGGGGTAAAATAAAATAAACCCTCACATACATACATACATACATACATACATACACAATTGAATTACTGAAACAATCTTTTTTTTTTATAATGATAGTTTTCTCTTGATTAAGAAAAAAAGATGCTTATTAAAATTTTTAAAAAATAACTTATATAAAAATCTTGAGAGTTCAAATCTTCTTAAACAAACTCATCTTTGTACAGACACACTCATCATTTGTTGACTTGACTATGTGTACATTTCGTGCAAGATACCTTTAAAACTTTATTTGTTTGCTATTTTTGTCTTAATTTCTTCTCTTCAATACTAACTGTTAATTTTAACAATTTCAAGCTCCAAGAATATCTGAGAGTTGAAATAATCTTAATTTTTCTCCCATCACTCAAATTGAAAATGATTCTTTTTCTCAACTGGATTTCGTCGTATGCGAGTTTGTCATTTAAGTTTAACCTAGAGGTCACTGAGGTCGCATACCTGACCTTTTTTATTTTCATTTGTTTACCATTTGTTTATCGGAGATTAAGAATTGAGTGGCGGCGCCCATCTCTTCTCCAGCTGTCCTGTGACGTGGCGCAGGGTCAGAGAAGAATCTGACCTAATTTAGCTCACTTTTCCAAGTACAGTGGCATAACGGTGTCAAGCAAGACCTATTATTCACATTCAGACATCTGACGACAAGATGGGGAAAATTAGATTCATGCCTTTATCTTTGTGCATTTTTTTGTGTGTATGAACGGAACACCAGCAGATTCAGCTCTACAATTCGCTGATGGCAACTGTCATCCACAAAAGGTGTAGAAACTGATTTCAAGTGGCCCTGAGATAAGAAATACCAGGTAAATTATCTTCCACAACAAAAATTTAAACATGGACGCTTTAAAAAACTACTTTTTTTTCAAGGTATTTGAATCTGAATAAAGCCCAAAATTTATATTTAAAGTAAATAGCTTTCTTACACTTACAGTACTGGAAGATGTGAAATATTTTTAACCCTCCGTTAGTCATGGGTGGTGGTGTTCAAACACCCCCTATGTGGGGGGGTTTTCAAACAGTAAACACATACCAACCAAGTGGCAAGTGAAATTTTCATGAGTCAAATAATATTTCTGCATAAAGAAAGCAACAAGGAATTTGTTTTATATTTTCATTAACAAAACAAATACTATGAGAATTTCATAGTATTTGTTGTAAGACTAAGGGTTAATTTTTTTAAAATTTTTATTTAATCCGATTAATTTAATTTAAACCTATCTCTGCATATTTTAAATGTTAAATCCATTTTTTTAAATTTTCAATATTGGATTTTTATAAAATTCTTTTTGTCGCTTTTAAAACGTAGAAAAATTAGAAATCTAAAAAAAAAAAAAAAAAAACAGTTTCAAGACGTGCAAGCAAGCTTGTCTCGTTAAAAATCACAAATACGACCGACGAGTGAATATGATCACTCCATGAGTGCTCCATAATTTCGGCCTTGTGCCACATCTAAACTACGCTTAGTGAAAGTTAAATTATACATTATTTTTAAAATATGGTGGGTTTAAAAAAAAAAAAGAGTAACAGAGGGTTAAAAATTCTCTATAAACACTTATTTCTTGTGCTACGTGGTTATTGACATTTTGGAGTCTGAACTAATTAACTTAAAATTCTTTAGGAAGGACATGACAGAAATACCTCCTGTAGCAACCTCAGTCTGTGTGTGTGTTTTGTTTTGTTTTTCCTACTGTAGCGTAGGAGGAAGTGAATAAGGGAAAAAGAAATTAAAAGTTACACTAAATTAATTTCGTATCTCTGGAATTAAACACGCTGAGTATCTATCTAGAGAGAAAAAAAAATTAAACATTTATTTTTATTTTATATACGAAATGTACACATACTCACTCGTAAACAAGGGTAGGGGTTACATAAAGCATAGATACCCACTCATTTACATCTCACCTGTTTCTTACATATATATATATATATATATGTATATATATATATATATATATATATATATATGTCACAGAAAGGAAAACAAAACATTCACACAATAATACACACCTGTTTTGGATGTCCTTAAAATAACAAGCACTCTCCTCACAACAGATTTTAATAATTTGGACAGTTTCAAAAGATTGACCTGCCAAAAGCCGGTCAAATGACTTAAAGTTAGATAAAGAAATTTTGTAAAATCACCTCAGAGAGCTTTCTCATCTCGTTTGGACTTTTATCCACTGTCTTTTCTGGGGTGGGGAAAGAACTTCCCCCAAACAATTTATCCACATTGAGTAAATCCACATGGTTAACTTTTTTTTCTCTTTAAACATTATTGTTCCTTGTTGTCTCCGTGTAATCACGAGAGAAAATTTTAAAATGTAAGTGATAAAAATAGTTTTCCCCCCTTATAAAATTTTATTAATTCTTTCCAGTTAGAATTTTCTTTTTTATCGATTTATTTTTTTTTTGTTTTGTTTTGTAATCTGATAATACATTTTTTTGTTTATACTGTTCTTTGACTTATTTGCGTATTAGGATAAAAAAAACAAACCCAGGTTCAAACATGATCGAGGGGCTGTGGTTTAGTCATTTGATAGGAAGGATTTGTATATTTATTTATACGATTGGACGTACTGTAGGCGCGACATCGGCAAACTTTACTGTAAAACCTTTTCCAAGAATCTAAGGTTTTTCCTGTCCATATCCAGAAGCCGGATGTAATTCCGACAACCAAACACATAAAATATTTGAGCATAAACACGGAAAAGTCGGGTTTATAATGGGGTGGTCCACACCGGCATATGAAATGGGTTTCCCACGATGATCGCATGTGTTGCTCATAAAAATATATACTTATAACAATAGTTGCTGGGACCGTGTATAAGAAAGAGAAAACTCCAATACGGATCATGAGTTTTTCCAGTTTTTCTGTTTTAGCACGACCCTGTCGCTTGATAGCGTTCCGAATTCGAAACAATGAAACGAATCCCCCGAACAAAAATGACGTTCCCAACACAAGGTAAACGAAGAGCGGGGCTAAAACGAAACCCCGAAGATTTTCCAAATTTTGGTTGCCAACATAACATATCCCACCGACCGGATCGCCATCGACGGAGGACATGGCTAGAACGGCGATGCTTTTTACAGACGGAATCAGCCAAGCAGCAAGGTGAAAATACTGCGAATAACTGGCGATGGCCTCTTCAGCCCATTTCAGACCGGCTGCTAAGAACCAGGTAAAAGAGAGGACCACCCACCAGATAGAGGAGGCCATACCGAAGAAATAGATGAGCAGAAAAACAACCGTACACGTGGCCGGTCCTGTCGTATTATATCGAATCATGCCTCTATCACAGGCGACCCCTTCGTGGCCGACAATCAGTCGAATGATGTAACCAATACTGACCATAAAATAGCAAGCACTTAAGAAAATAATCGGTCTCTCCGGATAACGAAATCTTTGCATGTCAATAAAGAAAGTGCTTACAGTGGTAGCTGTAGATATACAACAAAGAATTGACCAGAGACCTATCCAAAAGTTAGCAAATGTTTGTTCGTTATGACCAAAATAAGGTCCATAACAATTGACAGCACAGTTTTTCATTTTGCCCGTTGATATACGATTGTAGTGACCGTGCGCTTGGTCGTCGATTTGCAGGAGGGGTGACCTGCAGCGGCACGAACAATCGTCCCTTCCTGACGATTTGCTTAAATCGTTCAAGTTTTTAGAATTATAATAGGGGTTGTTTTGTTTATTAAATCGCCAAGGCTTCGAATCTCCAAACGGGTTGTAGGAACGATCTGTAGGTAGCAAATAGTGAGGCTTCGAAGGGGGCGAGGGACGTTCGGTAGTGTTCATGTCCATACACAGCTGATCAGTCCCGTATTCAGGTAATTCTTCACATTTCATCCTTTCTGGCCAGTCGAATGAATAGGTTAGCATGATGGGTGCACAACCAGCTTTTGCCCTTTCACATACTGATCGACAAGGGGGTAATGGTTTTTTATAATTTGTCATACATATAGGAAGGTAGAGACTGCACAAAAAAAATTTCAGATCAGGGGAACACTGGATTTTGACCAGTGGCCAAAACTGATGTACCTCTAGCCCAGCCTCTTCTTGAGTGTCCTGGTTGAACTGATTAGGCATATGCGTCATATTATAACCGATTCCTCGACACATTGGCACCGTTATTTCTTCACATGTTCGCCTGTCTTCCTCTTCGCTTGCAACAGAACACAACAGAAGTGCTATACAGCAGAACACAATGACCAGTGGTCGTTTGGATGCGACCACCTCCATGGTTGAGTGGTCGATAAGGTGGATGGTTAAAAATGGGGCCACCTGTTTGTGCAATAGAATATTTTAACACGGGCTTCGTCCGTCTGAATGCCTATACGTTTTTTTTTGTATTTCAGCTTCACTCGGCTTGTCCAATTTTTTTTTTTTTACCGAGTGACCTCAGCTTTTTTTTTCATATTTCTCAAGAATTGTGTTAGGGGTGCCTATGCGTCAGCCCCTTAAACATTTGGGAGTGTGTGCATGTGTGTATGTAATCAGGAGGGGGGCGACTTAGATAAATATACCCACGTAAATTAAAGTGGTCCAGAGTAGACAATCAAAAAGCAGTGTTGGTAGTACGTATACATCTTGTTTTTTGTTTTTTTTTTCCTCTCTATAAAATAAAAGATTTTTTTTTTTGTAAATCACAATTTAAAGAGAGATTGACACAAGTGAAGTGACTTTTTTCTTTTTTTCAACAAGAGAATACAGAAAAATCTGAAATGTTCATGCTGTGTTTGGTGGTGTAAATAAGAATGGAGGTAGACGATATGATGGCCGGTTGTCGGTTTCAATTCAAGCCCGACACTAGTTTCGTATCAAAAGTAACAATAGAAATAATACAATGAGATACAAATACCTGGCAAAATTGTAGTGGCGGTAGTTGCTTTTTAGGTAAGGGAAGAAAAAAACGGCAATATTATTATCATCATCATTATTATTATTATTAATGGTGCTCCTGTGTAAGCAGCAGCAGCTACGACTGCTAGGATTCTCTTCAATAAATCACCACTGCCGCTTTCTTTGCCAGTAGTAAAGTATATAGCTTCTTGCTTGTATTCCAAGAGAGCATAAGATATAGAAGTGGACGTTCGTAGATATTATTACTGAAGATTAAATGCCAGCCAGGTTTGTTAAGATTCCTAGATCTCAGAGGATAGACGAAGGATTTAGCTACAGAAGCCCGTCTTCCTGATAAAGACGACGATGATGTAGATAATGATGAAGAAGGAAGTAGCGTTGTTGTTGTTGGTCTGGCCACCGTAGATAGAAATAAAAGCAGCGAGACTGTAGTCGATTGTCGGTCATCTGAGAACATTTAGTCGATACTTTAAATCGGAAGTGGGATTTCACAGACAAGAACACCCCGTCCGTATTATTGTGTATTGCCGATGTTAGCGCTTGTGAAAGATGAAGGAGAGACGAGCGTTGTTTTCTTGGTAAATCCACTGTGAATTTAAGTAAACAGAACGGCCTATAAGAAAGAAAGGAAACGTTTATGGTATTTTTTTTTTTTTTATGATGCTTGTCCGAGGCGTAGCAATTACTTCGGATGTGAATGAATTTCTGTATTCGTCACGAGGCCCGGCTCTGAACGAGGCTTAAGTAAAGCTAACATTTCTAAGACTTGGACAGGCCTATGTACATGCGACTAGTAAAACCTCAAGATTATAGAGGCAGCTGTAAAGGTAGCAGCCAGTTTGAAAAATAGGATCCATCAGCAGTGGCCCTAGTCACCGTGCTTATAGCAGTAGTCGTCAAGACAGAATTAGTAGCAATAAATACAAGGAAAGGGGGGTATGTAAATTGTGTGTATGAAAGATAGAGAGAGTGATGTTAAATTAGACAAGCTGAAGGTGCGTGTGTATATGTGTGTGCGCGCATGTTTCCTTTTCTGGCATTGCTTCCACAAATAAAATAATTGTAGTGGTTAAAAAAAAGTATTTCCCCCCACCCACCAGAAAATAATTTAATTTTTTTTCTCCTTCAAGGTAAATTTAAATATATATATATATTATCAGGATGGGTTTTTTTTTTAGCCGTGACATTAATATATTCCTGACGTAGTTGGAAGGTCCACTCAGAAAAAAAAATGTTGTGGTAGTGTCTCTCTCTGTCTAAATAATATCACGAAGACTAGTCACAAACAAGAGTTCGAAAGACATTGTGACGACGACGGGATACAACGAGAAGCCACGGTGGCGGGTCTAACACGATGGCTGCAAGCGAGGTGGAGCAACCCTTCACCCTTGGGGAGGAGACTTAAAAAAAAAAGTATAAAACTTTCAAAAATAAAAGTTTTTAAAAAATCTTAAAAAGTAAAGCCACGAGTGTCCCGGATGTTGAATTTGTGTTTCGTATATTACAAAGGGTAGGGAGGGTGTTCCTGTTAAAGAGAAAATGGAAGGATATGCAAAGAAAGAAAGATAGAAAGGAAGGAAGAAATAAAGAAAAGAAGGAAGGAAGAAAGAAGCACTTGTCGTCAGAGCTGCCAATTATCCGGACAAGTGACGTCAGCTGTCAATCAAAAGCTATGGACGGTGGTGCGCCTGACTCCGCCCACCTCACTAGCAGTTGAAATGAATTGTTCTTGCTTTCTCTAATAAGATTTTCTCGCAAGTAAAGCTCATCTCGCCTCTTTATTAATGTCTCGCAAGTTCATTATTTTCTCTTCTGCACTTGCCGGACTTATTGAAATAAAATGCTTTGTTCAAACATTTTTCCTTTCCGTCTCGCTTTTTCTTTCATTCATGGAGGCAAAGCAACCTGCAAGAGAACAAAAACAAAACAAGTTTAAATATGCAATCGAAAGAAGTGAGAGAAAAGACGAAAAAGAAATCAGGGGTTAAATCCAAAACCAAAAAGAAAAGAAAAGAGTAATAAACTACTGGGAGTCTTGTAGGTAGAACTCTCTGATATCGAGGAAAAACGTGATGCTGGGTCTAATCAGAAATGCATTTTTCTACATCACGAAACGTATAGGAGAAAAATAAAAAATAAAAATAAAAAAGCCACATACACAATTTTTCTCACTCTTTTCCAAGATGAAATTTCTTTTTTTAACACTGTGAAAAAATTATCCCTTGCGAGATTTGCTTTTTACTCTTGTGTTAACACACGCGGAAACCAACCAAAAACTTAACCTAGCTTAGTGATGTATACTTTCCTACTACTATGTAAGTTAAAATAAATAAATAAAATAATTCCCGGTTTAAGAACAAAGTGTCGGCTCGTTTTAAGCTAAGAAATTAAATAGAACACACTTTTCAAATTAAAAGTGAAATTTGACGGTGTTCCATATTCTTTATCTGACAGTAAGAGTAAAAGGGAAAATTTTTTTTTTAAATTCACAATATTTTTAATTTTTAAATGAATGTTTAAAAAAAGAAACGAAATGTTGTTTTTTTGTTTTGGATATGAAACCGCGAATTTTCTAACGGACACTGGTTGTGAATTGAAAAACTAAAAAGTAGGAACGAATTACATTTTATTTTTAACAAGTTTTTTTTAGTACTTTACGTTGTTGGGTGAATAATATCAAGTTAGATGTTAAGGTCTGGAAGAGTGCAAAGTAAGATAAAAAGTTGGTAGTTTTAACTTTCAAGTTATCTATATTTTCCACAAAAAACTTTAAAAATTGGATTTCATTAGGATTTAAATGATTATTATTAGCATTTTCACTCTAAGTTAGCAAAAAAAGTAAATATGTGTAAAAAAAATAAAAAATAAAAATAAAGTATGATGTGTCGGTAATAATAAAATAATTTAAAATGAAAACCAAACTCTGCAATCTGTATTTTTGAAGAAGAAAGGTGAAAAATAAATAAATAAAAAACGAACAAGGGTCTGATAAAAAAAAACAAAAAAACTCAAAAATATAGGTTTCTCTCTAAAAATAAATGCATATTTATTAAATTAATTTATTTATTTTTACTTTTAAAGTAAAAAAAAGATAATATAAGTTTATTATAATTTTTCAGAAAATTTTATAAGCCTTTCAGTTTCATTTTTTTTTTTTTTTTTAAATTACGTTTGTCATGTAATGTTTATTTACATTATTTTTACGCTTTGGGGATGAGTAAAAAACAAAAATAAAAACAAAATTAAAAAAAAACATTGTTCATACATATATATATATATATATATATATATATATTCATTATTACACACTTAAATCACACTGACATGTGTTCATACACACAGGTGACATGAGCATACAACAATACATATTGATACATGCGTACATTATGTGTATATTACAATACGTATATGCATGTATGAATCATTCATACAAGCATAATATTCATAACATATGTATTTATGCATACACATATGTATGCATACTTATACGTACGTACATTGTTATTTCTACACAATATTTCTTCATAAATATTTCTATGCACACACACACACACATTTCTATATACTTTGTATATGTAAACTTTTTTGTAAACTTTGTAAAGTTTATATTCATACATACATACACGCACACAAAATGTATATTCATGCATACAAACATGAATACAATACATTTGGGTAGAAATTAACTAGACACAATGAATATCATGTTAGTTTCTCTCTCTCTCTCTCTCTCTCTCTCTCTCTCTCTCTCTCTCTCTCTCTCTCTCACACACACACACACACAGATATATAATTAAATATAAGTAAGTTTGTCGATTAGCTGATTGATACATCCAGCATGCTGAATTCAGTAAGTTTTATAGGTAGACCTGCCCGTCCACTCTTCAGCGGGTACCAGCAATAATTATTCGTACATGGTGTACATCAACCCTTGACCGATTAAAGACCATTTCGACTCAATTATATAGATTCATACACACTCATCATGTATACACATTAACCCAGATTTGTGCACATGTATGCGTGTGTGCGCACGTGTCCCAAGGGAAAATAAAAAAATAAATAAAGTAAAAATCCTTGTCAAATTAAAAAAAAATGTCTTAATATTTTTTTAACATTGTATTCTCGTCTTTTTTTTTTCCTTTGACAAAGTGTTCTTAACGCATGCGCACACATAAAAAAAAACCTCTCAACGCAGCAAAAATTGATAATTTTTACTTGGTTTATTGTTAAATAAACATCAGCAAGTTTGAAAATATACGTCGTTCTCACAACAAGAAAATCATGTCGTACAAGATGCGTCAGTCGTGGTAATAACACTTTAATAGGGCGTGATTTATGGAGTCCTTAAATTGTGAGACAACAACTCTGGTTTAGTTTCGCAAATGGGTTGGTTACCCACTAGGAGGTCCACAACTATCATAGTAACACCATTCATCTAACTCGTCAACACCGACCACGTTAGACTAAGACTAGAGAGACAGGGCCCACGCACGTGCATACAACTATTATTTTTATTTTTTTCTATAATATATTATTTACTTTAGTGGCATATTTTCCAATGCTTCATAAAATGAGGGAGTCATTCCAGATTCTAATTTCACTATCCCATCTCCACGAGCTAAATTAGGCGCGTTATCAAAAAAGGGGGCACGTGGGTTTTATGGCGAAATAATGCGTGCTCCTAACGTTGAAAGATGACAAGTACAAAATCGTTGACTTATCGTTATCGTCAGAGATCCTTTCGTTTTAAGAGCAGAATTTATTTACTTAGTATAGTGTCAGCGATTGCACTGCTGGGTGCGATGTGTAAATTGTCGCCATGATATATTTTTAATTTCGTGAATGTGGGTTGGTTGTTTTTAGCTTTGTCGACGGCACAGTATAGTAGGGTCAGTTGGGCAACGTCTGTGAGACAATTTCTGCGACCACATAACCCTTTACAATATATCTGACCACCTAATTCCCTAGCTCCTTTGATTATGTGTGGAGCGTAGTTGAGCGAGAGACCAACAACTCCTTGTAGCACCAAAAGATGAACTGAAGGCAAGGATTATGGTAGTATTCACCAACTTAAACAAGGAGACCATCCAGAAGAGGTACAGGAGATTCCAAAGTTGTCGGAAGGCCGTAGTTGAAGCCAATGCCGATTTTATTGAATAAATTTACGCTTTTTTGTATTTCAAGAGATCTTTTGTGTAATTTTGGTAAATATATCTTAAAATAAATTGTCAGTATTATTTTCAGCTTTGCATAGTTTAGACGACAATTTATTCATCGCACCCTGTGTGTGTGTGTGGTGCACACACACACATATATGTATATATTAATTTATTTGTTTAAACGTTATTTTTAATGGGTACTCGTATTTAAGTAGATACTCCGTTTTTAAGATTAAACAGTATATATTTATTTATATGCTTGAATAATCGAGAAATCTTGTTAAGAATATATGCGTTAATCCATTTCGTAACGGATTTGTTTAAATCACACACACACACACACACACACACACACACACACACACACACACACACACACACACTCATATATGTTCCACATCACTTGACAAGACACAAGAAGTGTCGAAACAAAATAGCTACTTTTGTAGCATATTGTAACATATCCATGTTATAATTTCTGAATAAATATTATATATATATATATATATATATATATATATATATATATATATATATGTTTCATTAAAAATGACAGACAAGTTATTATTATCCTTAAGATATTTAATTTTTCATGACTTCGTATAATTTTTTTCTTTTCGGAACTCAAATTATATAAGAATAGTCCAAAGCTTTTGTATTTTCAAAAGTACAAAAGCTTTGGACAATTCTTATATAATTTGAGTTCCGATAAGAAAAATATATGAAAATGTGAAAAATTATATTAAAAAATTAATGACAATAACTTGTCTGTCATTTTTATTGAAATTGTATAAAAGAGAGATTGTTGCTCATGTACACAATATATATACATATATATATATATATATATATATATATATATATATATATATATATATATATATCAAATAAATTTTAGACAATTACATGTGTCGTATTATCATTTCTGTGAAGTACATTCGCTTTGTCAGCGATCATTTAAGATGGAGAAATTCAGAAAGTTTTTCAAAAGGTATCTATTTTTGCAGCCCCACACACACACACACACATATATATATATATATATATATATATATATATATATTATCCTACGTCGATGGCATGGTTCGGAGTTTCATGCGTTATGCAATCATCATACCCAATTATTAACTGAAATATCGTAGCTAAATCCAAACCTTACAACGGAAAAGGAGATAGATGCAACTATTGATTTTAGAAGAACTTGTCATCTTAAACCATATTAATAATTCTAATTTACTTAACAAAAGTAGAGATTTAATGACCACATGCTATCATAGAGAAAAATACTTCCATTCTTAGACCCAAATTGATTTTTTTTTTTAATCATATCACCCCTAGCAAGGCGGTAACGCCACTGATGTGCAGGGGGCTACGTAAGAGTGAAAAGATTGGAAAAGAGAAAGCCGGAAACTACATCCTAAACAGGGAACAAGGGATGAGCCTCTTCACCTGTTCAATAGATGTGGGTGGAGTGTGAACCGGGCGATAGTTTAGTCTATATATTCCAATTGAAAAAAAAGAAAAGAATGAAAAGATTGGAAAAGAGAAAGCCGGAAACCACATCCTAAACAGGGTACAAGGGATGAGCCTCTACACCTGTTCAATAGACGTGGGTGGAGTGTGAACCGGGCGATAGTTTAGTCTATCTACTCTAATTGAAAAAAAAAAAGAAAAGAGTGAAAAGATTGGAAAAGAGAAAGCCGGAAACCACATCCAAAACAGGGAACAAGGGATGAGCCTCTTCACCTGTTCAATAGATGTGGGTGGAGTGTGAACCGGGCGATATAAATTCTTTCTTCCCGATTTCTTCTTTACTTTCCCCCTTTCTCTTTTCCCCCCCCCCCCCCGCAATTATCACTTTTAACAATTATGAATTACGTTCCTTTAATTTTTGCTCCTTGCATTATTTTCTAATTTGTAATTTTACTTTTAAATTTCGTTTTTTAATTCTTATTTTTATTTATATTTTGAAAATCTTTATTTTTAGTCTACATACATTGCGTTTTATGATTTACGCCCCTTTGATTTCTTCTCTCTGCATCTTAATATTTTTTTTTATTTTATATTTTAATTTTAAATTTACATTTTAATTTTTATTTACATGTAATCTTAGAATATTTAAATTTTTAATCTTGTTATTAAAAAAGCAGTAACTTTATAAGATTTAATTTCCATGAACATCAAATGAACTTAAGTTCAAATCTATTAAACTGGCAGTTTGAAATATGCACCTGATGACTGCATAACGCTCGAAACTCTAAGTCGTGCCACTGACGTTGGATAATATATAACACAGAAAACCCCTCCCAGCAACAGATGGTTAGACCCATTTGAGGCAGAATTACTAGACCTAATTAAGAAAATTAAATTCAAAAAAGACAATAATCCCTTCCAAGAGAGGCTAAGTAAAGATATTAAAAAGATTAGAAACTCTAAGAAAATATGGGTGAAGGCAGATAAATCGGAAAACTTCTACTTGCTTAACCCCGAAAACTACCAGGAACTCCTCACAAAGAAAATTGGAAACAACTACAAACATGATAAACAAAACACAATTCAACAAATCAACGCAGACACAGCGAAATTCGCGGAAAAATATAATATTAAGGACAGGATAGGAAAAATAACAATAAAAAATGCATACATCCTCCTAAAAGACCACAAGGCCAACTTCCCCAATAATCTGCAAACTAGACTAATAAACCCATCAAAAACGGAACTCGGAATCATATCTGGAAATATAGTAAGAAACATCACCATCCAACTACAAAGGAAATTCCAATACAACCTCTGGGAGAACTCCACTAACACAATCGAATGGTTCAGAGATATTAAGGATAAGAATAAGGCCACTTTCATGCAGTTCGACATCATCGAGTTCTATCCCTCCATCAACAGGAGCCTTTTGATGGAGAGTATAAGATTCGCAAAAGAACATATCGAAATAACACAGGAACAGATAGACATCATTATAGCGTGTAGAAAATCCATACTAAAGGATAAAGACACAACTTGGATAAAAAGTGGGGTAGATAACTTTGACGTCCCGATGGGAGGTTATGATTCAGCACAAATAGCAGACTTAATAGGGATCTACATAATTAACTCACTAGTTAAGATAATTAAACCAACGCAGATAGGATTATATCGGGATGATGGGCTGATTACAATACCTAATAGCAATGGCCCACTGGCATCTAAGATACAGAAATTAATAATCAAAGCAATGAACTCCCTAGGATTAAAGATAGATATCTCTGCGAACTTAAAAATAGTGAACTATCTAGATGTAACACTTAACCTAACGAACAACACCCATAAACCTTTCAACAAGAATAATCAAGCACCCACATACATTAACGTAAGTTCAAACCACCCAAAGTCGATAGTTAATCAAATCCCGAAGGCTGTTAACACTAGAATTAGCAAATTATCTTCCAATGAAAAAATATTCAAAGAAAATTGTAAGATTTACAATGAAGCACTAGAAAGAAGCGGCTTCAAACATAAACTTGAGTATAAGAATAGGAATATAACAAACGAGAAAAGCATAGCAGACAGAATTAGAAAAGTGGAAAAAGTAACAACCAACAATAGTAATATGAGAAATGTAAACAACAATAATAATGAGGCAGATAGAGACATAGAAGGAAATAACCCAAAAACAAATAACTCGAACGGAAACAAAGGGAAAAAGTATAATAGAAACAAACCTAGAAAAAGAAGAATAATCTGGTTCAACCCCCCCTTTTGCAAGCTCCTAAAAATAAACCTAGGAAAACACTTCATAAAATTATTAGATAAACACTTTATACCCAGCAACCCACTAAGTAAGATTTTCAACAGGATGACTGTAAAACTAAGTTACTCCTGTACAAATAATGTAGGAAAAATAATTAAGTCACATAACGAAAAAACATTAAGGAAACTTAACGAAAACAAACTACCTCCGACAACCCCATGCAACTGTAGAATAAAAGAAAGATGCCCAGTAAACGGGAAATGTAACATAGGAAATGTAGTATATAAAGCAACGATATTCCCTGAAGAGAATAAAAAAGAGGAAAAAATATATATAGGTATATCAGCCGGAAAATGGAAGCAACGCCTATATTGCCACAGGCATTCCTTCAGCAACCCTTCCCTAAGAAACCAAACCGCCTTATCGAAACGATTTTGGGCACTGAAGGAGAAAGGAATGACCCCACAAATAAGATGGGAAATTATCAAGAGAGCATTCGCTACACCTAGTTTCAGAAATAGATGCAACTTATGCCTAGAGGAGAAGATCCAAATAATAGGACACGCAGACAAAGGTCAACTCTTGAACCAGAGATGCGAATTAATATACAAGTGCAGGCACAGAAACCGGTACAAACTACCATAATACGAAAAAAGAAAAAAATGGACTTACTACCACATGACCACAGAAACACCAGGGAAATACAAACCCCCTAAATTGCCCATCAGGACTCCGGAAAGTCAGAAGGCCACCCGGACTAAAATTAGAAACATTATAACTGTTATGAGGTCATGCAAGGGCCAAAATTGGTACCTAGACCCTAGGACGGGAGTGAATTTTGATTGGATTTATTTTAATTTTATTTTAATTTTATTTGTATTTCTATTTTAATTTATTTTATTTATTTTATTTTATTTTATTTTATTTGATTTTATTTGATTTTATCTGATTTTATTTGATTTTATTTTATTTGATTTTATTTGATTTTATTTGATTTAATTTATATTACTTAAATTATGTGGGTGAATTTATTTTATTTTATTTTATTTTATTTAGTTTTATTTTGTTTTATTTTATTGATTTAAATTTGGATTCTTCATTATCTAAATTTTAATTCTATTAATGTTATTCATTAATATGGTATTATAATTGTCGATTATAAATTACTTTAAAATTTAGAAAGTTATATCTAAAGGAAAAAACTTTCCAAAAAAAAAAAAATTTAATTGAATTAATCTTAAATTTAATTAAGTTAATTTAATTTAATTTAATTTTATAGAAATATATTTTTTAGAGAAATATATTTTATGTAATATTTCGTAAATTAAATTTAGAGTTACCTTATAAATTATCTTCTAATAATATTTTAATATATTAACATTAGCTTATATTTTATAAATTTATATTATATAAAATTTAATTTACTTTCTAGCCTATATTCTTAATACACGTATTTCTCTTAAATTTTGATGATTCACTTGTAGGGTTATAAATTTTATTTAAATTTAAATTAGGATCTATTAGATGGCAAGGATTGACTTATTAATATCAATTTAGCAAAAATTGGATGGACTAGGATTGACGCCCAGATAGTATAAATTGCAAAACTAATAAAATTACCTTTAGATGTGAAGTAAGATAAGATAAGATAGCTGGAACTACTCAATTCAGCCATTGGAGTTACAATAAGGGAAACCGAGACAATATCTAAACTGGGAAAGAACACAAAATTTTAGCCTACTACTATCATGGAGAGGTAATGGTGATAAAAAAGAAGTAAGAAAGGAAAGATCATAGAAAGGCTCTAACATGAGTGTCACCAGAATTAGGTTATTGCCATAAGTGGAAAACGGGGACTGATGCTGTTATTAGTATTATTATTATGAAGATTGTTATTAATATTATTATGAAAATTAATATTAATATTAATAATAATATTATTATGAAGATTAATATTAATATTATTATGAAGATTATTATCATTAGTAGGAAAAATAATATTATTATTATTATGATTATTATCATTAGTGGCAAAGAGGCATCCTTGTAATATGGGGGACGAATTACTAGCGAGATTAGTAGGTGAAATATCACTAGGATGGGTACTGAATTTAAACAATATCGTCAAACAAGTTTAACTGCGAACTAACACAAATGGGACAACCTGAGAATTTAGTAGGATCTAACGTAAGGGAGGATAAAACCTAAGTTAATTGATCCGGTTTACTTGAACCAGATGGATTTAGTGCATACAAAGAAGGGGAAGCCTCAATAACATAACATAGTTGGATACTGAAACAGTAATAAGAAACGGATAGCACAGATAACTGACGGAACCAACGAAGCTGATTGAAACAACGAACTGAGGAATGACCCTCTATCTAATCAATAGGAATGGATATACGGAAACCAAATAAGAAAAATTAAATAAAGAAAGATTGAGAATATGTAGGTTTAGAAGGAGAGGTTGAAACTACCTAAATGGGCGAAGGAAAGAAAATCGAAAGTGGAAGGGAGTGGATAGAAGTAGACACCAAGTCTGAAAAATGGTCTCTAGTGAAGACAGATAAAAGGAGGTGCGAAAATTAGCATACTAGTGGGATAAGATGGGAAGAACGGGGGAGTAAATAAATATTAATAAAACAGGAAAGTTAGCAGGAGTGGTAGTAGGAAATAAGACAGGACTGCTGGTAACCAACGACACCTATCGGAATGGAAGTTCAAGGAATTTAGATATAACATGGATATAATATAGTCTTGCAACAAATAGAATGGAATTATCTTATCAACAATTGAGTAAAGAAAAGAAATAATAGCCTTAACTTAATCTAATTTAACTTATCACAGAGCTAGGAAAATAAAAATAAAAATAAAATTTTGGCTTAGAAATTTGAATTATGAATTGATGTATAAATTTGCTGGTGACATTAGTCACGTGTTGTTTTGTTTGTATTAAACTTCTCCTCCCACTATATCCCGACAAATGGAAACGGAAATACTTATTATAGTGGGCTATCCTATGTTGCCTCCCCCTCCGCCTGGCCTTGACTGAACTTTCATTCCGTAGTAATACGACATGAAACAAGTCGAATAGGGCCTTCCGTCTGATGAAGTCGGTGATTGTTGGCAACAACAATTATTGACTGAAATAAATTTATTACGGAAATATGACCGGTGTTTAAAGTTTTTCTTAAAAGAAAACAGTATATATATATATATATATATATATATATATATATATATATATATCCGCTGTATTACAGCTCATCCGATTGTTTTTTACTTAGGATTGAAACCCGACCGAATTGGCGTCAGTCGGCGATTCTACCTCTGAGCTATGGGCGCTCGGTAGAAGGAGGCAGACTTTTAGCGTGTGGTATACCATATATTCATACGCCAGTAGTGAGAGTGTTCTAATTCAATACTGAATGAATGATGCATTCATATATATATATATATATATATATATATATATATATATATATATATATTTAAATTTAAATATATATATATATAACGCCACTATTTTGTCACTGTCTTCGGTCATCCGCCACGGTAGGGATGGACTTATATTTTCAATTCATTTCTCTTCATTGTTAATAACTTGAATGTTCTATGTTTACTGTGTGTTAATATTTACTCTTTGATAATGGCTTATGTGAGCCGAAAGCTTAGACCTGATTAAAAAATCAACAATTACTGTGATTTTTTGTTGTCTTTCAACGACATCACCATCATATATATCAGACGGTATGAACGGACCCTACACAAAATTAATAGACAAAACTTGTCTATATTATTCAATGAAAGCTGCATTAATATATATATATATATATAAGCTCTGTTCATACATTGAACACTGTTTTATTACCAACCGAATAATAATACTATACATATGTGAACTCTCATATGTATATTTACTAATTCACGCTACTATATATATATATATATATATATATATAGTGGACTGAAAAAGTAGATACTATATATATCAATATCATTCAACTACGACAGTGGTTGAATATATTATTAAGTCCGACATTGAATGAGTCTAGGAAGCTTTAATCTTCGCCACTAATTCAGTTTCAACGAAATTTCAAACAGTTTACTAAGCCACATTTTGAAAAAAATTTTGAATTTTGGTTCAGTAGGAAAAAATTTACATCACAATATGTGAAGTCCGAAAAGGGAGACTAATTACATAAGTGAGTGACTAACACTTCTAATAATAAATCTTATTCTTTATAACTTTTTATCTGCTTAATATTTTGCATGCGGTTTTCAACATTTAAATTCTGATGATATCTTTTATCATTTTTGTCAATCAAACATTGGTTATCACTTATCATTTTTATCAAAATTGATTATTAGAATTAATTATAAATAATCAATCTTTTGTGTTTTTTTTTAATCAATTGCATATAATGTTTTTCTTGTTAATATTTTTAATACGGTTTTCAGCATTAAAATTATATCAAATTAATAGCAATGCCTGAAAAAAACATGGTCCACACACACACACACACACACACACACACACACACACACACACACACACACACACACATGAATTCATTTATTTTTAGTCCAACTTTTTTACTGCTCGAGTTTTCAGGCTGACAGACATAATACACACTGTTTAAAATTAATACAATACGTCTATTTTAACCACGGTTATCCAGAAAAATAACCTTTGAATATAAGGAAGTGAAAACAGTACTACTGAATCATAGAGAGGAACTGATGGTTTTACGTAAACGTATTACGTAAACTTATTTGGTTTTCAAAACTCCAATATACCATAATTTTTTAATTCTAATTTTAAGCTAAACATCCCAGGCCCTTTAACTCATGAAGTAGCATAAAATCAAATACAAAAAAAATCTTAAATCCAACCTGCTGTTAAAACTTATTACCTACCTATTTATATAATGTATGGTTCCACTATATATCATACCCAAAGAAAATTAAAATGTCATGCCATGACATAAGGCTACTATGTTGCCTTCAGTCAGTTAAGTGCCATACGTGATACACGCTTGGGCGATCATGTCTCGAAAGAGACAATGACTGACTGGGCAGAAGATTATCCCGCAGTAGGTTGCCATTGCTTTCTGCGGTAGACTGGTTGACGACCAAGGCTATAGAACCCAATCTGTCCTATTATTTAACCCATAACTGGAGGGAAGAGACGGATTAATACCTTTCCCAAGGGTATTTGCGCGTAAGTGAATGCAATGAATTCAGCTGGAATTCGAACTCGGCTCCCCTACTTCTCATTCCGAGCCGATATCCAATGCACTAGTTCAAACTAATTCTCATTTTTGATTAAACAATATTGACACACCTACAAGCATATTCTCTAATTATCACTCCCTAATTTTATAAATAACCATAAATTCATCTTATATTTTAAAAATAAATCATTTTCACTATTTATTTTGAAATATCACTTGAAGAAGAACAGTATTGTTCTGAAACATGAAAATTTTTGTGTAGTGATATTCTTTTATAAACCATTATAATAATAAAGTTACAATATATATATGTATGTGTGTGTGCCTTCAAAAATTCACTAAAAATGAGCATACGTTGATGAAAAAATGCTCCAAAAAAACTTAATAAAAACTAAATGTATATTAAGTGACTTGCATTGTAGAAGTTTCTTTTTAGTGAATACTAAAAACAGAAATTAGTACGACAAGCCACGTTTTGCGATTGATGAAAATATATTTCGTAATAGAAATATCCATTTTATTTGAGTTGGTTCTTCAGAGAGGCTGTCTATCTAAATGGATGGGCTGGTTTGTCTCACGAGTTCACTTCACTTGCAGGCATTTTCGCTATCACGGAAAAGATCAAAAAACTGATCCTGACTCTCGGTGATCCGTCACAGCACAGTCCTAACACAGACTCACCGGTAAAACGCTCATTACTATCATTTAATATTTGTTACCAAAATTTCTAGTGGGGACAATATTATCTTTTAATATTTCCCTGGTTTGATTTCATTTTTAATGAAGCTAAAGAATATTATCTTTTAATGTTTCCCTGGTTTGATTTCATTTTTAATGAAGCTAAAGAATTAAATTTGTAGTTTCCAACAAACAAAATATTCTGGTGTATTTCAAACAGAAATTATATTACCTGGAATATAAAATTTCGAAAAAAAACAAATTTTTTTAAATTTTTAAAAATCTTGTAAAAATAAAATATACATCTGTGACACGTTATTTTTAGAAAATTAGCAAATATAAAGTTAAATTAATTGGATTTACACAAGTATTACTTGTTTATAGCATGAAATTTTGAATAAATGGATTTCTTAATCACGGGGGTGACAAGTGATTGATGTGTAAAGCGAATGATGACAGCCAGATGACGTGGGAAGTGATTGATGACAGCTAAATATAGTTAACCAGAACAGACATATTTGTTCAATTTTTTTTTCTTGTAAGAGGTAAAAACCGTGAAACACATGACCTTTTAAAGTAAGGTAGAAAATACCATACTAAAAAAAAAAAGAAATCTTCAATTGCATACAAAAATTTTTTAAAATTATTTAAAAAATACGATGATTCAACGATTTGTATTTGACTTTTCGATTAGTAAATCTAGTCTTCACTTAATAATTTAATAACCGAACCCGGACAAAGTTTTGTAGAACTTTTTAAAATTTTATATATGTTATTATTACCAAAAAATTCAATGCATTTTTTTTCTTCAGTCTATAATATGTCCTTAACAAATTTTATTTATAAACTTTCATTTATAAAAGCAATTAAAAGCTTAATATTTCAAAAATAATTTTATTCGTTTGTGAATAAATCCTGAAAGTTTCATTAAAATCCGACAATTATTTGATTTTTGCAAGAATTTCAAATTTAATATGCTTTTCAACGGAAAAGAAAACTGAGTATATATTTTCCATTGTAAGCTCTGATAACGATTTGGTTACTAGCTGACGAAAACCGAAACAAGATCTTTTACCAAAATTTCGAATGTGTTAGAAAGGATTTTTTTTTAAATAATTAAAAAAACTTTGATCTTTCCTCTTAATAATGACATAAACATTTTGATTGAAAAAATTCGTTTTTATTAAGTTTGGGTTTTTTTTTTCTCCAGCAAATTAGTGGAGATACCTAGGCTAGATCTATGTCACTAAGCCAGATCTAGGTTTTGTCCAACAGTTTTGTGGTTCAGAACACAGTAGAGAATATGTATTAAGTCCAATACCTGGCTACAACAGTTGTTAACAAAGAGTTTAGTTAAATGAAGATAACTATATGGCATCCGTAAGTGGCATTGCACATGAAATGAGAATAATATACTCCAGTGATTGCAATAAAGGGTTCGGTTCAAACTTCCTATCACTTGATAAAGGCCGGAGCATACAACAGCCGTAAAATTGGCTATACAGAAGAGAATAACAGTTGGAACAGTATACATAATTAGAATAAATACTGTTTGTACAATTAAAGGAAGGACATGTTCATTATAGAAGTAGAATGTTTAAATATTTACGTTTTGTTGCCAGCACAGTTATATAATATAACCCTACATCCTGGTGTAGGACTAAATATTAAATATTTTAGATACATATTTCCAGGGGAATAATCCTTTCAGCAGAAATGAAATATAATGTTTTGAGTGGAGCACAGAAGAAAAGAGCTGTAAAGAAGGACAAAATAAGAAAACTTCCAAAATTAACATCGTGGCTCAACACAGTTGTAATAACAGCCACTCCTTCAGATATAGCATCCATTCCTGCAATATCAGCCAGCAATATTGTCACTTCAGATATAGCACCCATATCTACATCCATTCCTGCAATATCAGCCAGCAATATTGTCACTTCAGATATAGCACCCATATCTACATCCATTCCTGCAATATCAGCCAGCAATATTGTCACTTCAGATATAGCACCCATATCTACATCCATTCCTGCAATATCAGCCAGCAATATTGTCACTTCAGATATAGCACCCATATCTACATCCATTCCTGCAATATCAGCCAGCAATATTGTCACTTCAGATATAGCACCCATATCTACATCCATTCCTGCAATATCAGCCAGCAATATTGTCACTTCAGATATAGCACCCATATCTACATCCATTCCTGCAATATCAGCCAGCAATATTGTCACTTCAGATATAGCACCCATATCTACATCTATTCCTGCTAACAATCATCTAGTTTCAGCAGACTCGCCATTATTGCCTGTTGATGCTGCTGGCGATATTTTACAAAAGGAAATACCCAATTCTGTAACAGTCAAGGAGTTTACAATCCAAGAGACAGAATCAGGGCTATGGAATATTAATGATACTAGCACAGTAGATTACTGGATTCGTAGTGGGCCTTCATCATGTCAGAATCATGATAGCAACCTTTCAAACTCACGCAGAGTGTATAAAACAGCCAGAGTAAAGAACATGAAACCAAGGTATTTATCAAATAATGTTTTCAAACGTGAACTGCGGAATGGCTACTGTGTAAAATGTGTATTCACCATCCTAAGGTCGTCTGTACTGTTTTGTATGTTGCTTATTCTCTAGGAAAGAATCTACGATTGCTACATCGGGGTTCAATGACTAGAAACACAGCAACATTATTGTAGAACATGAAAATGGAGAAGAACATCGAAACTACAATACAGCATATTTGATAAAACATACGGAAACTGGAAATATGGATTCTTTATTACTTGAGCAACATCGCTCAGAGCAGAAATACTGGATTAAAGTGTTGACACATGTTTCTGTAATTCGCTTTCTTGCCTCTATGGGTTTGCCATTTCGTGGAGAAAATCAGATTATTGGGTCAGCAAAAAATGACAACTGTTTAGGTATACTAAAGCTGATGAGTGAATTTGATTCTTTCTCGGAATAACAACTCAAAATGTATGAAAATCCTGGAAAAGAGAATGCGTCATATTTATCTGAAAATATTTATGAGGCATTTATTGAATTTAATGGGACGACAGGTTCTTTGGGCTACTCTTGAAGAAGTAAAAGAGTCAAAGTATTATTCTACAAGTGAAGATTCCACTCCAGACATACAGATCAACTAACATTTACTGTCAGATGCATTAAAGGCTGTGAGCCTGTGGAACGTTTCTTTATGTTCATCCCTATCTTTTCTGATGAAGCAAAGGATCTAACAGACACTACTGTAGAGTATTTACGTTATTCCGACTATTGTCCTCATCTTAAGGACACATGACCCAGTGGATATAGACGTTGGTTAGTTCCTGTAACTTGACTCTTAGAGTTGTTAGTTCAATACCAGGCTACAGCAGTGGTAAACAAGTAACATGCAGGGTTAAAGGGAGATAACTGATGATTTCCAACCGAAGCATTATTACGCAAGGAATGAAGATCATATACCCCAGCGATTGTAATAAAGGGTTCGGTTCGAAATTCTTAGCACCTGAAGAAGGCCGGAGTGTACAACGTCCGAAACGTCGTACAAATGGCAACAAAGTTGGAAAATAGTCTGAATAATTTAAATACTGTAAATATTACCTCATCTCAGAAATATAGACAGACACTATTGTGTGTGTGTGTGTGTTTTTTTTTTTTTGTTTTTTTTTTTCTTAATGAGAACAAAATTCCACTCTCAAACTGCCGTAGTCAGCCATACAATCATGCCTCAAATATGCCTGGGCGATATACTGGATTGCATGTATGGATTCATCAACTCAATAAATTCGCCATCTATGTCCCCTGTAACTAAACTTGGCTTGGAATAAAACAGAACAGTTTTGTCTACAGACTGTGAAATTCCTTAACTTTTGTTCAGCATCTGTATATATTTTTTTGCTAGTTTTACTCATCGTTAGAATGTATTGACATCATCTTCAAGAAAATATTTTGTGGTCAAGCATCTGTCTCATACATGATGGTCAGCACATTTTGATGCTGTTCATGCTCTATATGGGGGTTTTGAGAAAATCAAACATGCACTGGATTCTCTATCAGCTGACAATGAACATCAAATGAATACAAGACAAGAAGCAGAAGGAAAAAATGGAAAACCTGGAAATAATCTTTCTTACAATTCTTTGGAATGACATGTTAGAAAGAATGAATAAAACAAGCAAGGTCATTCAATGGAAAGATGTGAACATCCTTACTGCGAGGAATCTTCTTGAGTGTATGAAAACCTATCTTCAGAAAACCAGAGACAAATTCATTGAATTCAAAGCCAAGAGTATATGTTCAAATATAGATTCAGTCAGTCAGTTAAGTGCCATACGTGATACACGCTTGGGCGATCATGTCTCGAAAGAGACATGACTGACTGGGCAGAAGATTATCCCGCAGTAGGTTCCCATTGCTTTCTGCGGTAGACTGGTTGCCAACCAAGGCTATAGAACCCAATCTGTCCTGCTATTTAACCCATAACTGGAAGGAAGAGACGGATTAATACCTTTCCCAAGGGTATTTGCGCGTAAGTGAATACAATGGATTCAACTGGAATTCGAACTCGACTCTCCGGCTTCTCTTTCCGAGCCGATATCCACTGTACCACAACGCACAATATAGATTACAGTGACAAAAACAGTAATTAAAACGAAGTGTATGTCTTAATTGATATGACGGATCAGTAGAAAAAGTAATGCTCAGTTAAACTGAAAAATTCAAGGTGGAAACTTTCCTCCCTGTTCTGGAGACTCTCACATTTAAACTGACAAAAGGTTCAGAGGCTTATTCACAGATTGGAAATCTGTTTTCTTTCTTCAGTGAATTGAAAACCATTGCTTCTGATGCACCAAAGAAAATGTGTGAACATCTGGCTAATATGTATCACAAAGACCTGAATTATGATGACTTCCTCAATGACTGTGAGCATCTCAAGCCCTACATGGCTCTTAATGAAAATCGTGACTCTTCCTCTGCACTGTACGGAAAAATAATTTTGGGCAATTTGAAATTTGCATTTCTGAATGTTGAAATTGCACCCAGAATGTTCGTGTGTATGATGGTGACCAACTGTACAGGAGAACGTTCTTTTGCAAGAATGAAACTTGTAAAAATATTTCGTATCACAATGGAGCAGTATCGTTTGAACAGACTTTCACTCACGTGCATGGAAGATGACATCCTATTCCTAAAGACCATTGACTTCCAGTCGATAATAAAGCAATTCCCTGAAAAGAAATGGCGCAAATGTTTGTTGTAAGAAGTTCGTAGTAATTTACGAACAAGCCTCCCAATACTATCACACGAACTCGGGTGTCCATCAAGGTTCTATTCTAGGTCCTACGCTTTACCTGATCTACATTAACGACCTCTCCGATGTAATAAGATCCAAGTAGGCATATAAGCTGACGACTCTACAGTTTACTCTCGCCTAAACCAAAAATCTGCCGAGGCTGACAAAGCAAGCCTCGCTGCCGAGTTTGAAAAGGACCTCCAATCCGAGGTGTACTGGGGTAAGAAATGGCCCGTGAATTTTAATGCTTCCAAAACGAAGCTGCTATCTATTAACCATCACAGACAATCGCCCCTACCCCTCATTACATTAGCATAGAACAGGATAGTCTCCTTGAAAATAAAACACTGCGCCTCCTTGGGTTAACTCTCACACCAGACCTCAAGTGGAATGTCTATATAGAATCCATAGCTAAATCCGCTGCTAAGAAGGTCGGTTCTTTGTGCAGGGCCAGGACGTTTTTCTCGTTTGAAACAATCCTGCCCATATACAAATCTACCATCCGCTCGTGCATTGAATACTGCTGCCATATCTGGTCGGGTGCTCCTGCTATCCACCAAGGGATCCTTGACAAAATTCAACGGAGAATATGTAATATGATCGATCCCGATTTGGTAGCTAGGATACAGTCGCTTTCGCAGCTACGCAATGTGGCTTCCCTGTGTCTCTTCTACAAATACTTTCACGGCTTCTACTCCGATGAACTTAGCTCACTGGTACCCCCTATATATGAATTTATTCGAGCCACAAGATTAGCAACTAGATCCCACCCTTTTACTGTATAAATTGTAAACGCAAATTCTACTCTAACAGCTTCTTTTCTCGCACTTCCCGCCTGTAGAATTCCCTTCCATTTACTTGCTTTACCGACAGCTACAATCTTCAAGAATTCAAATGTAAAGTCAATAATCATCTCCTGTCTCACTAAACTGCATCCTCTCTCTCTCATGCTCTTTTCTCCGTCCACCCCACTCTCATTAGTATTCTCATCTTACTCTTACCCACTTCCTGACACCCCCTGTAACCTGTCACTCTTTTCATAGCTTTCCTCATATCTAACACCCTGCACAATAGTGGCAGTAAAATGCCTTGCTTGGGACGACACGATTATAAAAAAGAAAAAAATTCATACTGTGTCATCTAATCTGTGTGGCTTACTGAGCATTATTGTGTTTTTCAAGCTTTTGTATTGTTCAAATGTTTATCATGTTGGTTAGTTGCTACTGTACAGAATATTTTTAATGTTTTAACACCAATTTTGTTGAAGTGCCAATAAAATAAATATATGTTTAATATTATCGATCATTGACTTTTTATTTAAGTGAGTGACTATCGTATTAGTCCCAGGACACTGGTTTACACAGAGGCCCATGATGCTTTTAAGACGGCTTTGATTACTAAGAGGAAACCCGAAGGAAATTTTTTTTAATATTAAATTATATTTTTCAACTGTTTTGTGTGTGTGTAGGGGGAATCCTGTTCTTATTTTGAAATGGTTTAAAACATGCAAATGATAAACTGCGTATTGTTTTTATATAGATAATTTGAAAGTATACAATGGTTAGTATTGACCTTTTTTATGCAAAATGTTAAAATTTGTATTCTTAATTAAGAATGTAAATTAAGCAGAAACTGAGCATTTTTAATTGACAAAAAGATAATAAATGAATTAAGAGGTTGTCCATTGATTTGTCCGCACTTCTCTTGTATTTTTTTAGTTAATTTTTTTTTTTTTTTCGGTGATAATTTCCACAAACCGATTTTAAAATATGGTAAGGCATTTGCTAATTTTTTTTTCACTAAAAGAATGAAAACACGAAACGGAAGTATTAAATTCCATGGTAAAATCATTACATGTGTTTTATTGCCTGAAGATTTTCGTCAAAATTAAATTTGAAAAAGAAAAGATTAAGATCGAAGCAACATTAAATTGTCTGCTGAAAAATTTGATACAAAACTAAAGACTTGTGAGATACCAAAATCCCAAGGTACCACTAAAAATGAGTATACACGATGAAAAAATGCTCCAAACAATGTTTTATCGGCAAAATCTTTATGTTATTATTCATGAAAAGACTGAAAGATTTTTGTATTATTTGATTATATTTTTTAATCATTTTTAGAATCTTCAAAATTTTGGTTAATTTCTTTCTTTCCTCAGCGAGTGAACATAAATTTTAGCGTCTTTTTTGGCGGAAACCACATTCATTTGGAAAGTCTTGCAAAAATTAAATAATTGTCGGTTTGTAATGAAATTTTTAGGACTTATTCACAAATTAATTAAATTGTTTTAGAAAAGTTTTTTTTCATAAAATCTTGATGAAAATAATTTTTTTTTTTACATCTTAGTCGCCCCCACTTATTTGATTTTATGCAATTTCGAAAAAATCATTTTTGTAGGGCTTAAACGTTTATACAGTGTTTTGCAAAAAAAAACAAAAAAAAACAACTCCCACATAATGGTAAAGATAAGATATTAGTGGCAATGGTGTCTCCGTCCAGCTAGTTTCATACCATTATGTGGGTGGCATTTCTGATGCACCCTGTATTAGTTATAAGCAGAATATGCCATTTTCTTTTAAACGAAAGTGTTTGAATATAAAACTAAAATAAATCTTTAGATATTTAAACAGAGTAAAGCTTTAAGTCAACGAATGAGATAATTAAATAAACTTAAACACCATATGCATCCCAAGCTTAATTGAAATTCAAATGTGCGTTTAGCCATTATAGTGGAAAACATTATTTGGGCAAAATGTAAAATTGTCAAGCTGACTTCTAATTCATGGACAGTTGCGTTCATTTTCATACTAATATTTTTGGAATAGCCACTAATTCATCTCTTATCCCTCCACCTATGGGTTAAATAGCAAAGTAGATAGGGTTCTCTAACACTGAGTCTAAAAGAAAACCCTGCGTTCCAAATTGTAAAGAAGGTAATTGGAAACCATAAGAAAACATGGAAATTTGCAAATAATTAAGAACAAAAGTAAATGAATATGTAGAGAGACATGATCGTCTACATACTGAATAGACATGGTATTAAAATAGGGAACAAAGATTAATCCGATCCCTAATACAGTAGCTGTGTAATTTTTTTTAAAAAGTTTATATCTTTTTAAACTCTGTTGTCCATCCAATCCAAGGAGTAAGTGCCACTCAAAGTAGGGAATTTTTTAAAATAATCATCTCACCTCAAACAAGGCAGTACTGCCACTGGTGAACAGAGGGGTACATAAGAGGAGAACGAAGAGAGAGGAGAACCGGTCACAGTAGGTGTCGGAGAGTGGGTAAGAGAAGGACGGGTACATTGGTGTGAAGAGAGCTGCGTGAGAGTAAAGTGTAAAGTGAGAAGAAGGATGGGAGTCAAGGAGATAAGGGGTGACAGTTGACGTTGCATTTAAACTCTTGGAGATTGTAGCTATCAGGGAAACAAGAATTCGAAAGAGGGTACCACAGGCGGGAGGCGCGAGTAAAGAACCTGGTGGTGTAGAAGTCGCGGTTATACTTGATTGTTTTCACGGTAAAAAAAGTAGGACCTTGTCTAGTAGATCGAGTAAATTCGCGCGGGTGGGGCACCAAGGAGCTAAGCTCGTCGGTGCAAAATCCGTGAAAGTATTTGTAGAAGAGACAGAGAGAAACCACGGTGATAGAGACAGGAGACGGGTCGCCTGGTCAGGATCGACCACAATGCAGGTTATTCTTTGGATTTTGGATAGGAATGCTATATGCGCGTATGAAGAGGGAGAAAGGGGTTGCATATTATGAGGATATGTTGGATTTAGCGTTATGTAGGAGTTATACACCTTGTATACAAATAGGGTTTATACATACAGCGGTAATAAATTCAAGGAAAAGATTTGGTAAATGATCCCAATTGATTCTAATAATATTAGAATTGTTGTGGTGCAGTGGATATCGGCTTGGAACGAGAAATCGGAGAGGTGATTTCGAATTCCAGTTTAATTTGTTGAAAACACTTACGCGCAAATACCCTTGGGAAAAGTATTAATCTATCTCTTCTCCTTCCAGCGATGGGTTAAATAGCAGAACAGATTGGGTTCTACTACCTTGGTTAGCAACCAGTATACTGCAGCAAATAATGGGAACCGACCGCGGGAAAATATTCTGCTCGGTCAGTTATGTCTAAAAAAAGACATGATCGCCTAAGCATGTATCACGTATGGCACTTGACTGACTGAATATTAGAATAAATATGAAAATTGATCCAACAGAGAGCTCGATTTAAATGTATTTTACAGAGGAAATATCTGTTACTCGAAGCTGAAGAAGCAGGTTTTGAGGGCCTGCTTAAATGGCTATTCTCCAGATGCAATATATTCAGTTTATATATATATATATATATATATATATATATATATATATGTCTAACAATATTATTATATATATTATATATTGTCCTGTTTACGACGTTTCGGCCGTTACACGCTCTGCCCTTCTTCAAAACGTGGTAAACAGGGCAGTAAAGATGAGAACAACAGTCCGAGCAATGTAAATACCAACTCAGAAGTGTATATATATATATATATATATATATATATATATATGTGTGTGTGTGTGTGTGTGTGTGTGTGTGTGTGTGTGTGTGTGTGTGTGTGTTTAACAAAAGTTGTCTACACGTGATCTGTTGCTATTTTTTGACGATAGGGTGATCCAGTGCTGACTTTTTCGCAAAATGCGGCATTGGTGAAATCGAGACTTTTTCCGATGACAACTTCGCTGGACTAGTCATGTTACAAGGATGAGTGACGATAGAATACTTAAGGTCCTCATGTATAGCCAGCTTGACAGTGGACAAAAGACTGTTGGACGGCGGTGGATCAGATATAGAGACAAGCTAAATAATAACATCTAAGCTGTCAATGCGCCGTATATTAACTTCGAGCCGGTTGCCTTGGATATAAATAACTGGAGGTATTTGTGCCAGAGTATCAGAAATTTTGAAATCAGTTGTATTTACTGGTTAAGACGGGGTGATAGCATCTGTTAGGGTTCCAGCTATGGATAAATAGTCCTTAAACAGGGGTCAAAACTCGATAAAAGTATAAAAATAGATTTTTATATTAAAAATACCAGCAATACATCTTTGAAAAAAAATTACCAGCAATACACTTGACGATCGACAAATGCCCTGTTTGCAAAAATACATCAATGAAACCTGATCGACAAACCAATTTCTTACAAAGAGCACATATTCTATTCATACGAACCTATCTTAAAAAATCTTATCAGCATTAAATAACCTATTGAGGTTGATATGCCGTAAAACTAAATAAAAGAAACGACTGACTGGTTAAGAGACGGAAAACAATTTCGAAAAGTGTCAACAAATATTTCTGTGGCTATGATTTCGAGATCTTCACTGTTGCATAATATGTGAACTTATATGCAGATCACTAGCGCGACTGAAGTGTCACATACGACGCAAACATAAAAACTAAACGAGGTTGTCAGATCCTCATACATCGAAATCGACGGAAGAGTCCATCATCATAATGATTTGGGTCACAGTGTCGGGCCAGGAAAGTTTTTCCGCCTGGATCCATCTTGCACAAATACAAATCAACCATCCGACCGTGCATAGAATACTGTTGTCATATCTGGTCAAGCGCCCCTTCTGTTCATCTCAGGGTTTTCGACAGGCTCCAAAGGAGAATTTGTGATGTGATTGGCCCAGACCTGGCAGATCGACTCCAGCCACTTTCTCACTGGCAGGATGTGGCTTCCCTCTGTCACTTCTACAAATATTTTCATGGCTTCTGTTGCAACGAAATTAGGTCACTGGTGCTCCCCCCTACGAATTTACTCGAGCACCCTTTTACAGTTAAACCTAACAAATGCAGCCGACAATTCTTCTCCGTCAGCTTCTTTTCTCGCACTTCCTGCCTGTGGAACTCCCTTCCGTATACTTGCTTTCCTGATTGAAACCTCCAGGAATTTAAATGCAATGTCAATTCCCATCTCTTATCCACTTGACGCCAGTCCTTTCTACATCACCCCGTGTATCTAGTTCTTTTCCTTTCTCTCTACCTTCGCAACTGTCTTCATACCTGTGTTCCTATCTTTCTTTTGCTCTTTCACTGACACCCCCTGTAACTGGTTCTTTCTCTTCACTCTCCTCCGATCTAAACTTTTACTCTCTTATGTAGCCCCCTACGCATCAGTGGCGGTATCGCCTTGCTTGGGGTGAAATGATAATATATATATATATATATATATATATATATATCACGAATGGCTGTTACGCTCGGCGGTTTTTAAAGTGAACCTCTTTGTTTCTATTAACAAACTTTTTCAGACTTTAACGATAGGGGAATATAACAACTGGATGAAACAGGAAGATTTTGATACTACCCCAACTGGCGCTTGCTCATGTGTGTACGTGGGTGAAGACAGTAACGGCTCTGGGTACTGGCACCCGAGCAAGCTGAACTTTTGTGTCATTATATATATATGTAATTTTCACAAGCAAAAAAACTGAAAATAATGAGTTTATTACAGTATATAACTTAATATTTAAGCTAAAAAGAAACCGTCAATTGAACAGGTTAAGAGGCTCATCCCTTGTTCCCTGTTTAGGATGTGGTTTCCGGCTTTCTCTTTTCCAATCTCCTCCCTTTTTTTTTTTTTTCAATTGGAGTAGATAGATCTATCTATCGCCCGGTTTACACTCCACCCATGTCTATTGAACAGGTTAAGAGGCACATCCCTTGTTCCCTGTTTAGGATATGGTTTCCGGCTTTCTCTTTTCCAATCTCCTCCCTTTTTTTTTTTTTTTCAATTGGAGTAGATAGATCTATCTATCGCCCGGTTTACACTCCACCCATGTCTATTGAACAGGTTAAGAGGCACATCCCTTGTTCCCTGTTTAGGATATGGTTTCCGGCTTTCTCTTTTCCAATCTCCTCCCCCTTTTTTTTTTTTTTTTCAATTGGAGTAGATAGATCTATCTATCGCCCGGTTTACACTCCACCCATGTCTATTGAACAGGTTAAGAGGCACATCCCTTGTTCCCTGTTTAGGATGTGTTTTCCGGCTTTCTCTTTTCCAATCTTTTCACTATTACGTAGCCCCCTGCACATCAGTGGCGTTACCGCCTTGCTCAGGGTGATACGATTAAAAAAAAACAAAAACAAAAAAAAAACTAAAATATTTCTTTCTAGTCTTTAGATCTTCAAAACTTTTTATGACACTTTCTACATCTATCTTCTTTTCAAGGTCATTTTCTACTGACAAAATAGTCAAAGAATTTAATTTCTCTTGACTCATAGACGACCACGAGTATGTTTGTAATCAGCTTTAGTTTTGGAAGATCCCAAACACATGACCTGGCGGCAAGATGGCGCCGTGGGTGACCGCTCGAGTTGCCAGCACCTTGAGCTGGCCCTGAACAGAATGCATGTATCTACTACCCTGTCTTATTCCAGTACCCAGTAATGAACCAGCAAGAAAGACAATAATAATAATAATAATAATAATAATAATAATAATAATAATAATTCATACCTTAAAAAAAGACTTGCAAAAATTAGAGACGTGACAAAATGTCTGCAGTTTACATTGGAAGCCGTGTCAAAAAATTTGGATTCATATAATGGGTTTTCAGTTCTATTCACTGTTTATTATCTCCACAGTATTGATGGCGTTTTCCTTTCTTGCCTTTTGTTTAGGTTTTAGTGGAACATCAATATCTTTATTATGTCATTATTCTCTCTTCGAGTCACGTGTGCTACATAGTGACGGCCCTACGGTAGCTGGTAGACCCGACACCCTTACAAGTATATTTTTTTTTTAAATTTTCAAAAGGAGAAAAATTGAACATATATAATAACGAGTTTATTACAATATATAACTTAATAAAAGCCTAAAAAAATTATTAATTATCCTACCTAAACATTTCTTGCTAGCCTTTAGATCTGCAAATCTTTTTATGACACATTTGACACCTATCTTTTTTACAAGATCATTTTCTATTGACAACAAAGACGAAGAAAATTAGACACATGAGAAAATGGCTGCGGTTTTATATTGGAAACTACGTCAAAAATTGGATTCATGAGATAAGCCGATGATGTAAAAGTAAAAAAAAAATATTGAAGTTTAAAACTGATGAAGTCATTGAACATTTGTGCCTGAGCATAGCAGGGTAGGGCTAGTGCGTACTACCCCCGAACTCCTCGACAGAACGGGGGTTGGGTATTGGCAAACTGAAACAGTAAAATTACAATATACAACTTAATACAATCTAAAAAAAACTCATTAAATATCCTACCTAAACATTTCTTTCTAGCCTTTAGATCTGCAAATCATTTCATCGCACTTTCTACACCTAACTTCTTTAACTTCTTTATTTTACTGACCACAAGTTATGATGGCCGCCGACATCAATGGAGCTTGCGGAATATTTTATCACAAACGACTGTGATTTTGACGAACATCTTAAGGTAAACATTTTGAAAAATATCCAGAATCCATCGACCATTATCCTACCGAAAACATTTTCTAGCCTTTAGATCTGCAAAATCTTTTTATGGCACTTTATACACATTGCTTCTTTACAAGATCATTTTCTACTAACTAAATAGCTAAAGAATTTAATCTGTCTTAAGTCATAAACATCCACAAGTATGTTTTTATAAGTTTTAGTTTTGGGAAAAATGTTCGTAAGCCGGGGATTTAGCTAGTTGACATTATTGCAACAAAACTTAAAGCAGTGTGCGGTTTAAGATCATAGAGAAATAACAATGTTACATAAATGGAGCTTACCACAAATGACTGTAATTTCGACGAACATCTTAAGGTACACATTCTGAAAAATTATCCATAATCCACCGACCATCATCTTACCGAAAACATTTTTCTAGCCTTTAGATCTGCAAATCTTTTCATGACACATTCTACACCTATCTTTTTTACAAGATTATTTTCTATTGACAAAATATACAAATATATTGACAAATGTATTGACAAATATATTGACAAAATATACAAAGAATTTAAACAATCTTGAGTCACGTATAAGCGTAAGCATGTTTTTATAAGTTTTAGTTTTGGAATATCCCAAACACAAGACATGTCAGCAAGATGGCGCCCCGGACGACTGCCAGAGTTGCCAATACCTTGAGCCGACCCTGCGTGAAGAAACGTATTCTGGCAAAGAAGTTAACCATTGCCAACAAGAGTTTACTGTGGCATGGTTAATGTTCCTAAGGGGAGCTATAATTCTCATTTTAGATAGGAGAGGTTACTCGACCCCTTCTTCATCGCACTAAAGAGGTTGCATTGGTGTGATACCGATGTCATAGTGACTGTGGTTACGGGGCAAAAATCAATTCTTGGCCCATGTGCATAAATATGCCTATGGCGCTACCCATGTTAAAACGACCTTGTGTCATATCCACCCTTGGTGGGGAAACCGAGTAAATATATCTGGGTGATGATTTTGTGGGAACAATTAGAAGTGATATCGGGATGAAATCATGAAAGAAAGTGGGAACAGTAACGTAATAAATGGGACAGAGGATGACATTATCTTTTAAATAACAAGAACTCATGATTCCTTTCCAAGCGATACTGAAAGTTTTGGGAAACCAAACAAAATTGCAGAAAGTCTTTTCTTTTAAAATTTACGTTATTTTGATGCTTTGAGCTCTTTGGCATTTAAAACAATCTATACTATTTTTAGAGCATCAGGTTAACATTTTGTTCAATAAAAAATCTTTCAAATATGACAGTAGCGTTTTTCATCCACAAAGAACTTTGTTTTTAAAATAATATTTTTTTTATAATCATATTTCCCCAAAAAGGCAGTCTACTGCCACTGGTGCGCAGGGGGTTACATCGGAGAAAAGTTATGAGAAAGAGTGACAGGTTACAGGGCGTGTCAGGAAGTGGTTAAGAGAAGGGTTAAAATACTGAGAATGGAGTAGACGGAGAAAGGAGCATGAGAGAGATAGGATGCAAGTTAGCAAGATAGAAGATGACTATTGACTTTACACTTAAACTCCCGGAGATTGTAGCTGTCGGGAAAGCAAGTAAACGGAAGGGAATTCCACCGGCGGAAAGTGCGAGAAAAGAAGCTGTTGGAGTAGAATTTGTGTTTACATTTTATTGGTTTCACATTAAAAGGGTGGGACCTAGTTGCTAATCTTTTAGCTCAAGCAAATTCATGCATAGAGAGAACTAGAGAGCTCAGTTCTTCAGAGCAGAAGCCGTGAAAGTATTTGTAGAAGAGACACAAAGAAGCCACATTGCACCGGTGAGAAAGTGACTGTATCTGAGCTGCCAGGTCGGGATCGATCACATTACAGATTCTCCGTTGGATTTTCTCAAGGGCCCCTAGGTGGATAGCAGGAGCCCCCAACCAGATATGACAGCAGTATGCACGAGCGGATGGTGGATATGTGGGTCTTATATTCCGATAGGGTTAGAAGTTAGTAGAACAATGGTTTTCAGCAAAGGCGATACCCCTCGGTTGCCCACCTCCCACCATTTTTATAAGCTTCAACAATTTATGAATCTTATCAGTTTCTGATTTTAAAAAGATTTGATCTTCAGCACTTTTTCCTCTGCATTTTTTTTTTCATTTAGCTTTTTAAGGACACATACAAATACTAGTTTGAAAGAAAAAGAAACAAAATAGAATAAGCAGATAGACAGAAACAAACATGAGGGAAAGAGATTTAATAGTCATATTTTCATATCTGAAGGAAGACGTTAATTAGAAATAATGTCCCCAACTTGATATGTAGATACATAGGCAGTCAGTGATTTATGACCGAGTGAAAGAATTCGTCAGTAATTTTCTTCAATCTTCTGAAGACAATCGGCATCGAATTCCAAGACGCTACTTGAGTTTGCCCCCCTCCACCTCAGAAAAATCTCGGCCCCCAAAGTGGCTCCACCACCACTTTCAGAGTTCCATAATCGCCACTGGTTCTCAGTTTTTTTTTTTTTTTTTTTTTTTTTTGTTTTCTATTCATGGCCCCCTTTTGATTGATTACGTTTTTATAGGCCTCCACCTCAAAATTTATTTTAACAAAAACTCGTTTTACGATTTCCGGAACAAATAAACGCGGTACCACCACTAATTCGCTGAAAAAACAGCATATCATGAAGAAAAAAGGGCCCAAACTTAAAATAAAAAAAAAACAAAAAAAAAACTGGCAAATGCAGGAAACAGACAGGAATTATTTTGAATTTTTTCAAATAATGTAAAACAAAAAAAAAAACAAAAAAATAATAATGAAAAATATGTTGCTCCAAAATTATTACACTATATTTTCTCTTTCGCCTCGACATGAACAACTACTAGACAATCTCTCTCTCTCTCTCTCTCTTTCTTTCTCTCTCTCTCTCTTTCTCTATTTCTTTATCTCTGTATAAATATCAGTTAAGCAACGTACGTGATACATATTTAGGCGATCATGTCTCTTTCGATCTATAAGTGACTGGGGGGGTGGGGGGAGATTTTCCTGCATTCATGGCTGTTAGACAATTTCTACGACCACATCGTTCTTTACATCTGGCCACCTCACTCCCCAGACAGCAACTCCCCTTGATTATTAGGTGTGGGGTGCAGTTGAGCGAGAGACCCAACAAAATTCCAGGTAGCATCAAAGAGGAACCGAAGGCAAGGATTATGGCAGTATTCGCCGACTTAAACAAGTGTTATATAGTGACAGACAACAAACACGAGTATATATATAAAAATATGTTATATTTTTATTGATGACGATGGACCGTGTAGCCTAGTGAACAGAGAGTGAGAGCGCGCTTCCCGGGGGTTAACGAATGCGTACCCCGCAATAGCAGCATGCTATTGGGGGCAGCTGTGAACTGCCTTCCTTCGTGTTCTGTAGTTCTGCTGCTCTCACTTCTTCTGACTCCCTACTAATCCGTGCTTTCGCGGTCTTTATATATCTTCCAAAACCGGGACTTGTTTCTTCCGGCTTTGCCTTGATCACGCGACGCCCACGCGACGCCTACGTAATTCTCAGAGTCACCTGTCTGTTTGCCTCTGAGTTATTTCCGCATCTGCCGGAAATAGGGTCAAAGTGACATCCGTTACTTTTCACCGACCGGAAACAACACGGCTTGTATCAGCCTTTCTTGGGTAGGCCAGACCGTTATATTACACAAGGAGATCGTCCTTCTGAAGGAGATTCTAAATTTGCTTGGCGGCTCTGGTAAAAGTCAATGGCGATTTTATCGAATAAATTTATTCTTTAGTATTTCAAGATATTTTTCTGTATTTTTGGTAAATACGTCTGCTAAAATTATATGTCCGTGTTATTTTTATATTTGCGGAATTTAGACGCCTATTTAGCCATTGTGTCTTGTGTGTATATCGGCTGTCTAACCGTACTGATGAGCTGTGATACAGCGAAACAGATCTGTCCGCAGATGACTATTTACGCTCCCACACCCTGATTGAGTACTCTGGAAGAATGGTAGACTTTGAAAAACAGTAACTACTCTGGCATCCTAGCATCGTTAATTCAGCAATGAATTAGAACACTCTCAGCTATTGGGCGTGTTTAATGATCATATACACGCTAAAAAATCTGCCACCTTCTAATGAGCGCCCGTAGCTCAGCGGTAGAATCGCCGACATGACGCCAATTCGGCCGGGTTTCAATCTTGGATAAAAAGCAATCGGCTGTTTAACCGTACTGCTGAGCTGAGCTGTGATACAGCGAAACAGATCTGTCTGCGGATGACTATATATATATATATTCTAGGATCTCTTGTAATATCAAGAAAAAAGTGCGAGAAGCCGTGAACGTTTTTTTTAGTGTAAATATATTGTTGTTGTTATTATCAATATTACTTGCTTTTTGTATGATATATTAGGTGTCCATACTGGTATTTTTGTCGCTACACGTGTTTCGAGTGTAAAGTTGACTCTCTTCAGGCGAATAAACTTGTGACATCGCATATCGAGAACTGTTTGTTTAAATTTATAAACGTTTCTCTTTTGCTCCTTATCATATTCTGTTGAATAATAATCCATGTTTTATCTATATTTAAACTCAATATATATTTGTTAGAACCATGGTAGCGTAATCAGCTGATCCTACTTTAGTCTTAGTCAACCAAAAAGACCCCTCCAAAAATATTCTGGTATGTATTTGTTTGGTTAGATTTTATGAAGCAGAACAGGTCGATAACTTTTTAGCAATCACTGGTATATTTATTAGAATATATTTTAAAATTAATAATGAAAAAGGTAATACTAGAAAGTAATCTTTGTACTAAAGGGATATGGTATTTAATGGGGTTTCCGGTTTTCTCTTTTCAAATCTTCCCACTTTGTTTTTTTTTTAAATTGGAGCAGATAGATCTATCTATCGCCCGGTTCACACTCCACCCACGTCTATTGAACAGGTTAAGAGGCTCATCCCTTGTTCCCTGTTTAGGATGGGGTTTCCGGCTTTCTCTTTTCAAATCTTCTCACTTTGTTTTTTTTTTTTTTCAATTGGAGTAGATAGATCTATCTATCGCCCGGTTCACAAAACACCGACGTCTATTGAACAGGTTAAGAGGCTCATCCCTTGTTCCCTGTTTAGGATGGGGTTTCCGGCTTTCTCTTTTCAAATCTTCTCACTTTGTTTTTTTTTTTTTTCAATTGGAGTAGATAGATCTATCTATCGCCCGGTTCACTCCACCCACGTCTATTGAACAGGTTAAGAAGCTCATCCCTTGTTCCCTGTTTAGGATGTGGTTTCCGTCTTTCTCTTTTCCAATCTTCTCACTTTGTTTTTTTTTTTTCAATTGGAGTAGATAGATCTATCTATCGCCCGGTTCACACTCCACTCACGTCTATTGAACAGGTGAAGAGGCTCATCCCTTGTTCCCTGTTTAGAATGTGGTTTCCGGCTTTCTCTTTTCCAATCTTTTCACTATTACGTAGCCCATCAGTGGCATTACCGCCTTGCTCGGGGTGATACGATTAAAAAAAAAAAACTAATAAATAGTTTTTCTTATTAATAGATTTGGACAATTTCCTTGTCATAAAAACGGAAAAGGAAATTTTTGTCTTTTCACTCAAGGAAAATCCACCCGGGCCCCCTGATTCATAAAATGTTGAAGTCTGGATGACATGAACAATTGTTGACATCATCTGGTCACAAGTTCAAGTCCATAAATGACAAATTTTATTTTGACATTTATTTGCCTGACAATTAAAAGCAGACAGAATAAAAAATATAAGAAAACTGCCCAAGGGTTTATTTATTTATCTATTTATTTATTTTTGATTTCAATGACACTCGATCAACGGCAAAGCGGACTAAATGTGGGTGGAAGGATGAAAACTTACTCACCTGTTTAAATGACAATTCAGTTGGAGACTAAAATAAAATGGAAGACTTAAACTTAGCATAATTTTTACTTGAGTCGTAAATCTTTAGTCATCGAACCATCAATCATTTTGAAGAGAAATAATTTTAGTTCTATTAGGAACTGACAACAGGTAGGAAACAAATTAAAAGCACTTTGCCAAAGTGATTATCATCCAAGGCTTTGTCTCCTTGGACGATGATTCAGCAAATTGGTTTCTTCTGACGAACACTTTGCTGCATCGTAAAAGAAAGTCATTTGTTTTAGGATATTTCCTTCGGTCTATTTTTGAGGATCAAGTGTATCTGATTTCAGTACTAGAAAATGTATGCTTACTGACAATGATAGATAGATAGAAATATATAATTTTTATTTGTTTAACATTGTCATTTTTAAATGGATACTTGTATCTGAGTGGAAGGTCTGTTTATTCTTACACACACACACACACACACACACACACACACACACACACACACACACACACACATATATATATATATATATATAAGGTTCTCTAGATTGTATGAGAGGGGAACTCGGGTTATGACAAAGGCAATCCTTTCATAGGAATTAACCGAGTCAAGCAGATAGATAGATAGATAGATAGATAGATAGATAGATAGATAGATAGATAGATAGATATGGGGCATTTGTTTAATGTCTTCTCGAATATGCAGGCCGGTAGAAGAAATAAATACTGTTCATAAACGTGACGTCTATTCAAATATGGATATGCGATAATATATATATATATATATATATATATATATAGAGAGAGAGAGAGAGAGAGAGAGAGAGTGAGAGAGAGAGAGAGTGATCTAAACCAACGCTGGAGAGATATGATCATACTGAGATAGACAGATGTGAACAGAGACACAGAAACATACAAACGCACACATCATCTATTGCTTTATTACACGTGACACATAACTGACCAATGAAATAAAACCTCATTCAACATACTATCTCTGGATTTTGAAAAAATTGAAACAAAATTTTTTAAATTATACGCCTTTAAAAAATTCCTGAAGAAGCTTGTTAAAGTGAAACATTTTAGAATAAAGACACTTTTTTCCTATTTCTTCTTTACTTATTCTATTCGTTTTGTCGGAATTTGTTCCATATATTGAACACACAAACGCACATATGATGAATTGAGTGTTGATGCTTTTAAAATAGTGTTCGATGGCACTTTAACAGATATTCTCCCAAGCAAAGGCTGTAAAGACACAAAGGTTTAAAGAGTGTGGAAAAATTAAGAACAGAAAGATTAATAATGAGTTGAAAGAATAATCAGTCGATAGAGATTGACAATGCATTTAAATTTTTAAAGATTAAACTTGGCTGGAAAGCATGGAGCCGGAAGGTATTTCCATAAACTAGATATTTATTTCTAGGAAATAAATTGTTAACATATAGCTTAGACATACATCTAGCCAGCTCAATTGCAAATTGATGAGACTGCAACGCCAGTCTAGTACTGCGCTTAAATTCATAAAGAATTGATGGCATAGCGAAGAGCTCATTCGAATAATTACCATGAAAGTATTTTCCATTTATAATAACTCGTTTACAAAAGGCAGTGTGTGTGTGTGTGTGCGTGCGTGCGTGCGTGCGTGCGTGTGTGTGTGTGTGTGTGTGTGTGTGTGTGTGTGTGTGTGTGTGTTTTTTTGTTTTTTTTTTCCAATCACCCCTGGAGTAGAGTATAACATTCTACAAACACTTTTTCTTCATTATTTCAACTTTCTCTTTCTGATGTTAAGTAGAAGTTCCCTTTTTGTTTTTGTCTATACTTCTGAGATAAGTATTTATATCATTTACATTGTTCGGACTATTGCCCTCATCTTTATGACCATGTTTATAATGTTCCGGTCGTTCTTTGAGTGCTGGAAATTTCAAACCGTACCCTTTATGTAAAGGTAAGTGTATGAATCAATCTCTTCTCCGCCAAGCTAGGGGCAAAATAGCAGGACAGACTGGGTTCTATAGCCTGGAGTGGCAACAGGTCAAGGAGAAGAATTAAAAACAGTCCAGAGAGTGTTGGGCTCCCTCAGGCTGTCGTACCCAAATAAACACCACATCACACTTTCTTTCTTATTTTAGCCAAGCGTCTTCGATGTCTAATAACAGTGATTTTCGGTGGTGCTCAATGATTTTTACTTCGTTTGTCCTTATTTTTATTTGTTCTTTAGCTCAAATGATGTCCTTCCCTAGCATGGATTCATTTATTGAAGGTTAGAAATCTTTTACATCTTGTATACAAAGTGCGTTGTGGTGCATTGAATATCGGCTCAGAACGAGAAATCGGGGAGCCGAGTTTGAATTCCAGCCAGATTCATTGCATTCACTTGCGCGCAAATACCGTTGGGAAAGGTATTAATCCGTCTATTCCTTCCAGTTATGGGTTAAATAACAGGACAGATTGGGTTCTATAGCCTTGGTCGGCAACCAGTCTACCGCAGAAAGCAATGGCAACCTACTGCGGGATAATCTTCTGCCCAGTCAGTCATGTCTCGAAAGAGACATGATCGCCCAAGCGTGTATCACGTATGGCACTTAACTGACTGACTGATACAAAGTGAAAATAAAGGGTTGAGCATAAACCCCAAGAAAATTGAATGCATGGTCATCAGCAAAAAAGGGGATCAATATGCCAACTGCAAGTTAGAGAATCTAAAATAAAAAAAAAAATAAAAATAGAAAAATAAAAAAGTAAAAAAATTCAATTACTTGGAAAGTGTTTTGACAGAGAATGGAAAGTGCTACGTGGAGATCCAAAGACGCATTTCAGAAGTTAAGCAGAGTACTGAAAGACAGGAAAATCTTATTAGAAACAAAAAAAAACAAAAAAAAAACAAAAAAAAGAGTGCTGGATTGCTATGTGATATCTGTCCTTCTGTATGGAAGTGAATGCTGGACGATCTCATCAAAGATGAAGGAGAGGCTTGAGGCAGCAGAAATGTGGTTTTACAGAAGGATGCTGAGGATACCATGGACAGAGCACGTATGCAACGATGAGGTGTTGGAGAGGATGGAAACGAGAAGAAAACTGATAATAAATATCAGGAAGAGACAAATGAGGTTCCTTGGACACGTAATGAGGAAAGAGGGCCTGGAGAACTTGATACCGACAGGTCGGATAAAATGGAAGAAAAGACAGGGGAAAGCAGCGCGAGACGTACTTGTTAGGTCTGAGCAAATGGTTGACGGAGCGTGGCTTGGAATAGATACCAAGAGAAAGATTATTGAGAGAGACAAGAGACAGAGCCAAGTGGAAGTCTATGATCGCTTACGTCCTGAAGGGACACGGCACATGAAAAAATATGTTGCGTTGCGGTACAATGAATATAGGTTTGGAATAAGAAATCGGAGAGCCGAGTTCGAATTCTATTTGAATTCGTTGCATTCACTTGTGCGCAAATATCTTAAGAAAAAGTATATCTTTTCCCACCAGTTGTGGGTTGAATAGCAGGAGAGATTGGGTTTTATAGCCTTGTTTGGCAACTAGTCTACCACAGAATGAAATGGCAACCTACTGCGGGAAACTCTTAGGCCTAGTCAATCATTGATTGAAAGAGACATGATCACCCAAGCGTATATCACGTATGGCACTTAAGTGACTGATATGAATAAAACGATTGAATAGCAGGACAAATTGGGTTCTATTGCATTGGTTGACAACCAATGTACCGCACAAATGGCAACTTTTTGCAGGAAAATTTTTTTTGCGCAGTCAGTCATGGATCGAAAGCGTCTATCACTAAACTGACTTTATCTATTCTTCCACCAGCTATGGGTTAAATAGCAGGACAGACTGGGTTCTATAGTATTGCTTGGCCACCAGTCTACTGATGAAAGAAAATTACCTGCCTGGTTAGTAATGGACCGAAAGTGACATAATCGCCTAAGCGTGTATCAGATATCTCACTTAACTGACTGGAATTAAAAGAGATAATGTTCGATATAGCCTTGATTGGCAACCAGTCTACCGCAGAAAGTAATGGCAACCTACTGTTGTAAAGTCATGTCTCGAAAGAGATATGATCACCCAAGCGTGTATCACCTATGGCAATTAACAAACTGATACATGCTTGAACGAAGATGCTGACTATATATATATATATATATATATATCTGTGTGTGTGTGTGTGTGTGTGTGTGTGTGTGTCTGTGTGTGTGTCTGTGTGTGTGTGTGTGTCTCTGTGTGTGTGTGTGTGTGTGTGTGTCTTCATTATAGATTAAATACCTTTGACAGCTTATCCAGATACAACATTTTAATTTTGAGCCTTTTGGAAATTTGATGTCTGTATTTTTTTTTTTCACAAATTTTGTGATTAAATTTTATTGGTTTCACAGTAAAAGGGTGGGCCCTAGTTGCTTATCTTGTGGCTCGAGTAAATTCGTATATAGGGGGCACCAGTGAGCATAAGCTGTGAAAGTATTTGTAGAAGAGACATAGGGAAGTGAGAAAGTGACTGTATCTGAGCTGACAAATTGGGATCGATCACATTACCGATTCTCCGTTGTATTTTGTCAAGGCCCACTTAGTGGATAGCAGGAGCATCCGATCAGATATGGCAGCAGTATTCAATGCATGGGCAAATGGTAGATGCAGAATGGTTTCTGACGGGAATAACTTCCTGGCCCTACACAGAGAACCGACTTTCTTAGCAGCGGATTTAGCTATGGATTCTATATAGTCATTCCACTTGAGGTCTGTTGTGAGAGTTAACTTTCCACAAAAAGTGAAGAAAGCCTTCAAACTACTACATAAAACTCTACTGTTTTTCACTAACTTCTTAGACTTATGAAATACCGGTCTTTCTGTATGAAGTTATACTTTGATCTGAGGTAAAAGTATCGACCCAAATGTAAATAGTCTCTTCATTTCTTATAGATATTATGATCACATTAAAAACAAAACAAAAATATCGCAGTTGACATCAGTTTGTGTGACATTTTTCTTCTTCATCGGTTGATGTTTTCGTCTTTTGTACGACCTTATTCTCCTGTTTTTCACTTTAATATGTCACAGAGAATGTTAATGGAATCCTCGTTTAATGATTTTCCAAACAGAGTCCGTGACGCGAGCAGACAAGTCATTTAACACCAGCAACAAAGATGCGTTTGTTTAAATAAAACTCCACTCGGCATAGCACTTCAGTTCTTAAGTGACACTTCCTTTTCCTTTCTATTTTTTTTCCCCTGATCTGTCAATCAACCGTTTCAGAGAAAGAAGAACCTCTACGATGAGGACTTGAACACTGAAAAATAAAGAAGTGGACAGGCACTAAACATGAAAGTTTACCCATGTCCAAAACCTGCCGTTAGGCTGACAGAAGAGAACCATTCGCGTTAAATTCTGATAATGCTTTGTACGATTATTACAAATAATCTTGCTATACGGTTCTGTTGGTGATGCTTGAAATTGGGAGAGCACTCAAATGTCTGGATGTCCTTTGAATTCTACAGTCAATGATTTACCATGTTATGCTTTCTTTGACAAATGCGTCATGTTTGTCAAACCCTTCCAGTGATTGCAGATACTGCCGAGAATAAAATGTACATTAATGATTATAATATTTTCTAGTTCCTAGTTTTGACGAACAGAGGGTTTAAAATATATATATATATATATATATATATATATATATATATATAATTTTCATTTTTACACATTAACCAAGAACGCTTTATTTTGTCAGAATCCCCTTACTTTAACCAGGAACCCGCAACTTTGTAGCTTTAAAAGGAACCCTTTACTTTAACCAGGAATCTATTCAAGGTAGTGACGTGATAAATAAGCTTGTTAAATGGATGTAGGAAAGGAAAGGGTAAAGTATTGGGTTGTATATAAAATTCATTCCGATTTTTAAGGGAAATTAAAACACAAAACAAAATTATGCCATTATTCAACTAAATATCAACTATTTTGTTGTTGCACAATCTTTCTTCATTTTTTCCTTTAACTTAAAGATTCCTTCTTCCCGGAATTTCAGTGGTTTCTTGGTAAAGAACTCATTAAGATGTCTTTCTATATTACCCGAAGAATTAAAATTTGTATCACTGAGATTAATTTGCAAGGACCTGAATAAATGAAAACCCGAATGATCATTGTCTGGTGAATATGAATCTGATAAGTGGAGTAAGACATCCAAACTGCAACAATTTTCGCCAGGTCACCAAAGAAATACGAGGTCTGGCATTATTCTGATGGTAAAACACCTTTCCTGTTCGCCAATTCTGGCCATTTTTCTTGAATTGCTGCCTTTAATTTTATTCGTCCAGTTGCGAGCAGTACTTTTCCGAATCAATTGGTTGGTTACTGGACAAAAGCTCATAGCACAGGATTCCTTTCGAGTCCCACCAAATGCACATAATGAATATTTAGGATGAAGACCAGCTTTTGGAGTGGCTAAATAATGGCACATACGTCTATTGTACAGGTGTAGAGGCTCATCCCTTGTTCCCTGGTCAGGATGTGGTTTCCGGCTTTCTCTTTTCCAATCTTTTCACTTTTTTCTTTTCTTTTATTCATTTTTTTTCTCAATTGGAGTAGATAGACTAAACTATCGCCCGGTTCACATTCCACCCACGTCTACTGTACAGGTGTAGAGGCTCATCCCTTGTTCCCTGTTCAGGATGTGGTTTCCGGCTTTCTTTTTTTCCAATCTTTTCACTCTTACGTAGCCCCCTGCACATCAGTGGCGTTACCGCCTTGCTAGGGGTGATATGATTAAAAAAAAACTTGACCAAGGATATTTTTTGCTGAACATTGTTGTAAATGGCCCATTTCTCATCACCTGTCAAAATTTGCTTGAAAAAGAATGCATTTACATTGCGTTTATACAGCAATTCACGAATAAAAATGCGATCCAAAAGATCATGCGGTACCCAAACATCGTAGTGATGTTAGTACCAAACCATCACTAGGTGCTCATGGATGGCGGACTTTTTTTTTTTTTTAATCATTTCACCCCGAGCAAGGCGGAAACGCCACTGATGTGCAGGGGGCTACATAAATGTAAAACTAGTTAGAAAGGAACAATAGAAAGCTGAGAAAGCAGGTGCGATGACAGATACATAGGTGGAGAGAAAGGGAAGGTTATACAGGGGTGGGGAGAGAGCTAGAGTCCAGTGGTTAGTAGATGAGTATTGACTTTGCATTTAAATTTCTGGAGGTTGTAGCCGTCAGGAAAGCAAGAATACGGGAGCGAGTTCCACAGGCGGGAAGTGCGAGAGAAGAAGCTACAGGAGTAGAATTGTCGTCTGCATTTGGCTAACCTGACTGTGAATGGGTGGGACCCAGTTGCCAGTCTGGTTGCACGAGTAAACACCTGTTGAGGAGGCATCAGTGACTAAAGTTCGTCTGAGCAGAAGCCATGAAAGTATTTATAGAACAGACAAAGGGAGGCCACATTTCGACGATGGGGAAGTGGCTGCAGTCGAGCCGCCAGATCAGTACCTATCACATTACAGACTCTCCTTTGGAACCTGTCAAGAACACTGAGGAGAACGGCAGGGGCACCTGACCATAAATGGCAGCAGTACTCCATGCACGGACGGATGGTTGACTTGTATATATGCAGGATGGATTCAGGTGGAAAAAACATCCTGGATCGACATAGTGACCCAGTGTTTCCCGAGTGTAATGCGTGCTATTCTCAATCAATATCTTGATCTAGTCGTCATCTGTAGTGGAGGTGGGGGGTTCTGCCTGAGTTTTTTTTCATCAATATGCCTACATATATCTTCTCGGAAGTCAGTTCCATAAAGTATTAGGTTTTGAGAAGAAGCTGACCGAATTGAACTTTCTTTTTACCTATTGATTACGAAGGGATTCAGGACGATTTTCCCCTGTATATATAGCGGGTAGAGTTCGAATTCTAGTTGAATTCATTGCATTCACTTGCGCACAAATACCCTTTGAAAAGGTATTAATCCGTCTCTTCCCTCCAGTTATGGATTAAATAACAGGACAGATTGGGTTCTATAGCCTTGGTTGGCAACCACTCTCTCGCAGAAAGTAATGACAACCTACTACGGGAAAATGTTCAGCCTAGTCAGTCATGTCTCTTTTCAAGCGTGTAATACGTATGCCACTTTATTGATTGATATAGCGGGTCTTAGCTGTAAGTATCCGAAGATGTGGAACTAAGGAATGTATCTCATTAGTGGTTGTTGAATAAGTTATTTTCCCCCACGTTTTTGACAGATTACAAATGGTTACGTTAGGATGCATACAGGGTGGGCCATCAGTCGCGCACCAATGAATTACGTGAAGCGATGGGATTGTGCATCAACGCAAATGGCGAGCAATTTGAGCATTTGTGATTGTACCAGCGGGTACATCGTGTTTCTCAGTTCATTAGTCAAGTTTGGTTTTAATAAAATAACGCTTATTATTATCAGAATTATTTTAAATGCTTTGGTGCGCGACTTATGGTCAACCCTGTATATAAAAGGCAATCTGTGAGTGTGTGTGACTGTTCCCTATGCACGCCTACATTTTTTACGCTACGCCATTGAAACTTTCTAGGGACACATATCTACAAGGAAGCCAGGTCGACACATACTTTTTGAGTTTAAGTTCAGCAATTTTCTCTTTCGCACTTTTTGGCCAATGGAGCCGATGTTTTACGGAACACATATAAACAATCTAAGATCCAAGTTGGTTGCTAAATTACGTCGCAGAAATCAAATCACACGTGTCAAACGCAACTAAAATATTTTTTTAATTAAATATTTGAGTGTAAGTCAAACGGTTTCGATTTTTCTCAATACCTTGTTTTTAAATTACAATCTACAAAGAGGTATAATATTTTGTTGTTTTTTATATCTTAATGTACGATACTCAATAGTAGACACATCAATCAATATACAGGGTGGGTCATAAGTCGCGTTCCAAAGAATTACGTGAAGTGATTAAATTTTGCATTAACACAAATGGCGAGCATTTTGAGCATTTTTGATTTTACAAGCATGTACATCGTGTTTCTCAGTTCATTAGTCAAGTTTGGTTTTAATAAAATAACGTTTATTATTATCAGAATTATTTTAAATGCTTTGGTGCGCCACTTATGGTCAACCCTGTATAACTCAGCAGCTGACCATTTCATTATACCTTTAAAATCCTCTATAAATCAGTACATGTTAATAAAGGAAAATAAAAATGAAATAGATATAACTTATGTTTTTTCATGTTGATCTCGCGTTACAAAGCAACGTTATTTGCAATATTTCAAGTTAACTTTGCGTGCATGCTGTGGAAGTCTGAAAAAACGTTCTTTTATCTATATATATATATAAAAGGTAAGATGTTTGTGTGTCTGTCTGTCTGTATGTCCTTTATACAAATTCACAATTTTTATTCGATTCTCACCAAACTTCACACAAATATTTTATAGGCTTACGGTCAGGTCATCGGCTACTTATTTTTTCTGGTTTCCCCCTGATGTCGGAAATCAATATCCGATCAGGTCTGATCGAGATCAGGATTTCAGCCCTTTTATCGTGGTTCTTGCTGCAGAATTTGCTCTAACTTGGTAAAATTAGAGTTTTTAGTCTCAAACATTAGTAGATCTTCTCCGACGACTCATTTTCTCCGATATCGGAATTCGATACCCCCGATATTCAGCCATCAATATGGCTCATTTTCTCTAATTTTACTCCCGATAGGTACGATAAGTTTTCATGGACTTACTTAGGTTAGTTTATCCTTGGATGACTTATTTGAATCCGATATTAGAAATCGATACCCCGATATCCTATCGGGTCTGATCAAAATCAGGTTTTCAGCCCTTTTATTTTGGTTTTTGCTTCGGTAGGTATAATTGTTGTTCTTAGTCTCAGCCATGATACCATTTACTTCAAAATTCAGTTTGCGACGGAAAACTTATTTGACATCGATACCTGAAATTCAAATTTGACACATCCATTCATTTTAGTAAGTTCTACGGCTTCGAGATCAACCTTTTAACAACCTACGTTTTTCGTGCCAACGTCCAAAGTGTCTGAGCTCCAGGACCATGGATTACTTTTAAAGCTTTCATTACACTCGAGCAACGCCGGGCTATACTGTTAGTCCTATATATAAGGTTGAAGGAACGTCATTTAGCTAGATTTAGAGAGATAGATAGAGGGGAATATGTAGTCATTTCTCTCTCGGAGAGTTGGAAAATGAAAATAAAAACGGAAAGTCAGCACAGGACAGCATTTTGCAGCTAATGGATTTGTTAATCAGATGATGATAACAGTTAAATTACCTATTTTCTCTTTCCGTTAATTTCAGCTAACAAGGGTCGGGATGGGACGTTAGGAGAAATGATTTTGTCAAATTAAAATATTGCTACCTGAACTGCATGTCGAACCCCTGGATGAACACCTACTGCCCATTCTAGCAAAAAACTGTACGTATAACACTTCCCGCTGTTTTCATTAAGCTTATGGCTTCTCGTATGATCACCGAAGTTAAGCATCATCGAGCGTGGTCCGATGGGGGATCGGGAATAGAAGGTGCTTGGATGTGCTGGTGGTGTAATGGACAACGGCTCGGGATTGGAAATCGAAGAACCGTGTTCCAGTTCTAGTCGGATTTGTTATAGTGACCTTGGCGAAAATACTGCTAGCAAAGATATTAATCCAACTCTTTCCCCAGTTATGGGTTAAATAGTACGACTTGTGTCAGTAAATCACTATTATCGCCAAAACATTCTTAAAATCAAAAATATTTTATGGATTTAAATAACCTGCTTCTAACAGGAGATGGAAAGTGCGACACGGAGATCCGAAGGCGAATTGGAATGGCAAAGGACGCGTTCCAGAAGATGAACAAAATACTAACACACAGGAAAATCTCAATGGAAACGAAGAAAAGAGAGCTAGACTGCTACGTGATGTCAGTTCTTCAATACGGCTGTGAATGCTGGACAATATCATCGAAAATGAGGACAAAACTGGAAGCGGCCGAAATGTGGTTCTACAGAAGGATGCTACGGATATCGTGGACTGAGCATACAAGCAACGACGAGGTGTTAGAAAGAATGGCAACAAAAAGGAAATTGATGCTGAGCATCAGGAAGAGGCAACTGAAGTTCCTGGGACATACAATGAGGAAGGAGAGCCTGGAGAACCTGATACTGACTGGACAGATAGAAGGAAGGAGAGACAGAGGAAGGCAGCGGATAACATATTTGCAGGGCCTGATCAGGTGGATGACGGAACGGGGTTGCCAGGAACAACAGGAGCAAACATACTAAGAGTCACAAGGAATAGGGAGACGTGGAGAGCCATGATCGCCTACGTCCTGAAGGGACAGGGCACATAGAAGAAGAAGAAATAACCTGCAAAAGGTTGAAAAGCTGTAAAAAAAACTGAATCAATTTCCTTTATTATTCCGTCTGATTATACTGAAGTTATTCTTTATTCGGTCTTCTGATTCAACTTTCAGTATCAATAGCTGTTACACTACTCACTCATTCGATTTATTTATTTTTATTTATTTATCTTTTAAAATTTTAACTTATTTTATTTATGTTGTTTGGTAAGAAAATGTAAAATGTCCGTGGAAAATTAGTGTTGTTTTGCATTTTGGGAATTACTAAATAAATGATTAATATATATTACATTATTTACACGCACACTATAGTCCATTTCCATGTTGCTATTATCACAACGTTTCAGCTGTTTTTCTCATTGGTTTTCATCAGGTGTTTGTCAGTCCGAGTACTCTTCCAGAAATTTCAAACTGAACACTTTATTAAATATTATCCTCATTCATTTAAACGGAAAAGTTGTGGAGCAATAACTGAGATGCAATAACATACAAACACGAAAAAATATACCGAGGCATGTCCAGCAGAATAAGAACAATCTAGCCTCATAAATGAAATAAAGTGTGAAGGTTACTTGAACCCCAAGTCTCTTCTTCATCTATGAGGAGATTCTCTGGCATTCATTACCGTATAGAAGGATTGACATTACATAGCAGTTAAGGCAGTTTTGTACAAATGATAACCGGTAAATTTTTGTTTTGTTCCCCGAAGGCCTTTACCCCGTCAAATCTTTCCGAAACTTCCTTAATTACGTGCAAATGTATATGCTGAAATCAAATCGATAATTGTTTATTGAAAAAACCTACCATTTTTCCTGTTTTCGACCACAAAAAAGTCGGACTATATGTCACCCCTTACTACCATTTTTATATCTGATTCACCGCTGAATGACTGGGAGCGTAGGATACTGATTACAGCCCGTGTACTTCTTTTGAGCGATTAATCCGCTATTTATTTGGGTTCGGAACTCAATTTCCGCGCATGAATAGCAAAAAAGAAGGCAAATTGGTAAAAAAATCGCCAATCTACGCGTGAAGTCATTCAGCAGTGAATAACATGTTTTGAACCGTGGTTATGGGGTGAGATAAACAGCGAAAAGAAGTTCGATATTTTTCTGGTTGTAAAATTGAAAAAAGTTAGGTTTCGTCAATAAACGATTATCGATTTGAGTTCAGCATTTACTTTTGCACGGAAATAAGGATGTTTTCGAAAGATTTGAAGGAGTAAAGGGGGAACAAAAAAATTTACCGTGAATTCTTTCACCATAAGAAAATGAAAGAAATAGTGCGTAAAGAAGTACTATATAGAAGGATACGACTGATATTAAGAACAGAATTATAGTCATTAAATAACCTTGCCATCCCAGTTGGTTTAAACTACCGGCCATAAGTATTAGCCACACCTCCAGTGTTTTAAAAATGGTGTATTTTATACTATTTTTTAGTATTTATCGCCAAGTGAATAATTGTAAATGAAAATAGAATGGTTCTTTTGTTAATATTGCACAATAACATGTGCATCAAATGAATTTATAAATATCTAATAATTATTGCAGTTTCATCAATGAAAGAATGGAGAAAATTTACGATGATTCGGACAAGTTCATCTTTGCCTCCTTGCCTTGTAAAATTTGGCAAATAATAACAAAAGAACCATTCTATTTTCATTTGGCAATAAATACTAAAAATAGTATGAAATACGTCATTTCTTTAAAAAAAATTGAAGTGACCTTATAATTATGGGCGGTAGTGTAGTTTCAACATCTTGAATTGGTCTCGAAAAGATGAAACTATATTGACCCACTGGGATGGCAAGGTTAAATGGCAAATAGATTCTAAGACAAGAAAGTTTCTTCAGCATTTACTTTTGCACGGAATTAAGGATGTTTTCGAAAGATTTGAAGGGAAGCAAAACAAAAATTTACCTGATAACCTTATGCCTATACAAAAAAATTCTGAAATATATGCATTAAAAAAAAACATTTAAAAGAAATAATAGAACAAAAGAGGTGTTCATCAACTGCCTGCATACAAAAATACTTCAACAATAGAACCAACGTGTTTCTTTCACAACAAAAGAGGGAAACCTACATTAGAAACTTGCAGTATTTGAAAGAACTGAAATAAGATCAGCACTGGCCAAGATGAACAGGGACAAAGCAGCAGGGCCAGATGAGGTTGTAATAGAGATGCTATCAACTCTAGACTTAGATTTGGGCATCGACAGGATAACAGAAATATTATATGAAAAATATAACAGAGGCAAAATACTGGAAGGTCTTTGTAGATCCATATTTGCGGCACTGTCTAAAAAGCAAGTGCAAATGAATGCGAGAACCATCAAACGGTCAATATAATGAACCACATAACTAAACATATTCTACTATATATAAATATGGCGATTAGAAGAATTCAACTGGAAAGAAGGTGAGAAAAGCGTGATTTTATCGAATACACTTGAACAAAAAAAAATGTATGTCCAGAATAATATCAGAGCAAGCAATATAAATACACAAGGATTTATATCCATGCTTCATAGATTATGCAAAAGTATTTGATAAGGTGCAATACAAAAAACTATTTGAACTGCCAGGAAAATCTAATTTAAAACTCTAGAATACATCCTGAGAGCAAACAGTTAGAAAATGAACTGAGTAAGTTCACTAAAACAGAAAGGGGAGTAAGACAAGGATGCATCATCTTGTAAGATTTATTCACCAAGTAAGATACTCTTAAGATAGCTAGAAGTCCTACAAGAATCTATTAGCAGTGCGCATGATTTGTTTGATAATCGTATTGCCCCAAGTTGTGCAGGGGGTTACATAGGAGGAAAATTATGAGAAGGAATGACAGAATACAGGGGATGTCAGGAAGCGGGTAGGAGAGGGATGAGAATACTGCAGAAATGAGATGAGAGCATGAGAGATAGGATGCAATTTAGTAAGACAGGAGATGACTATTGACTTTACATTTAAATTTTTGGAGATTGTAGTTGTCGGGAAAGAAAGTAAATGGAAGGGAATTCCACAGGCGCGAAGTGCGAGAAAAGAAGCTGTTAGAGTAGAATTTGCGTTTACGTTTTATTTGTTTCACAGTAAAAGGGTGGGACCTAGTTGCTAATCTTGTGGCTCGAGTAAATCCGTATATAGGGGGCACCAGTGAGCTAAGTTCATCGGAGCATAAGCCGTGAAAGTATTTGTAGAAGAGACAAAGGGAAGCCCCGTAACAAAGTAAGATACTCAGTTAATACTGTGTTGATGGAAGACACAGAAGGAAAATTAGAGGAAAGCAAGATGAAAGGACTAACTATCAATTGTAAAACGATAGAATGTATGGTTGTTAATAAGTGGAAGAGCTCAAGAAGCGAACTGTGATTTAAGAATGCAGAAATCAAGTGCCAGAAACAATAGAGGAAGTGTTTTTGTTATGGGATCTACCCTTTTGGGGCTATAATGAACTCTTATTATTATTATGAATACCGGGTGAATATGCCTCTCGGGGTGGAGTTGAGTTGGGTTGAGCCTTCGGGCTGGGCACACCTAAGACAAGTAAAGACCAGTTATGACCGGTTTTGAACCTATCCACCGCGGTGGATAGGTAATGTTTGACCAGTACCTGGGTGTACGCGCTCAGGTTCCCCACGTTAAAAAAGACCTTGTGTCACATCTCTCTCAAGTGGGGGAGAAGGGTAAATAATGGAGTTGAGTTGGGTTGAGTCACCCCGGTCTAATACTTGGCAGTCAGACTGACGTGTAACATTCTTGTATTTATTTTTCCGTTTAATATATGTTTCACTTATTCCCGAGTTCGAGTTTTCTTCCGGACCTACTCTGGGTCCACAACAGTTTTAAAAGACAGGATCAGTGCAAGGGTTTCGTGGGTCCCCACCAAATCTCTGATACGAGTTTTCCTCCTACTACATCTCAATTTTCATAAGATAGTATTTATATAAAAAACAAATTTTATTGTAACCTTATTATGCACAATAAAGGATCACATGCAATGTAAGTGAAAAATCCAACTTGAAAATTGAAGAGAAATACAATGTATCTAAATACAAATCATAGACATGCGATAATAGATAATTCCATCTTAAATAAACCAAAAATGTTTTGCAGCAATTTTTAACATCAACTTGAGGTTTTCCTTTTTAAAAAGTTGAAGAATTTTAATGTTCAACATCAGGGCCGTAGCTGATGCTAAAAAACACCGGGCACAGAGAAAATTGCCCGGATTTATTAGTCAACAATGTTATGACGTCATCAGTGTCATCCGTTTCCAGAAACTATGATTTTGCGGATTTTTTCGGCTATTCCAATGGAAATCAGGCACAGAACGTAAACGAAAGCAGGAAATCGGGTATAGCCAGTCTTTTCAACCAACATTAATAAATAAACAGATTTTTACTGCGTTCATTCGGATGTTTTCTTTCTTTCTTTCTTTCTTTCTTTCTTTCTTCGTGAATTGTTTAGTTTGATTTCTGACGAAGACATTTTGCCTTGCCCGGATTTTCACTATGATTGCGCGGATCGGCCCGGACCCGTGCCCGGTGTGCCCGGTAGTCAGATACGGCCATGTTCAACATTATGGATAAAAAATAGTGTATTTTATTTAGGGTTGTTTTCGAGACTTAGCATGAACAAAACAAATTTGCTGGTTTAAAGAAAAAAATTAAAAAGTACCCAAAATGAAGTCAGAATCTGCAAAAAGTTTTCATCCTTGTCAGTTGTGTTTCGTCTAATTTGTAGCGTATATAAATGTAGGGAGAAAAAATGTTGATAAGATATTGAGGGATACAAATCTCTGTCTGGTCCCCCCCCCCCCAATTAGGCTAGAGCCTCTCAGTCAGGGGGTTCAAGGGTAGTACACACCAACCCTGTTAACAGATAATGGAAAATGTGCCATCAAAATCCATAGGTATGATGGAAGCGGGAAAGATGGCTTTCAAAATCAAGGTCAAGTATTCATTTCATTAGCAACAAAGAAAAGAGTGCTGAACATCTTTGCAATATCAATCCTTCTGTGTATGCTGGACAATTTCTTCACATAAGAATTTGACGAAAAATGTTGAGCACTGAGGGTGTTTTAAAGAAAATGGAAACAAAATGGACGCTTTTCTCAGAAATAAACAGTCCGAATTTCTGGGACACATAATGAGGAAAGAGTGTTTAGAGAATTTGACACTTGCAGGACTTAATGGAGGCAAGGAGGAAAACGGGTAATAGTACAAATATTACTAGACAAGAAGGAACAGGATTGCTGCTGTTATTATTATTATTATGTCATTTTTTCATCATATTTCGATTTCTGCTCACTACCAACCAAGTCTGCGGGGAGACCTAAGGCAGGTAGTGGCGTGTTGTTATGGCTCCATTTCATGTTTTTCTATCTTCCTTATCATCCCCAGCATTACATAGATAAAGTTTTCCTTAGTGTGTGGGCTGTACTTAATAAGACAATTTTTTGTATATCTCTTAAGCTGGGGTTTCCAGGGATTCTTTCAATGTGTTGTTTTGTTCCATTTTTTATCATTCCAAGTGCACCTACTATCACTGGCACAACTCTTGTTTTCAATTTCCACATTTTTTCTATTTCAATTTCCAGGTTTTTATATTTTGACAGTTTTTCAAATTCCTTGATTGCTATGTTACAATCCGCTGGACAAGCCATATCAATTAATAGACAAGTTTTCTCCTTCTGGTTTTTAACAATAATGTCTGGCCTGTTTGCTTCAATTTTTCTGTCTGTATAGATGGTGTAATCCCATAGAATGGTTACATTTTCTATTTCTGTAACCGGTGCTGGGTGATGTTCATACCAGTGTTTGTTTACAGATTTTCCATAGTGTTTGCACATTGTCCAATGTAAATATTGCCCAACTCTATTGTGGCGATTTTTATATTCATTTGGGGCAAGCACAGAACAGCCTGAGATTAGGTGGTCTATTGTTTCTTGGTGTTTATCACAAAACCTGCATTTTGGATCCATATTATTATGCATAATATTTGCCTGAAAGTTTCTAGTGAAAAGACTTTGGTCTTGTGCTGCAAGAATAAAGCCTTCAGTTTCAGACTTTAATCCAGATGCACGTAACCATCGATGAGTATTAACTTTGTCAACATTGGATTTATTGGCACGTTCTGGATATTGGCCATGCAGAGGTTTGTCTTGCCAGCGCTGTTTCATCTGTTCAAGTTATTATTATTATTATTATGTCATTTTTCATCATATTTCAATTTCTGCATTGGTCTCACTACCAACCAAGTCTGCGGGGAGACCTAAGGCAGGTAGTGGCGTGTTGTTATGGCTCCATTTCATGTTTTTCTATCCTCCCTATCATCCCCAGCATTACATAGATAAAGTTTTCCTTAGTGTGTGGGCTGTACTTAATAAGACAATTTTTTGTATATCTCTTAAGCTGGGGTTTCCAGGGATTCTTCTTCTTCTTATTATTATTATTATTATGTCATTTTCATCATAATTCTAATTCTGCTTTGGTCACACTACATACCAAGTCTGCGAATATACCTAAAACATGTAACGGTGTGTTATTATACATTTCATCTGTTTTTCTATCTCCCATAGCACCACAAGTGTTACATGGACAAAGGCTGTACTTATCAAGATAATTTTTTTATATACCCCTTAAGCTGGGATTTCCAGGGATTCTTTCAATGTGTTGTTTTGTTCCAAGCACACCTACTATAACTGATACTATTCTTGTTTTCAATTTCCACATGTTTTTGTTTCAATTTCCAGGTTTTTATATTTTAACAGTTTTTCAAATTCCTTGGTTGCTATTTACAATCTGTTGGACAAGATATATCAATTAGTGGGTAAGTTTGTTCTTTTCCATTTTTGACAGTAATGTCCGGTCTATTTGCTTCAATTTTTCTGTCTGTATAGATGGTGTAATTCCATAGAATGGTGATATCTTCTATATCTGGAAACGGTGCTGGGTAATGTTCATAACAGTGTTTTTATAGATATTTTCCAGCATTGCACATTGTTCAGTTTAAATTTTGCCCCACTCTATCGTGATGATTTTTATATTCATTTGGGGCAAGTACAGGATTATCCTGAGGTTAGATGGGCTATTGTTTCTTGGTATTTGTTGCAGAACCTGCATTTTGGATCCACATTATTATGCATGATATTTGCCTGAAAGTTTCTAGTGAAAAACTCTGGTCTTGCGCTGTAAGAATAAAGCTTTCCGTTTCGGACTTTAATCTAGATGCTTGTAACCATCGATGAGTATTAACTTTATTAATATTGGGGTTTATTAGCACGTTCTGAATATTGGCCATGCAGAGGTTTGTCTTGCCAGCGTTGTTTCGTCTTTTCAAAAGCTTTATATTTGGCTTTCCTTTTTCATATTTTTTGCTGCAACAACTAGTTCTTGCGGTTGGTTTTGGTTTTCTACAGAACCCACTAAAAGTAAATCTTGTTTGCATTTACTGCCTTCTCTTATTATTGAATATTTTTTCTTTCTATTTTCATGTTGTTTGACTAATTGTATCATCCAGTCCTTTGTTGTTTCCATATATGTTAGTAAGTCAATAGTTGTTGTCTTGCATGACAATTCTAGCTGAATAAGTGCTCATCTACTTTCTTTTCAAGGTATGTATACGATTTACATCAGCGCTTGGATGGTGTATTTTATGCTTAGAAAGAAACTTTCTTGTCTTAGAATCTATTTGCCATTTAACCTTGCCATCCCAGTGGGTCAATATAGTTTCATCTTTTAGAGACCAGTTCAAGATGTTGAAACTACACTACCGCCCATAATTATAAGGTCACTCCAATTTCTTTTTAAAGAAATGACGTATTTCATACTATTTTTAGTATTTATTGCCAAATGAAAATAGAATGGTTCTTTTGTTATTATTTGCCAAATTTTACAAGGCAAGGAGGCAATGATGAACTTGTCCGAATCATCGTAAATTTTCTCCATTCTTTCATTGATGAAACTGCAATAATTATTAGATATTTATAAATTCATTTGATGCACATGTTATTGTGCAATATTAACAAAAGAACCATACTATTTTCATTTACAATTATTCACTTGGCGATAAATACTAAAAAATAGTATAAAATACACCATTTTTAAAACATTGGGGGGGTGGCTAATAATTATGGCCGGTAGTTTAAACCAACTGGGATGGCAAGGTTATTTAATGACTATAATTCTGTTCTTAATATCAGTCGTACTCTTATATATAATGAAAGAAATAGTGCGTAAAGAAGTACTATATTATAGATTTTGTGGAGGTACCTTCTTTACGCACTATTTATTTCATTTTCTTATGGTGAAAGAATTCACGGTAAATTTTTGTTTTGTTCCCCCTTTACTCCTTCAAATCTTTCGAAAACATCCTTATTTCCGTGCAAAAGTAAATGCTGAACTCAAATCGATAATTGTTTATTGACGAAACCTAACTTTTTTCAATTTTACAACCAGAAAAATATCGAACTTCTTTTCGCTGTTTATCTCACCCCATAACCACGGTTCAAACATGTTATTCACTGCTGAATGACTTCACGCGTAGATTGGCGATTTTTTTACCAATTTGCCTTCTTTTTTGCTATTCATGCGCGGAAATTGAGTTCCGAACTCAAACAAATCGCGGACTAATCGCTCAAAGAAGTACACGGGCCGTAATCAGTATCCTACGCCCCAAGTCATTCAGCGGTGAATCAGATATAAAAATGGTCGTAAGGGGTGACATATAATCCGACTTTTTTTTGTGGTCGAAAACAGGAAAAATGGTAGGTTTTTTCAATAAACAATTATCAATTTGATTTTTCAGCATATACATTTGCACGTAATTAAGGAAGTTTAGGAAAGAATTGACGAGATAAAGGCCTTCGGGGAACAAAACAAAAATTTGCCGAATTCACCATAAGATTATTATTATTCTTTATGAAAGAGAGGCCCTTGGTTTAAAAATGAAACCAAAACAATGTTGTTTCGTAAAATAAATGTCCTCTTCCCGAAGTTCTTCCGCTGTGCTGCTTGCGACAGTTGTAAATGCTTGTTATTTGTTGAAAGGTGTTAGTTTTTCTTAGAGATTCAATGCGAGAAATAAACAAAAGAAAAAGGAAGAAAGAAATACATTTCTCCTCATTCAGTCTTGAGTAGGCAAGACAAGGACACAAAATGTTCCCCTTGTTCCCGTAAGCATCTCTTTCTCACAAACCTTATTTCATCACGAACATCTGATTCACGGCTAGTCTGTGTATACAATTATAATTACAGGCATATTAAAAAGGAAAAAAAAAGAAAGAAAGAAAAAAAAGAAAGAAAAAAAAAGACAAAAAAGAAAGAGAGGAAATAAGAGTAGGAAAAAAGAAAGAAATAGTTGTATACACAGAACAATATTTACTCAAAAAGACATCTTTTTTTGACATTGTAATAGCAAGTCTCCAATTCTGTCTGACACGACCTAACTGACCCCAATAAGTAGGGGGGTACTGGAAGGAGAAAGGAAATGTCAGTGTTGCGTGTCATAGCCGGGACTGAGATCCTCGGCGTCACCCCTCCCGGCCCTCGAGACTCTATTTAAACTCATTAACGTTCATAGGAAGGCGAAGGTGGAGATCTGGGAGAGGCAAGCGTGACAGTGCATGTAACCCTTTGACTGAAGTCTTTTTAGAGAGAAAGAAAGAGAGTAGAAAGCTTGAAACATCGCTTGCCCCGTTTACCTCAACATTGCCACGTCTACTTCTTTCATTGCTTGGTGGTAAGTTTTATTTTTCAACAGCGTTGAAGAGACGGACGTGAGTAAAACGAGTGTTATTGTAAGTGACGTCGGTGACCTGCCGAAGTAGTAGAAATAAGGTACTTACCATAATCACAAAAGGACTATTTTCAGAGCTGGTAGAACAAAACGGTTTTCCTCTTCTTTTATGTGCCGTGTCCTTTCAGGGCGTAGGCGATCATGAACCTCAGCATCTTCCTGTCCCGCGTAAATCTTGTTTTTTGTATTTTTCTTATTTCTCTGAAACGCTGATCCAACTTCTTCTTTTTCTATGTGCCGTGTCCCTACAGGACCTAGGCAATTATGACCCTCCATATCTCCCTATTCCTAATAGCTGTTAACACCCCTTAAACCTATCTCCGCCATCCATTTGCTTAAGTCCATCAAGTATGTCACGCGCTGCTTCTCCCTTGTTTCTTCTTCCCTCTATCCGTCTCGTGAGCATCAGATTCTCCAAGTCCTTCTTCCTCACTATGTGTCCTAGAAACTTCAGCTATCTTTTCCTGGTGTTAAGTATCAGTTTTCTTCTCCTGTCCATCCTCTGCGAAACTTCATTTTTGCTCACATGTTCTGTCCATGGTATCCTAAGCATCCTTCTGTAGAACCACATTTAGGTTGCTTCAAGTCTTTCCTTCATCTTTGATGAGATTGTCCAGCATTCGCTGCCATATTGAAGAACAGATATCACATAACAGCCTAGCAACCTCTTCTTTGTTTTCATCGAAATTTTCCCGTCTCTCAAAACTCTATACTCTGCTTCTGGAATGCATCTTTGGCCAGGCCAATACGCCTTCGGATCTCAGTGTCACACTTTCCGTCCTCTGTTAGAACACTTCCAAGATATTTAAATTCCTGTACCTGCTTGATTTATCTCAAACAAATCAAGTATGTTAGGCGCTAATATGCCAACTGCATGTTTCGCGAATCTAAAATAAAACAAATAAAAAATTCAAATACCTGGGAAGTGTTTTGACAGAGGATGGAAAGTGCAACATGGAGATCCAAAGAGGCATTGGCATGGCCAAAGACGCATTTCCGAAGCTAACCAGAGTAATGAAAGACAGGAAAATCTCATTAGAAACAAAGAAAAGAGTGCTGGATTGCTACGTGATATCTGTCCTTCTATATGGAAGTGAATGCTGGACGATCATGAAGGTCAGGAATTTATCACTCACATAGCATACTGAAAGAAATAGGGACAAACGGAAACAGCAAATAACCTACCTAATAAGGAAGTTAAGGAGAACCATGATCGCCAAAGTCCTGAAATGACAAGTCACAAATATGCCAACTGCATGTTTCGCGAATCTAAAATAAAACAAATAAAAAATTCAAATACCTGGGAAGTGTTTTGACAGAGGGTGGAAAGTGCAACATGGAGATCCAAAGAGGCATTGGCATGGCCAAAGACGCATTTCCGAAGCTAACCAGAGTAATGAAAGACAGGAAAATCTCATTAGAAACAAAGAAAAGAGTGCTGGATTGCTACGTGATATCTGTCCTTCTATATGGAAGTGAATGCTGGACGATCATGAAGGTCAGGAATTTATCACTCACATAGCATACTGAAAGAAATAGGGACAAACGGAAACAGCAAATAACCTACCTAATAAGGAAGTTAAGGAGAACCATGATCGCCAAAGTCCTGAAATGACAAGTCACAAAAAAGAAGAAGAAATGTACAAATCGGTAGCATTTTAAATATGCAGTGAAACGAATACCATGATAGAAATGTATAGGAAGTTGGGGAGAGCCATGATCGCTACCACCCTGAAGGAACACAGTACATAAAAGAAGAAATGTAATGGTCGGTAGTTTTTTTTTAAACTCTAGTGAAACAAATGCCAAGGCAGAAATGTATATTCAAAGGATAGGACGTTGGAGAGAGCCAAGACTGACAACAGCCTGAAGGGACACGGTACATAAAAGAAGAAATATATGGAACCTGAGAGACAAGGCTCGAGAGATGTCACCTTGAATTCAAGGTGGGCGGTAACCAGACATAGGTTGAGAACCATTACTCTAGCTTTTCGATTAATCTTGATTAACCATTATTACAGCAAGATCAGATTACGTTATAAAAGCAGCCTGCAGCCACAAGAAATATCAACGGCTCTTTGATTTTTGTTTTATAAATCCTTTTCATTCCTTAAGTGAGCAATACTTATTTGTGGAAGTACAATTTGACCCAAGGCAGAAAAAACAGGAAGGAAATTGCCCAGAGTATATAAGTACATCGCTCAACGGAGAATAAAATACCTATACATAATTGTATATTTTTGTATACACCAGCATATAATGGACTCTCCCGTCGGATTCTATGTATGAGGATCTGACAGCCTAATTGCTTTCGTTATGAAACCAAGTTAAACCGCCAGAAGGTCCACACAAGTGATTTGGTTAAAGTAGTGAAGGCTTGTGCAGAACCATCCACACTTTTCGGAACTATTGATACCCTCAGTCAGTGCATATAAATGCCACAGATGAAGCAGACAATAAACCTCAGGTTTTCAATTATCCCACAACAGGTTGCCACTACCTGCTGCAGTAGACCGGTTGCCAGCAAAGGCTATAGAACCCAATCTGTCCTGTTATTTAACCCTTAACTGGGGGAAGGGACGGATTAATATCTTTCCCAAGGCTATTAGCGGGTAATGTAGGGCTTTCAACTGTAATTCGCACTCGGCTTCAGGATTTGTCGGTGCGAGCCGAAATCTACTGCACCACAACGCATATATATATATATATATATATATATATATATATATATATATATATATAGCATAGTGATGATCCACGTATACTGTCTTAATATGTATAGGAAAGAATATTAATAAAAAGTTTTGAATTTAAAAATGTACTTTTTTTGGACAGTATTTGTTTATTTTTATTATTGTATTTTATATTTCAGACCACCCTCGGTCCTTATCCCTTGTTTCTGATGAAGGACCGAGGGCGGTCTGAAATATAAAATATAATAATAAAAATAAACAAATACTGTCCAAAAAAAGTACATTTTTAGCATTTTTAGATTCAAAACTTTTTATTAATATACTTTCCTATATATATATATATATATATATATATATATATATATATTGCGTCATTTAGACTACAATTTATTCATTGAGTGGTTAAGTTTGCTCGTCGAAATGGGCATCCGATATAAGAAAATTTAAATTTATATATATATATATATATATATATATATATATATATATATATATATATATATATATAAATTCAAATTTTCCGAGATTGTATGCCCATTTCAACGGCTGAAACTAACCCCGTTATCGGCGATCGTAATCATTATGATAAATTACACTTATTTGTTTGAGTGTGTTTTTTGTGTAAAGAGAACGGAAGTAGGATGGTGAATATAATATAATATATATATATTAAACATATCACCCCAAGCAAGGCGCAAACGCCACTGATGCGCAGGGGGCTACTTAACAGTAAGAAGATTGGAAAAGACAAAGCCGGAAACCACATCCTAAACAGGAAACAAGGGATGATCCTTTTCACCTGTTCAATAGAATTGAGTGGAGTGTGGACCGGGCGGTAGTTTAGTCTATCTACTCCAATTGAGAAAAAAAAAAAAAAAAAAAAAAAAGAAAGAGTAAATAGATTGGAAAAGAGAAAGCCGGAAACCACATCCTAAACAGGGAACAAGGGATGAGCCTCTTCACCTGTTCAAGAGACGTGGGTGGAGTGTGGACTGGGTGATAGTTTAGTCTATCTACTCCAATTGAGAAAAAAAAAAAAGGTTGGTGACTTGCTAAGTTTTAACTTAGTTAAAAGTCCAGTCAAAGTAATTTCTGCTATCAAATTACACAAAAATATTTTGAAATAATACAATAAAATAGCTATTCACTTCGACCGTGACCACTTCGGAATCTCCTGCAACTCTTCTGGACGGTCTCCTCGTTTAAGTAAAGAAATGCTGCAATAAACCTTACCGTCAGTTCATTTTTGGTGTTACAAAGAGTTTTGTTGATCTCTCACTCAACTGCCCCTCACACATTATAATCAAGTGTGTACATCAATAAGCTCTCATCATTTGATAGTTAAATTGGCTAGATGTAACCGTAAGTTCTATGCTAACAGTTTCTTTTATTTCACTTCTCGCTTGTGGAACTCTCTTCCGGCTTCTTCCTTCCTTAGTAAGGTGTCATTATTTTACAGTTGAAATGGCTAGATGTAACCGTAAGTTCTATGCTAACAGTTTCTTTTATCGCACTTCTGTCTTATGGAACACATTTTTAGCTTCTTGCTTCCCTGTCAAGGTCTCATCATGTTACAGTTAAATTGGCTAAATGTAATCGTAGGTTCTGTGCTAACAGCTTCTTTTATCACACCTCTCACTTGCGGAGCTCTCTTCCGGCTCCTTGCTTCCCTGGCAAGGTCTCCTTATTTTACAATTGAAGTGGGTAGATGTAAGCGTAAGTTCTATGCTAACAGTTTCTTTTATCGCACTTCTTGCTTGTGGAACTCTCTTCCAGCTTCTTGCTTCCCTGTCAAGGTCTCACCATCTTACAGGTGAAATGGATAGAAGTAACCGTAAGTTCTATGCTAAGAGTTTCTTTTATATCATTTCTCGCTTGTGGAACTCTCTTCAAGCTTTCATCCTTTTACATTTGAACCGTTTAGATGTAACCGTAAGTTTTATTCTAATAGCTTCTTCTTTTACACTTTTCACTTTTGGTACTCTCTGCCGCATTCTTGCTTTCTTGGCAAATATGATCTACAAATGCAACTCCAAAAGTTTTCTGTTATTGTCCTTTTTCCAAGAAATTAAACCCAAACCTTTCCAAAAACAGAAACTAGGACCTGGAATTGGAATAAAAGCAGTGACTGCACCTACCCTGCATTTATCATAAAAACGGTTAGGTAAAGACATTTGTAAATAATTAACACTTCAAATACCTGAGTGTATACATCAGTTATAACACATTTAGCATAGGAAATTGAACACAGAACAGGCTATGCCAAAGGTCGCTTCGTCCAAGTCGAAAGAATTTACTGAGTTTGAAAGAATTAGAAAATAAAAATATTATTAACAGGTGAGGACAATAGAAAAGAAAGACCATGTTACTAAATAATTTGTTTAAATTCATACAGTCTAGGTACAATAGCAAAGAGTTTATCTGAACAAATAGCATGAAATTATTTATAGAATACTGAGAAAAAAATTATATCGGCTGAAGGTGAAATGTCAAGTCAGGGCCGATAATATTATTAATTCTTTGGATTTCATTAAGAATCTCTAAATATATAGCAGAAACACCGGCCAATATATGACAGTAATGTTCTAAGCAGGTATGGATGGTAGACTTATCTATGTAAGATAGATTAAGAAGAAAAAAAACTTGTCAGCATAACACAGTGAACCAACTATTTTAGCAGAAGGCCTATCAATAGATACAATATAGTCTTTCCACTTCATGTCAGTTGAGAACGTTAACCCAAGAAGGCGTAACGAGTCATTCTCCTGAAGGTTAGTATCATTCATACTTATGTGCTTATAAAATACAGAAAGATTAATCTGTCATAGGTTCCAAATAAACAACTTGTGAATGTTTTGGGAAGATGTCAGTGGCAGAAAGACTTTCACCATTTCGTGTCAAACAGTTACGAGGCCAGAATCGGTTTATAGATCAAACAGCTTCAAACTCCTTAAGTTGTCAATAAATTGCTTCAGAGCTTGCAAAGTAATTCAAATTTGTCATTCACAACAAAACGCAGCACATGACCTGATTTTATGAAAAAAAAAATCTTTCTTTCAAATGCATAGACTATTAAGTCTGACCTGCTCGTTCACATTTGCCTGTCTCTTCAATAATCGATTGTAGTATGATTTTTTTTCTTTTTTGATTCAGTTTAATCGACACCGTCTATTAAATCTTACAGACGACAACTCACTGACATTCTAAAATCTTAGCCAGATTTGCAATTATATCGTTGAGAATTAAAACAAAACGGCCAATTTAAACAAAAGTGTGTGTTTCTTCTAAAGAACCGCATACACTTGTGTATTAGTCGAACAAATTTAAAGACTGATTTTATTATGCCTGTCAAGTAAAATCTGACACGTCCTCACAATAAAAAAGCCTAATGTACACATCAGGTTCTACTATCATACGGCTGTTCAATTAAATGGATAGTAAATGCGAAATCGGCAAGCTGAGTTCGAATTCTGGTCGAGGTGGTTACACTCTCTTTCACACACAAAATTATCATTCTATCTTTTCTCTTCCCAGGAAAGGGTTTAAATAGCAGGCCAGACTGGAATCTCTATCTGAAGAACATCTCTGAATTCAAAACGGTATGTGGAATGGAACTGAAAGGGCGACATATTAAAGCTGATACTAGGTGAAGAGGCTCGTCTCTTGTTCCCTGTTTAGGATGTGGTTTCCGACTTTCTCTTTTTCCAATCTTTTCACTCTTTTCTTTTTTCTTTTGTTTGTTTTTTTTTTTCAATTGCAGTAGATAGACTAAACTATCGCCCGGTTCACACTCCACCCTCGTCTACTGAACAGGTGAAGAGGCTCATCCCTTGTTCCCTGTTTAGGATGTGGCTTCCGGCTTTCTCTTTTCCAATCTTTTCACTCTTTTCTTTTTTCTTTTCTTTTTTTTTTTTTTTTCAATTGCAGTAGATAGACTAAACTATCGCCCGGTTCACACTCCACCCTCGTCTATTGAACAGGTGAAGAGGCTCATCCCTTGTTCCCTGTTTAGGATGTGGCTTCTGGCTTTCTCTTTTCAAATCTTTTCACTCTTTTCTTTTTTCTTTGTTTTTAATTGGAGTAGATAGACTATACTATCGCCCGGTTCACACTCCACCCTCGTCTACTGAACAGGTGAAGAGGCTCATCTCTTGTTCCCTGTTTAGGATGTGGCTTCCGGCTTTCTCTTTTCCAATCTTTTCACTCTTTTCTTTTTTCTTTTCTTTTTTTTTTTTTCAATTGCAGTAGATAGACTAAACTATCGCCCGGTTCACACTCCACCCTCGTCTATTGAACAGGTGAAGAGGCTCATCTCTTGTTCCCTGTTTAAGATGTGGTTTCCGGCTTTCTCTTTTCCAATCTTTTCACTCTTACGTATCCCCCTGCACATCAGTGGCGTTACCGCCTTGCTCGGGGTGATATGAATTAAAAAAAAAAGATCCGTTCAGCAGTATAAACGAGAGGTTGGCTCTGTGGGTGTGAAAGAAACAAAAATGGGCCTGAGCAGACGAGCATGATTTTTAACGAGCAGCCATGCTGAAGATGAGAAATCACACTGACTTGCATGGTGCATTCAAGTCTTAACATAGATCGGATGATAAATCATTTTTTTTTTTTTTACTAAGCATTAATATCAGGACTGAAAGTGTTTGTTCATACGCGTACGCCATTCCGAAACGATCGCATTCTGAGCAGATTCTCTTATCTCGGGAAAATATGTTGCCTTCCTTTGATTTTAGCCCACATCCCAAAGGAATCTAATAATAGAAGACAACGATCCGGCTTCCCTTCTCAGAGTGCGATGGGTAAATTGTCGCCATTAAAAAAAAAGTTTCGAGCATGCGCATTATTTGCTTTTGGGTTTTGTCCACTGCGTATTAAGATGAGTTGGGCGCCGTTCGTGAGAAAAAGATCACCATGACGCAATTCACTCTGTCAGAAATTTGGAAACGGCATGCTGTTTTGCGTGGCATTTTCTCCAAAAGCTCCAATTTCAGAGTGTTTGGGTGTCAATTTAAAGACGGGGCAGAGAATTCGGAAGAAGTTGGAAGAGTCAAATAGTGATTACCAAGTTACGGCAGCTCAGAAATACTAACTCTGTCCGCTCTAATAAAAGCACTCCCGAATTTGTTGGTAAGGGCCTCAGACCCAATACAGAGGTCAACATCACGGATTTTAAGAAGGTAGAGCTGTCCTGGTTCAAGAGGTTGGCTGTTGGAAGACCATGTTTCCGGCAACAGGACTCTACACAGTGCTACACTAGGAGGAGAACCCACTAATAGCTGTCAGACAATTTCTGCGACTGCATCAACCCTTACATCTAGCCACCTCATTCGCCAGGTTTATTAGGTGTGGGGCGAAGTTGAGCGAGAAACCAACAAAACTCCTTGTTGCACCAAAGATGAACTGAAGTTAAGGATTATGACAGCATTCACCAACTTAAACAAGGAGACTGTCCAAAATAGTTGCAGGACATTCCGAAATCGTCTTGAGACAGTGGCAATTTTGTTGAATAAATTTACTTTTTAATATTTCGAGATATTTTTGTGTAATTTTTGGAAATATATCTGTTAAAATGAGATGTCAGTGTTATTATAACTATTGGATGATTTAGACGAGAATTTATCCATCGCACCTTGTAGTTGATGGCATCGGTATTCATACTTGGGATAATAATGGTCTTGAACAAAAAAAAAATTCCGCCTCATAGGTCTGGGGAAATTTGCAGTCTCCATATTTATTTCATAAAAAGTCAATCGACCTGTTTTGTTGACTGGACGCTTTGAAATTTCCTATAAACAGAAATGTCCATAAAAATGTGTTTTACGAAAACAAAAACATTCTAATTTCGAAAACACACATTTATATGCATGTATATGCGCGCGTTTGTGCATTTTTCTTTGTCATCATAAGATTCCTTTCTACCAGGAAACCACTAAAAAATAAACAGCAATTTTAACACTAAACATTACAATTTAACACACGCACACGCACATACACATACACACACATGGTATAGAAGGGGTTGCGATAATGAATGAGATAATGCCAGGTTGTGTTAACCCTCTAGGGCCATTCGTATCATATTAGTGGGGGATCTGTTTATTACTTCATAACAATATAGAACTGATCCCCCACTTTATGACAAGTAGAAGCCTTAATCATATTATATTATTAACCCTCTAGGGCCATTCGTATCATATTTGATAAGGTATGAAAACAAGCCTTGAAAGAAATATTTTCCTGAAAAATTTTTTAAGAGAAATATTTTATAAATTTCAAATGAAAGCAGTACTGACTGCTCAGTCAATGAATACCAAATGTTTCCTTATAGGGAAATACTGTATTTTGTTACATATTTTGTTATATGTTAATGATTAACATTTCTATCCTTTTGTATTTTGTATCTTTGATGTTTCTTGTTGCATTCATGTGAATGTTCATTATTATATATGTATTGTGTTCATCTTAGAAAGAGTTTTTCTTCCGTGTATATGTATATTCATGTTAATATAAAATATTTGTTCCTTTATGTGTGTCAGGTGAAATGTAGTATCAAATTGTTGTTTGTGCTATGCTGTTATGTTATGGTATTTAAGTGTATGTGGATTATAACTCTTGAATTAATGCTTTGTTTTTCTGCATATTCTTTTCGTGAATATTATTTAAGGCACATCTTCCTCTGCGTGATTGGAATGTTGATTGAATCTCCGACGGCTGCCGTGAACTCACACATACACGTGTATGTGAGCTATGGACCAACTGAAGAGAGGAAAAAGAGGTTATGCACGTGTTCGCTGTTCTTTTTATATTTACTTAACGATTCGATTTTGGCGGGAGCATTAGTCATTGGTTGACTTTTGCATGACGTCAAATAACGTATTAAGCTATGTTCTGGTTATATGGAAGAATTGAATGAAGGAAATGGATGTATGTATTGAGAGAGAAACAGAGAAAGAGAGTTTCTTTGTCACGCTATTAATAAAGAGGAAATGGTATATTTCAATACGCATTACTACAATCTAATCACTATATATATATAATTATTTCACCCCAAACAAGGCAGAATTGCCACAGGAGCGCGGGGGGTTTCATAAGAGGTGAGTGATGAGAATTGTGTCTATTTGTTTTATATTGATCCTTTCCAGTTCTTTAATCAGTTTTATTTCCTTGGTGCTTTGACGACATGAATTTACTCGTGCTACTAAACTGGCAACTACTCCTTTACTGTCAAAATAGACAAATATAACCGCCACTTCTACTCTATGAGTTTCTTTTCACGCACATCCTGTGTGTGGAATTCCCTTCCGTATTCTTCCTACAATCTTCAAAAATTTAAATGCAACATCAATTACCATTTTTACCTCGCTAAATTCCATGTACCTCCCTCAAGCCCTAAATCCAATATTGCCTTGTAGCAGGAAAAGTGTTACAACATTTTAAAAGAAAATAAATAAACGTTATGAAAAATTTTTAAATTCAAATTCAAAGTTTTTTACTTCTGATATGTAGTGCCTCTAAAATCATATCAGAAGTAAAAAAAAAAACCTCTTATCAATTGCACAGCTTACCAACTTTCTGTACATATATTTAGTTGTGTTTAGAGGGTTTATTTGAAATATAATTAAGGTAAATAATTCTTTGCCTTTGAGTAATTTGATAATTTACATAATTAGTTCCTTCGAAGTTCAAATTCTCTAACGTATTTTTACGGCATTTAAAATCTTTAACAACCAAGTATTCCATATGATTCACGCATCTACGTGAGCACATATCTTCACGTGTGCATGTTGTTTACATTATTACTGCCTTTGAATTTAAAATTTTTTTAAAACGTTTATTTTCTTTTAAAAGGTTGTAACACTTTTCCTGCTACAAGGCAATATTTGATTTTAAACTGTAATATAGTCCCTGATGATGTACGATGACGTTCGTAAGTACTAGGTCAACCTTTGGACAATTTTTATACAAATATAATATATAAGACTATGGTGTCACTATCGTTTAACACAACTTGTTTAAAAGAAAAGATGCTGCCAAAATATACGTACTTTAAATATATCTATCTATCGACCGGTTCACACTTCACCCATGTCTATTGAACAGGTTAAGAGGCTCATCCCTTGTTCCCTGTTTAGGATGTGGTTTCCGGCTTTCTGTTTTCCAATCTTCTCACTTTGTTTTTTTTTTTCAATTGGAGTAGATAGATTTATCTATCGCCCGGTTCACACTCCACCCACGTCTATTGAACAGGTTAAGAGGCTCATCCCTTGTTCCCTGTTTAGGATGTGGTTTCCGGCTTTCTCTTTTCCAATCTTTTCACTATTACGTAGCCTCCTGCACATCAGTGGTGTTACCGCCTTGCTCGGGGTGATACGAATATATATATATATATATATATATATATATATATATATATATATATATGCTGTGGGGCTCTCCCGTTTCATAAAGATGGACTCGTCCAGAGTATACTTGTACCAATACTATAAAAGCGAGACTGGAGATTACCGCGTTTTCTCGTGGTAATTCCTTTGACACTGTCAACTCTCTGCCTTCGAGCGGAGAGCATTAACCCAGTCGTGGCTCCGCCGAAGGGTAGAGTCACGACTGGGCAAAATTAGACAGATATTTTTGGCTGGGTTATATGGCTCGGAGGACCCACGTTAATAAGGCCTTGTGCCACATTTTGCTTTAGTGGGAGAGTAAATAAATACAGAATACTGCCTTTTCACAGAGAGTTAACTGTAGAATACGAGAGTCCAGACAGAGATTAGCAGTCAGTACACGAGTAGCTCTGTGCTCCACTCATCGAGAAGATTATTACGCAGTACCCGTCAGCTTCCGCCGCAGTCATAATATACTATGGCTTCACTTTCAGAGACTTGTACATATACTTTTTACTAACCCGCATTTCTGGGCTACTAATCTTCATTCACCTCAGTATCCTTACGTTAATACACATTTTCTATCTCAATTACTGGTCGTTGTTCATTTATTTGTGCGGGCACCATTCCCGGGATCCACAACAATATATATATATACACACACATATATATATATATGTGTGTGTGTGTGTATATATATATATATATATATAATGTGGAGAGCTTTTTCACTGAACTGCGGAGTGTTGTTTCTGTCATGCCGACTTCGTACTTTCGTGAAAGCTTCATGAATGAAAGAACTGAGAAATGAAAAAAAAAACAACAAAAAAAAAACTGTCCACATTAATTCTATTAACGTTCTATGTTGATACCGAGAATTTTATGACAAAAAAACCCTTCTCACCAAAAATGCTCCCTAATCAGCAAACTGCTGAATAATCATCAATTTTGTCATTAAACACAATTATAAATCATGTGATTTCCGGCTTTCTCTTTTCCAATTTTCTCACTTTGTTTTTTTTTTTTTTTTTTTTTTCAATTGGAGTAGATAGATCTATCTATCGCCCGGTTCACACTCCACCCACGTCTATTGAACGGGTTAAGAGGCTTATCCCTTGTTCCCTGTTTAGGATGTGGTTTCCGGCTTTCTCTTTTCCAATCTTTTCACTATTACGTAGCCCCCTGCACATCAGTGGCGATACCGCCTTGCTCGGCGTGATACAATTAAAAAAAAAAATACAATATAAATATAAGGTATATTTAAGCAGAAAAAGAATTATCCAAACAAGTTTTATTGAATTCAACAGATATATAGACATGGATAGATAGATATTACATAGCAGTTCAGCAATCTTCTCTTTAATCATCTCGTTTCTTACAAAATTTTCTTGTCTTAATACTTTGCTTAGTTTCTCAAGGTTTCGTTATTCTAATGCGTCTTCTGATTTTTATGCCAACTTTCCGTCGTCTATAAGTAAATTACGTTTTTTATAGTTTTATTTGCATTTAACAATAAAATATTCAGATTTCATCATTTTTATCCAAGAACAATTCATACTTCTTACATGTGCTGTCTCCCTTCGGGACGTAGTCGATCATGGCTCTTCACAATTTATTTTCTTCTGTAGCTCTAAAGACAAAACTAAATTTTGTCTTTTGCTATCTCTCCTAAAGGTTGTTCCACAATACGTTCACTCAAGCTCGCCAAATAGCATATGCATTGTTTTCCTCTGCGGCTCTTGCCATCAATATGGCTTGTGAGTATCAAATTCTCCAAACCCTCTTTCCTCATTTATGTAACTCAGATATTTCTGTTATCTTATTAAGTTGTGGTCGATACGAAATTAAGAGTAACTGTCTTCTTTTTTTTTTTTACAAAAATTCACAATTCCGTGTGAAATCCTAATTTTGACGAATAGGAAAAGGATTTTTGCTAAAAAGACATTATGTCTTGGGATTTACAGTTAGTCCTTTCTTCTCGCTTTCCTTTTACTGCCTACTCTAGGACATCTTGCAGTTTCCTTTCTGTGTCTAGAAACATCTGCATATGTTGATAAGATTGTGTTCGCCAATAATGAATCCTGGTAGGATATCTAACTTTCTCAGAATCGCCTCACTTTATAGGCTGAATAGTGGAGAGTGACAAGAAGGGACTACAAATAAACTTTAAGAAAACTGAGTGCATGGTCATCAGCAAAAGATACAACCCAAAATGCCAAATACAGGTGGGGGATAACAGAATCAAACAAGTCCAAGAATTTAAGTACCTAGAAAGTGTTCTAACAGGAGATGGAAAGTGCGACACGGAGATCCGAAGGCGAATTGGCATGGCAAAGGACGCGTTCCAGAAGATGAACAAAATACTAACACACAGGAAAATCTCAATAGAAACGAAGAAAAGAGTGCTAGACTGCTACGTGATGTCAGTTCTTCAATACGGCTGTGAATGCTGGACAATATCATCGAAAATGAGGACAAAACTGGAAGCGGCCGAAATGTGGTTCTACAGAAGGATGCTACGGATATCGTGGACTGAGCATACAAGCAACGACGAGGTGTTAGAAAGAATGGCAACAAAAGGAAATTGATGCAGAGCATCAGGAAGAGACAACTGAAGTTCCTGGGACATGCAATGAGGAAGGAGAGCCTGGAGAACCTGATACTGACTGGACAGATAGAAGGAAGGAGAGACAGAGGAAGGCAGCGGATAACATATTTGCAGTGTCTGATCAGGTGGATGACGGAACGGGGGTTGCCAGGAGCAACAGGAGCAAACATACTAAGAGCCACAAGGGATAGGGAGACGTGGAGAGCCATGATCGCCTACGTCCTGAAGGGACAGGGCACATAGAAGAAGAAGAAGAAATCCGGGGAGAAGACATATAATTGTTTTACACCGCTTTCTATTTACTGAATTCATTTTCTATCCGTGTGTAATATGCTGCCCATATAGGTTCTGGATTATTCTAAAATCCTTCCCAAATATGTCAAGATTGCCTAGCCGTTCCAGTAGGAGCGACAGATACGAAAAGAACTAGAATCCAAAATTTAAACAGTAGAGAAGGTATCACAAAACGAGGTGGAAAGAAACAAAAATTCCTTGATTGTTTTCCGGAGTTCTTCGCATTTTGCGCTGTGGTATAAGACACAAATTATCAAGAGAATTGAAATTTTATCATCGAATAAGAAAGTCTGCAGCTGATATTAACCCTGCCCTCCCTGTTATTTGCACTTTTCATTTAATGCAAGGGTGGATAGATTTTGCTGTTCCCTGGTTCACCCTGATCTAGGATATTAGCACCTGTCTCAATTATATGAAAGTATAAATGAAATTACCCATAAGGTGTTGATATGTCATTAAACAAACATACCCTGATAGCTCGAGAAGCAGTCACCCAAAGGCGTATTGATCTACGATCATTAGTGATGGTTAGTTCCTCTGTATGGTAGCGAATGTTGGACGATCTCTTCAAGGATGAAGGAGAGGCTCTAGGTAGCAGCAATATGGTTCTACAGAAGGACGCTGAGGATATCATGGACCAAGCACGTGAGCATCAAAGAGGTGTTGAAGAGGACGCAAACGCGAAGAAAACTTGCACTTAACACCAGGAAGAGACAGCTGAAGTTCCTGAGACACATAATGAGGAAGGAGGGCTTGGAGAATCTGATACTCACAGGACGGATAGAGTGAAAGGGAGACAGGAGAAAGAAGCTCGAGACATATCTGATGGGCTTGAGTAAGTGGATGACGGAGCGGGTTTTGGGAGAGATACTAAGAGGAAAAATATTAAGGGCGACAAGGAACAAGGGCAAGTGGAAGTCCATGATAGCCTACGTCTTGAAGGAACACTGGATGTGAAGAAGACGAAATCCGCTTCTAATTGGCTCTAAAGATTTACATTGATTAACACACGAAACTTTAGTTCATTGTCAAACAATAGAAAATAGCTGGCTTCATCTAAACGGTTTTTTCTTTCAGAGAAAAAAGACCCAAAAAGCATTCGCACGAATATTTATAAAAGCATTATATCACTATACACACAAACATTTTCATGTTTCAGAACAATACTGTTCTTCTTCAGATGATATGTTAAAATAAATGGTGAAAATGATTTATTTAGAAAATATAAAATGAATTAATAGTTATTTAGAAAATTAAGGAGTGGTCAGTCATTTGAGTGCCATACGTGATACACGCTTGGGCGATCATGTCTCGAAAGAGACATGACTGACTGGGCAGAAGATTATCCCGCAGTAGGTTGCCATTGCTTTCTGTGGTAAGTCGGTTGCCGACCAAGGCTATAGAACCCAATCTGTCCGATTATTTAACCCATAACTGAAGGGAAGAGGCGGATTACTACCTTTCCCAAGGGTATTTGCGCGAAAGTGAATGCAATGAATTCAGCTGGAATTCGAACTCGGCTCCCCGATTTTTCGTTCCGAGCCGATATCCATTGCACTACAACGCACATCCTAAGGAGTGGTAGTTGGAGAATATGCTTTAGGTGTGTTAGTATTGTTCAATCAAAAATAAGAATTACGTTAAACTATGAAGTTGAAGATTTGGGCCATGAAAAAAAAAACGGCGTAGTCTGATTTTTAATTTTGTCTGAGTAAGATACACAGTGGGAATATCTGAATATATATTTAGGAAATATTTAGGAAAAATAATGCACAAAATGTTAAAAAATTAAAAACAATATGAATTTCAACTTGCAAATGATGGTTTCTGTTTATAGCCCCAATTCTAAACTTTTATCGAAAGTAATATTTTTGTCGTTAATGCACAAGAAGAAGAAGAAGAAGAAGAAGAAGAAGAAGAAGAAGAAAAGTATAAATTCACTTTTATCATATCTTTAAACTTTAACGTGTGTTATGGCGCAGTAGATATCGGTTCAGAACGAGAAATCGGGGAGCCGAGTTCGAATTCCAGTTGAATTCGTTGCTTTTACTTACGCGCAAATACCCTTGGGAAAGGTATTTATCCGTCTCTTCTTCGTCTAGCTATAGTTGAATAGGACAGATTGGGTTCTATAGCCTTGGTTTGCAACCAGTCTACTGCAGAAAGTAATGGCAACCTACTGCGGTAAATATGCTGCCAAGTCAGTCATGGACCTTTCGAGACATGATCGATTAAGTGTGTATCACGTATGGCATTTGTGTGACTGGCAATTTTAATCAACGGTTTTTAAGACAGCGTAAGCATTTCCAGGGAATTAAAGTAGTTAGAATAATAGCAGTGTCAAAGGAAAAACCGTGCTTTTTATACACCTTTTTTTTTTTTTTATTTTTTTTTTTATTTTTTTTTTTTTTTGAGGGGGCTGCATTTAGGTTAAAGGTTTTATTCTTGTGGATTAGAACATTCTATTGACACCAGAAAGAAATCTGTGGAAAGATTTTTCCAAAAAATAAAACTGGCATCGACACACTTTCGGATGATGACCAAATTTTTACAGGAAGATCAACGTGGATAATAGTTCTCAAGAGGGATAAAAGTTTATAGCAAAGACAATAATAAGAGTTTGTTTAATACAAACTCAAAGGAGGTGGAGAATAAACAAAAGATAAAAAAAACATCAGCATATTTTAGACGAGCAAGCCAACATGGCTGACCAGAATAAATCAAGAAAATATACTGGATTAGATGTAAGTTAGGAAGATACAGGAGTGAGGCAGTTTATCTGCCGTGCCATTAAACAAAGTTCATCAAACAGGATTAATATATTCAGCTAGGATTTTATGAAATAAAAAAAAGATTATCCTCGAAATAAGATTAACAGTGCATAACAAATTAATTTAGTAATACGAAACAAGCGAACTAAGTAGATTTTTCAGATAAGTGCGTCTTGACGTCTTTTTCTTATGAAAATGAGGCGACTGTTTGCAGAATAACTGCAGCCTTTTAAGCTCAATTGGGGTTTCGAGAAAAATACGAATCGATTTTTTGTTTCTTAACCCTCTAGAGCCATTCGTATCATATTTGATACAGTATTTCCCTATAAGGAAACATTTGGTATTTCCCTATAAGGAAACATTTGGTATTTCCCTATAAGGAAACATTTGGTATTCATTGACTGAGCAGTCAGTACTGCTTTCATTTGAAATTTATAAAATATTTCTCTTAAAAAATTTTTCAGGAAAATATTTCTTTCAAGGCTTGTTTTCATACTGTATCAAATATGATACGAATGGCCCTAGAGGGTTAATAGATAGACAGATAGATAAACAGACTGAGATTAACCCTCTAGGGCCATTCGTATCATATTTGATACAGTATTTCCCTATAAGGAAACATTTGGTATTTCCCTATAAGGAAACATTTGGTATTCATTGACTGAGCAGTCAATACTGCTTTCATTTGAAATTTATAAAATATTTCTCTTAAAAAATTTTTCAGGAAAATATTTCTTTCAAGGCTTGTTTTCATACTGTATCAAATATGATACGAATGGCTCTATAGGGTTAATCATTTCACCCGAAGCAAAGTGCGACAGCCACTCGTGTAACAGCAAAAAGACTGGATACAGGGAGCATTGAGGAAAGGATAAAAGATGAACGGGATTCCAGAAGATGGCAATTGACGCTGTATTTAAACTTCTGGGGATTGTAGCTAGAAAACCGAATGCATGGTCATCAGTAAAAAGGGTAGTCCAATATGAAGGTCGGGGATACTAAAATCAAGCAGGTACAAAAATTTAAATACCTGGGAAGTGTTATAACAGAAGCCGGAAAGTGCGACACAGAGATCAGAAGGCGGATTGGCATAGCAAAGAACGCGTTCCAGAAGTTGAGTAAAGTATTAAGAAACCGGACAATTTCGCTAGAAACAAAGTAGAGAGTACTGAATTGCTACGTGATGTCTGTTCTTCAATATGGCAGTGAAAGCTGGACAATATCATCGAAGATGAAGGAAAAACTTGAAGCAACTGAAATGTGGTTCTACAGAAGGATGCTGCGGATGTAATGGACCGAGCATGTGAGCAATGATGAGGTTTTAGAAAGGATAGAAACGAAAAGGAAATCAATACTGAGCATCAAGAAGAGACAGCTAAAGTTCCTGAGACATGCAATGAGGAAAGAGGGCTTGGAGAACCTGATACTAACAGGCTAGATAGAGGGAAAAAGAGACAGGGGAAAGCAGCGGATAACATATTTGAAGAACCTAATCAGGTGGATGATAGAACGAGGGTTGCATGGTGTAACAGGAGAAGGCGTGATAAGAGCCACCAGGGATAGGGAGACGTGGAAAGCCATGATCGCCTACGTCCTGAAAGAACAAGACACATAGAAGAAGAAGAAGAAGAAGAAGAAGAAGAAGAAGAAGAAGAAGAAGCTATCAGGGAAGCAAGTAAACGGAAGTGAATTCCACAAACAGGAAGTGCGAGAAAAGAAACTATTCGAGTAAAAGTGTCGTTTACATTTAAGTATTTCAACGGTAAACATGTTAGATTAACACACTTTTCCTACTTTGTTCTTTACTTCTTCTATGATATATTCTATCGGATGAATTTGAACACTCTCGGCTACTGGCGTGTGCATACATTGTATATAACACGCTAATGTCAGCCTTCCTCTACCATAGTTCAAAGGTAGAATTGCGACTGATGTCAATTCGGTCGGGTTTCAATCCTGGTTAGAATTTATCGGATGTCTAATCGTACTGATGAGCTGTGATACAGCGAAACAGAACTGTCTACGGATAAGTTTTTTTCTTTTAATCGTATCACCCCGAGCAAGTAACGCCGAGCGATAACGCCACTGATGTGCAGGGGGCTACGTAATAGTGAAAAGATTGGAAAAGATAAAGCCGGACACCACATCCTAAACAGGGAACAAGGGATGAGCCTCTTAACCTGTTCAATAGACGTGGGTGGAGTGTGAACCGGGCGATAGATAGATCTATCTACTCCAATTAGAAAAAACAAAAAACAAAGTGAAAAGATTGGAAAAGAGAAAGCAGGACACCACATCCTAAACAGGGAACAAGGGATGAGCCTCTTAACCTGTTCAATAGACATGGGTGGAGTGTGAACCGGGCGATAGATAGATCTATCTACTCCAATTGAAAAAAAAAAAAAAGAAAGTGAAAAGATTGGAACTAACTATATATATATATATATATATATATATATATATATATAGTTAGTTAGTTCCAATCTTTTCACTTTGTTTATATATATATATATATATATATATATATAAACAAAGTGAAAAGATTGGAACTAACTAACTATATATATATATATATATATATATATATACGTTGTTGTTGTTGTTGGGACCCGCTCACTTTCGAGCACAGGGATCGTCATTCATCCTTTCTCCTTGTTTCAAGTGGCGATTGTGAAACTCTGAAAGGTGGGGACACTTAGGGGTCGAGATTTTTCTGTAGAGGAGGGGTGGGCAAACTCAAGCAGCATCTTCAATTTCATACTACACCACTATTGTATACTTAACTTAGAAATGACATTGAGTATATGTTAAATCACTAAATTAAACGGAATAACTTTTCATTCATAGTAGTGGAGTTCTAATTTGTTCTTGGCCTCTTTTCCACTCTCAAGCTGTTGGAACACAGGTTAATGAATTTACGTAGAGGTGGGTAACAGATGTAAGAAATATAGATTTTTACTAAGATTTTTAAAAATAATAAGTTAAAATAATAATAATTTTATTCATTTGTGAATAAATTCTGAAAGTTTCATTAAAATCTGACAATTATTTGATTTTTACAAGAATTTCCAAATTAATGTGTTTTTCACCGAAAAAAAAACCGAGATATGTAAAATATTACGTTTTCCATTGTAAACTCTCGTAACGATTTGGCTACCCGCGAATGAAAATTAAAACAAGAATTTTGACCAAAATTTCAAATGTGTTAAAAGGATTAAAAATTTTCTTAAAAATAATTAAAAATACTTTGATCTTTGCTCTTAATGATAGCGTAAACATTTTGATGGAAAAAGTTCGTTTTTATTAAATTTGGGCCTCTTTTCTTCATACTATGCTGTATTTTCAGAGATTTAGTGAAGGTACCTAAAAGAGGTTTAAAAAATAAAATAAATAAAAAAATTAATTACTTTATTTATTTTCTTCGTTTTTTCTTTTTGCTACCAAATATTTTTTAACCGTTATTATTTTGCTTTTAAAAAGAGGAGTAAAAGGACATTTTTTATTTCCCTGACCGCTGGTATTTGAATTTTAGCTGATACTTGTGAATGATGACTGATTATTTTTGGGATTGACATTTTATTGCTCTCTTCAGACTGATTGATTCACTAAAAGGTTGTGAAACGATTTTTTTTTTCTATAATTGCTGACCAATTCTTTCAATCGACCATAAATCACTGATTGCCTATGTATCTACATATCAAGTTGGTGACGTTATTTTATTTTAATTAACGTCTTACTTCAGATATGAAAACATGGCTATTAAGTCTCTTTCCTTCCCTAACAAGATGTCTGTTTCTATCTATCTGGTTGTTTTATTTTGTTTATTTTTCTTTCAAACTGGTCTCTGTCAGTCAGTTAAGTGCCATACGTGATATACGCTTGGGCGATCATGTCTCGAAAGAGACATGACTGACTGGGCAGAAGATTATCCCGCAGTAGGTTGCCATTGCTTTCTGCAGTAGACTGGTTGCCGACCAACCTGTCCTGCTATTTAACCCATAACTGGAAGGAATAGACGGATTAATACCTTTCCCAAGGGTATTTGCGCGTAAGTCAATACAATGGATTCAACTGGAATTCGAACTCGGCTCCTTGGTCTCTGTATGTGTCCTTAAAAAGCTAAATGAAAAAGAAAACGCAAAGGTGAAAGTGCTGAAGATCTAATCTTATCAAAATCAGAGACTGATTTGTTTAATAAATTTTGGAAGCTTATAAAAGTGTGTGTGTGGAGGGGCATCCGAGAGGCGTGCAAAAATTCGGGGAGGAACCTAGCCCCTTCTGTCCACCACTAGAATCGCCACTGCTTGTTTCCTTTCTCTCCTCTGATGGCGGCAGCGGAAATAGTTGTGAAACAAAAGCGAGTTTGACGAGGCCATTGGTGTGATTTGGATTTTGGTGGATAACTGCACGACGGAGAAGTCTTCACATTTGACCGGATGTGCCTCCCTCGCGGAAACTGAGATAGGCGAGATTTAACAAACTTTGGTTGCATCAGGCTGTCGGATGTTTTGATCTGTCAAGGTCCACTTTGGTTACACCAACCCGACTGATACTGTCCTCTTCCACCGGTTTGGCCGTTGAGATTGTGTAAAACTTTGGCTATTCTGCTGTTGAATCTTCGCAACGTTCAGCCTGGTTCTTTCACTTCAAACTGAACGGCATGGGTGGTCTTACAGGAGTTGGAACTCCAGACGGCTTCGCTGTTGGGATAATGTACATATATATATATATATATATATATATATATATATATATATATATATATATATATATAACTGTCCGGTTTAGAGACCACTTAGTCCCTGTAAGTACATCTCCTTATGAGAAAGAAAATTCTAATTGAAAACCTGCAATCACTTCACTCACTGACATGTGACAAACTTTGCATAAGCACAGGCTATGCAGTTTTGATGGTGGGTGTGTGCATTTCCCTGCGCATACACTGAACACAAGTCATGCAGGTCGTTCAGTAAACAACATCAACTTGTTTTGTGATCTTGAAATCCTGTGGTGCTGAAGGGAACAGGTGAAGGGTGTAACTGCAGATTTCCAGCTTGAACTTGGCACATGGGAGGTTATGGGTAGATGATCGTTTTGCACTAATTGTGTAAATGGTGTCCTTTCATAACAACACTGCTTTTTTGTCTTTTTTTTTTTTTTTTTTTTTTTTGTACGACACTGCTTTTGTCCGAGGGAAAATTGGTCTACAGAGTGTAATCTAAAAATTGCTTCCTCACTTTTCTCCCTGTCATTAAGTGCAAATGATCTAAAACTACGCAAGAATATATATATATATATATGTGTGTGTGTGTGTGTGTGTGTGTGTGTGTGTGTGTGTGTGTACGTGTGTGTGTATGTGGTGTGTGTGCATGCTTCGATTAATACGTTTTCCATTAGTGCGCTAAAGATTTTATATACTAAAATTCGATTACAGCATACATAACATGCCATTAGCATTAGTGCGGCAAAACATTGTTCAGTTCAACCATAGTAATTAAAAATTCATCTTTTTATAATTACCGATGTACACATTAAGCGCACTAATCGAGGGATGTGTGTGTGTGTGTGTGTGTGTGTGTGTGTGTGTGTGTGTAAGTGGTTAATCTAATGGATATATATTCCACAGTTTAACATTTTTTGTAAAAAGTGCTCATTACAGATATAGAGCATTTATAGATATATAGTTATTATTATTGTTATAATAATAGTATACTGCAACTCTAAATCTATCAAGTTTCAGTTCTCAATGGCTGCCTGAAGATGGTGCATTGACTACTGAAACTTGATTGCTTTTGAGTTGCAGTATACTATTATTATAACAATAATAATAACTCTATCTCTCTCTCTCTCTCTCTCTCTCTATATATATATATATGCAGTTATTATTATTCTAGTAATAGCATAATGCAATATATATATGCAACATACCATATATATATATATATATATATATATATATATATAGTAAGGGATATATATATATATATATATATATATATATATATATATATACGCGTTGCTCATTCAGTAAAATGAATTAGAGTACTCTAGCTATTGGGTGCGTATAATGATAATATATGCGCTAAAAGGTCTACCTACTTCCACATTTCAGAGTTCAGGGGTACAACAAGGAGAAAATGATAGCTCCAGTCTATTTAATAGAATTAAACCTGTTCAAAAATATCTAAACTGTCACCTGTATACAACCACTTCATAAGGTAAATAGTGAAAAAAGTCTTGAATGAGTTAAGCTTGAGAGACTTGGCAAAAGTTATTCCTCTTTGAATATTGTGGACTGGTGTTTCGAAATAAAAAAAGAACTACCAAATAACAGAAATAACATCACTCGAGAACTGCCAATAGTAGCAACAACTAAAATGGCTAGCACATATAACTCCATTAAAAACGTTTTCTAAGCTCTGAATCCGCTTAATGCATCGATCTAATAAAGGAATTGTATACTTGCTTTGTTGAACTCGCAGCATCATATGACCACATCAGTAGAGACTTCTTACTCTCATTCATTATAGACCTCTTTTCAAGTTCCGAATCTTCTGGATGCATCGATCGACTGAGGAAATTTAGCGGCCCACAAAATATTACTTGTCTGAGTCGGACCCCAATACGGAAACATTTCAAACTTCATCAGGATTTCCCAAGAAGGAAACGGAAGTCCCAGTCTAATTAATGTTTTCCTAGATGATTCCCAACGCGCGTATGTAAAAAGATGGGCACTAACCGTTTAAGCATTTTATACGACATCCAAAACGAATCTACTCATAGAAAACAGCATTCCTACACTTCCTCTCAAGATCATGATGGTAATCTTGAAGAAAAAAAAAAATCAAGATCTTCTAACTAATATTCAAAGAAATAGAAGTCAAGATAAACCTTTCCAAAATCGTTTTGCCATATTCAACAATTGTACTCCCAGTTCAGTTAAGTGCCATACGTGATACACGCTTGGGCGATCATGTCTCGAAAGAGACATGACAGAAGATTATCCCGCAGTAGGTTGCCATTGCTTTCTGCGGTAGACTGGTTGCCGACCAAGGCTATAGAACCCAATATGTCCTGCTATTTAACCCATAACTGGAAGGAAGATACGGATTAATACCTTTCCCAAGGGTATTTGCGCGTAAGTGAATACAATGGATTCAACTGGAATTCGAACTCGGCTCCCCGATTTCTCGTTCCGAGTCGATATCCACTGTACCACAACGCACATCCTCCCAGTTACTAATACTAAAAAAGAAAAAAAAAGAAGCGTTTAACGAAATTTTTATTTCTTATTAAACAAAAACACAATTATTTTCGGATTATTTAGGAAAGAGGATAAAGTGGATCGGATAAGTGATGTCAGATTATTTAAAACGATCGAGTAAATTTCTCGACATTGATTGACGGATTAACGTTGGAAAGAGGTGGGTGGTAATCTATTAGTGCAGGTCAAGTAAAACCCCAACAAGGTTTGATAGTGGTAGACGTATCGAGGTTAATGTAGAAAGACCCATAAAATTGGTAGATAACCGTGGAAGAAGGAATATTTTTCTTTTGCGACGTCTAAAATATATAAAAATATAAAATAAAACTCGATCGATTTAAACAAATTCTGAGGGTTAAAATTCTCTAAAAGCAGCCGATTTTCAATTAAACCTACGCTTTTAGTGCGAAAAACTTTATCTGACCTCATATTTTAGAAATAAACCATGAATTTTGGTAGAAAAAATACCCTATCTCCTAATTTCTTAAATATATCTTTAATTTTATTTTTAGAACTTAAATTTTAAGACTTTAGTCTCATCTTGAAAGGAAATAAAGTGTTTCGGTATTTAAAGGTTTACCCATCTCAAACTATCATTTATTTAAAAAAAAATTAAAATAAAAAATTACAAAGAATATAAATATATCAAATATATATATATATATATATATATATATATATATATATATAGACAGAAATGTTGTACCGCAGAATTTAAATATGGCTTTAAAAATGACGAAAAAGTTCTTTTAACCCTTTGTTGCATATTGGTTACAATTGTAACCTTTCTCTAACCTTTGTTGCATATTGGTTACAATTCGAATTGAATTATTGTCGTTCCGATGAATCGTCCTAAAAAAGAACTACAAACGACAGGAAATTGTGGAGAGTCATGATCGCCAAACGTCCTGAAGCCCAGTTTGCCAAGCCTGACTATAAACATCGTTGCTGATTAACAATCATTGCACTCAAAAGGTTAATGACTAAACCTGACTAAAGTTATGAAAAGGAAATGGCAAAAATTGGCTGTGACGACGTGACTAATTTTTAGCTTCAAGTAAATACAATTTTTTTTATAAGCAAACTCAGATTTTTTAACAGAAAGAAAGAAAAAAAAGCGCGCAAATATATATTTTTAATGACATTTGTCACACATTTAGTTTCTTTTTATATCCTGGTGTCAAAATGAAGAGAGATTTTTGGATAAAGAAAGTCATTTTTAAGAAATAAATCATTTCTCGTAACCAGTACGGGAATTAGTAATTATTCAAGTGTTTAATATGGTCTGCTAGGTTTTTAGGTCATCTTTTTACACGTGGATATATATATATATATATATATATATATATATATATATATATACGCACTCACAAGCATAGGAATATATATTAAGTGCGTGCAAAATTTTTCGGTGCTTTTAAAAACTACACGCTGGAACTCTGCAAACATAATATATATTAGTATCGTAAGTTTAAGTAATTTCCGTTTTTCTTTAATGAACCTTATCCTTAAAAAATAAAATAGAATGACATTTTATTCAATTATAAATTCGCCATTACTTGTAATGACTCGATGCTACTTATTAAGCAGTCTATCGATGACTTTTATGTAAAATTCTGCAGGTTTTTATGTTAAAAAATGGTTTTCGATGTAATTCTAATTATGATTTTCATTAGAGAAACTTTAGCAGCTATCAAAAACGGAAACAGTCGGTTGGTTGGTGTAAGATCAGAAGTGAATATGGGGCGTAGGAGAAAAATGACATTTTTTTTTTATTAGAAAATATTTTCCGTTTGAAAAGAATTTGCAGCGATCGAAAAGCAACAGCCGGTTGGTGCATGGTCAGAAGTGAGTATAGAGGGTGGGAGAGAACAGACAAAACGGGTCACCAATTTTTTTTATCGGAGATTATTTTTCCTTTCGAAATGTTTTGCAGGGATCAAAAAAGTAATAGCCAGTTGGTGCATGGTCAAAAGGAAAATGGAGGGTGCGAGAACAGACAAAACGAGCCATCATTTTTTTTTTATTGGAGATTGCAAACCATTTCAAAATGGCTTGCGCATGCTCAGAATTTAATATGGAGAATGGAAGAAAATAGACAATCAGAGTTACCATTTTTTTTATTAAAGAATGTCTCCCAATATTTACCTTTCTCCCCCACTTGAGAGAGATGTGACACAAGGTCTTTTTTTAACGTGGGGAGCCTGAGCACGTACGCCCAGGTACTGGTCAAAACGTTACCTATCCACCGCGGTGGACAGGTTCAAAACCGGTCTTAAACTGGTCTTATTCGGTCTTAGGTGTGCCCAGCCCGAAGAATGTTTCCCTTTTAAAATGCTTTCCAGCGATCGAAAAAGATAACAGCCCATTAGTGCATAGTCAGAGGTGAAAATAGAGAGTGAGAGCAAATAGACAAAAGGAATTGACAAATTCGTTTCAGTGTCATTCTTGTTGTATGCGACTTGTCGTTGTCATTCACCTAATAACATTTTTCTACTGACGAGGGCATTTCTGCTTTTTCGAACAAACTTCAATGACCATGGGTGCATTTAATGTTTTCATTGCGTATTATTAACCCTGAATGAATAATAAGATCGCATCACATGCACATTACTGTTATTTCATTGATCTTTGTGCGTTGTGGTGCAGTGGATATCGGCTCGGAACAAGAAATCGGGGAGCCGAGTTCAAATTCCAGTTGAATTCATTGCATTCACTTACGCACAAATACCCTTGGGAAAGGTATTAATCCGTCTCTTCCTTCCAGTTATGGGTGAAATAACAGGACAAATTGGGTTCTATAGCCTTGGCTGGTAATCAACCTACCGCAGAAAGCAATGGCAACCTACTGCGAGATAATCTTCTGCCCAGTCAGCCATGTCTCTTTCGAGACATGATCGCCCAAGCGTGTTTCACGTATGGCACTTAACTGATTGTTCTTGATGTACGTGGTCTTGCGTTGTCATAGAGGAGAACAATATATTTCCTCTCGACGAGCGCAGGGTGCTTTTCGACTAAACCTTCATGAATACGTTGCAGCTGGAACACATGAGGAAGGAGGGCTTGAAGAATCTGATACTCACAGGGTGGATATAGGGACAGGGGAAAGCAGCGCGTGATATAGTTAATGGGATTGAGCAAATGCAAGGCAGAACAAAGCTTGTGAGAAAACAGAAGACAAAATTTATTAAGAGCTACAAAAGACAGGAAATGTGGAGGGCCATGATCATCTACGTCCTGAAAGGACACGGCACATAAAAGAAATGATTAATACTCTCAAGGATCTCATTACACGCACAACATTACCGTTATTTCATGGATCTAAGCTTTTGAGGTTGGTTATGAAGATTTATCCTTTCGAGTAAAACATTGTTCTCTGTTAGTGTACTACCAATATATTTTTTACTGCCAGCTCTATCGTTTACGGAGCTAAGGGTTTTCTTTCTCCTAGATTGGTTGACAACACAAGGTAAGCGTACTCAGTCTGTTTTGTTATTTATCCCATAGATGAAGGATGATGTATTTATGCCCATTAGTGCGAAAGTGAATTAAACAGACTTGGTCAGAATTTGAACTCGCCTTCCCAATTCGTTGTGTGTTGTGGTGCAGTGGATATCGACTCGGAACGAGAAATCTGGGAGCCGAGTTCGAATTCCGGCTGAATTCCTTGCATTCACTTACGCGCAAATGCCCTTAGGAAAGGTATTAATCCGACACTTCTCCCTTCAGCTATGGGTTAAATGGCAGTACAGATTGGGTTCTATATCCTTGGTTGGCAACCAGTATACCGCAGAAAGTAATGGTAACCTACTACGGGAAAATCTTCTGCCCAGTCAGTTATGTCTGTTCAAGACATGATCGCCTAATCGTGTATCACGTATGGCACTTAATTGACTGAATGACTTGCCAATTCAACTTTCTACGCCGAGAACCATTATTTTCGATGAACTCTTGAATCAAGTTTCCATTAAGGAAGGTATTATTTTTTAATGCGCTTTGTAGGGATCTAAAAATGTTAATAATCAATTAGTCCAAGATAATGTCAATATTATGAATGGAGGTAGAACAGACCATCCGAGTTCTATTTTTTTTTCCTGTATTGTTCTTGACAAAGCGTTTATGGACTCGTTGCAGCTGCTAGACGTATAAATGTACATTTTAGTATTTCACCGCGTTTCAAGAACCTGCCTGAATCCATCTTGCATATATATAAATCTACCATCCGCCCGTGCATTGAATACTGCTACCACATCTGGTCGGATGCTTCTGCTATTCACCTCGGGGTTCTTGACAGAATCCAACGGAGAATCTGCAATGTGATCGATCCCGACTTGGCTGCAATCGCTCTCTCACCGGCGTAACGTGGCTTCCCATGCTCGGGGTGAAATGATTAAAAAAAACTAAGTCTAAACGAATTCAATGTAGTCATGCCACTTGAGAGAAAGAGTGAGAAAGAGAGAGAGAGAGAGAGAGAGTGTGTGTGTGAGAGAGAGAGAGAGAGAGAGAGAGAGAGAGAGAGAGAAGCCGAGGGGTGAGAATAAATATTATTTCGATCTCTCCTTATTTTATTTGTGTACTTATTGGTTATAACAGTGATAAATTCATGTACACACCTGATGATGACTCATGTGAGTCGAAAGCTCTGACACTATAGTTATATTGGTTTGAGAAATTTCATACATCAGCCAGTTTTGCGAAGTATTATTCGCAATTTAGAAAAAAAAAGATTAAGTAAATAAACATAAAATGTCTAAATTTCTCAATAAAACATTTTAAAATTATAATATATATATTATTTTACTTACACACAAATATGACACATTATCGTCTTGCTTGATTAAATTAAAAAGTTGTATATGATGGAGCAGCTCAATCCCCCATTTTCCAACCTTGATAAAACTCAAAATCTTTTATGCTGCTTTGTGGGGCAAAACGCATTTTCCACACTGCAGCCTCTTGCAACCATATCGCTCTTTCTATGGCAAGTGTTCAGATGAGTGACCCATTCTTTAGTTCCGCCAGTTCATATTTTTACAGCGAGGAAATGGTATGCTACTTCCACAGTGTTAAATCACACTCATTTGCCCCGTATTCCAAATACAAAGGGAATGTTTCACTGAATTTATTCCCACTCCTCGGCCCCAGTCTCTCAACCGACCTCAAGTGGAACAACATTGAATCCATGTTACATCTACTGCTCATAAGGTCGGGTTAGAAGGTTTTTCCCGTCAGAATCAATCTTGCATTGTTATAAATCTATCATTCGTCCGTGCATTGAATATTGCTGCCATATCTGGTCGGGGACTCCTGCTGCTTATCTCGGGGTTCTCGACAAAATCCAAATGGGTATCTACAATATAACCGATCAAGATATATTCAGCACGACTTCAGTTACTTTCTCACCGACATGATGTGGCATCCATCTGTCTTTTCTACAAATATTTTTACGGCTTCCGCTCTGACGAGCTTCTTTTCCTTGTCCCCCGACCACATGTGCTTCTAGATTGGCATCTAGGTTCCACCTTTTACCGTCAAAAAAGTAAAATGTAATTTTCACTTCTACTATACCAGTTTCCTTTCTCGCACTCCCTGCTTGTGAAACTCCCTTCTATCTACTTGTTTCATTTCTTCCATATCCTCGGCAACTTGTTTCATTTCTTTTCTCTGTAACCCCCCTGCGCACTAGTAGCGTTACTGCCTTGCTTGAGACGAAACGATTATAAAAAAGGAAAAGTACAACTACTTTGTTAAGCAGACTCCCAAGAGGATGCTTCCCTGAACACTACAACCTTAACCTCTTTCACTCAAGGGTCTATCACTATATATCTTCATGACCTTCACTTTCTATCACTTCTACTTTCCCTGATATATTCATTCATCAAAGCTATTCTAACAGTAACCCTTCAACTCTGAGTGACTCTCGAGGCTTTTAGTGGAAGAGTTTTAGTATTAAAACATCATATTCAGAGAATTGATAAATAATGCCTCATCTCAGAGTTTTAGAGAATTTGATTTTGCCATCACGTTTTACTCTGACTGCCTATTCCTGATACTAAAAAAAAACATACTTCTTCGTAATCTAATATTACAAAACAGTTTGTTTACAAATTTGTCTTCGCAAAAAAACAGTTGGCAACAAAGTTTTCAAAGAATCCGATATCCCAAAAAAGAAGCAGAAACGTTGTATACTTTTAGACTGCGTTAAATGTTATTTTTTTTATTATAGTTCTTGAAATATTTGTTAGCCCACACGAGAAATTAATTCACTAGTAAACATTGTTTAGGTGGCTTATACAAAAAAATGTAACTCTTGATTATCTTGGCTGGTTTACGTTAATTTCCGTGTTTATCAATAAATCCGGATATCTATTTAAAATATATATATACACTAAAATAGCATTTTTAGTAAAAGTATATATATATATATATATATATATATATATATATATATATATATATATATATATATATAGGATGGGGACAAAATAATGGAAACACTTTGAAATTTCAAGCAGATTTCAATATGAGTTATGCCCACCTTTGGCAGTAATTACAGCTTGAACTCTGCATAGGATCGACTCGTACAAAGCTTGAATTGTTTCCAGGGGAATCTTCATCCATTTTTCAGCTAAAACAGTTTCCAATTCTTTCAATGATGATGGTGGAGGATATCGACTCCTCACTTGGTCTTCTAAAATGAACCATAAATGTTCAATGATGTGGAAATCTGGGACTGTGGTGGCCAGATAAGAAGTTCTACTTCACTAGAATGTTCCTTATGCTATTCAGCTACAACTTTAGCAGTAACAATCGGTGCATTATTATCTTGAAAAACGGTATTTCCCCCCAGAAACAGTTCCAGAATGAAGTTGACAAAGTTCACAGGATGAAATTTATCACTTAAAAACTTAAATAGTTCTGACTGTTGATTTTAATAAACTTATTCAAATAATATATATAAAGAGAAAAAGTGGTCAGGCGTACGAGCGGATCTCACTCTTCTTCGATACATAGTTCGTAGTGCCACGGATCCTGTCTCATCAACATGTCGATAAACAGCAGCAAAGGTTAGATGACTCAGCATCCTTCAGCCTGGAAACGTTATCTAATACAGTCCTGCAGCCTCGCGTCCATTACCATTCGCGTGACTCTATGTAAAAAATCATATCTGCCTACTCACGATATGAATATCCTGTCATTGTTAAATGAAACACGCCCCATTTAACTCATTAGTACACGTTTAACGCTGAAGTCGGTCAAGCCACAAATGTACACGAATGACAAATGTAACTTAGTCTACACAGCGTCAGCTAACGTAAATTTTCTTTAAACCTAACTCAAAAAAAGGATATTCGGACATATATTTATGTGAACCTTTGTCCTTGTTTTGGTGTAAAGAACCAGCCCCCAAAGTTTGTAAAAGTATTTTGATACAACCTATATATATATATATATATATATATATATATAGTGATGATCCACGTATACTGTCTTAATATGTATAGGAAAGAATATTAATAAAAAGTTTTGAATTTAAAAATGTACTTTTTTTGGACAGTATTTGTTTATTTTTATTATTGTATTTTATATTTCAGACCGCCCTTTTAAAAAAAAAATCACTCGTTTCTGATGAAGGACCGAGGGCGGTCTGAAATATAAAATACAATAATAAAAATAAACAAATACTGTCCCCAAAAAGTACATTTTAAAATTAAAAACTTGTTATTAATATCCTTTCCTATATATATATATATATATATATATATATATATATATATATATATGTGTGTGTGTGTGTGTGTGTGTGTGTGTGTAGAAGGTACATTTGAGCAACAAGTATTCATTAAAGAAGAACCTAAATGTTCTGTCAGATTATTTGTTTATTGTTTGTTTGTTTTTTTTTGTTTTTTTTTTGTTTTTTTCAGTTTTTGAACAAGGTGTTGAGTATTGAGTGCGAAGTTGTGGATAAACTGCCCGAAGTTTAAATTTTATTTTCGTTTAAGTTATTTTCAGATTTGTAGTGGGTGTCGGCTCGGAACGAGAAATCGGTGAGCCGAGTATTATTCTGTTGCTGACTGGTTGCCAACCAAGGCTACAGAACCCAATCTGTTCTATTATTTAACCCATAACTGGAAGGAAGAGACGGATTAATACATTTTCCAAGGGTATTTGCGTACATTGCTTTAAACAATACTGAACATGAGGAACATTTCGGCCAACACTTTTCAAAGGATTTCGTTGGACACAGGAAAAACAACAAAAGTTTACTTACAAAAAACGAAAGGTGGAGCTCGTTTAAAAATAAATTTTAATAAAAAATAATAAATTAAACTGTAAGGAGGTGTCAATTTATAATTGATAAAGTTTCGGCGTGTGTTTCGTCAGGTTACGTTTCAGTGAAATTACGTACCGTTTATTTATATATATAGGCGAGTGGTTAGAACGTTCACTTTCTGACCAAGAAACTAGGGTTCAATATGGTCGATTTCTCAGGAAGGTGACTTCTTCATGTTATCAGCCTGAAGGAGGAAATACCAGCGTGAGTCACTATTGAAAAGGACCTGAAAACCACACCACAGGTTGACCCAAGCCTTGTGAGTAAAACTGAGTAGACAGTTCCTTTTGAGGAGTAGTTGATAGTTCTACTAGCTCGAACTCACAAGTCATCGTGACCGAGTGTTTGAGCGTTCTGGATATGTTCAGACTGTTGTTTATACTTGATAACGAGCTCGATAACTCCCTTACCAATCCATGCAGCAGGGAAGGGGAAGGGAGAACCTCGAATACGAGTAGCCAGCCATTATATTGAAATGACTGATATTATTATCTGAGATGTATACAATCATACTACTCTCCCACCAATCAATATTAAACACACTATTTAAAAAAATAAAAAATTAGCATACACCACTCAAGTACCGTTTCATGACCCTCTAGGTAATATTTATACATTTTTTTTTAATCATCTCACCCCAAGCAATGCATTCCACTGCCACTATTGCGCATGGGGCTACATAGGGGAAGGTAAAGAGAAGGAGTGGTTAGACATAGGGAATGTCAGGAGGAAGGTGACAGATGAGTAAGGATACCGAGGATGAGGGTTGGGCAGATGGGAAGAGTGTTTGATAGAATGGGAGCAGGTTAGTGTGTTAGGAGGTGTCTATTGAACTTACATTTAAACTCCTGGAGATTGTAGCCGTCGGGGAAGCAATCGTGTGGAAGGGAATTCCACAGTCGGGAAGTGCGAGGAAAGAAACTGTTGGAGTAGAAGTTGCGGTTGCATTTTATCGGTTTCACTGTAAAAGGGTGGGATCTAGTTGCTAATCTAGTATCTCGTACAAATTCGTATTTAGGGGGCACTAGTGATCTAAGTTCATCGGAGCAGAAGCCGTGAAAGTATTTATAGAAGTATATACTCAAATAGATGGTATTGCGATGGAATCTCCTTTAGGTACCCTCTTTTCAAATTATTATACGGCACATTTAGAAAATAAGATACTTAATGACACAAATAACCCCCTTATATATGTAATATACATAGATGACATTTTCATTTTAGATAAAAATATTGATCAAATTACACAACGTGAAAAAAAAATTTGAAAATCACTCCGTCTTCAAATTTACATTAGAACTTAATATTAATAATAAAATTCCATTCCTTGACGTATTTATTGATTCCAGTACACATAGATTTACTACTTATCTATATAGGAAACTAGCAGTATAGCCCGGCGTTGCTCGGGTGTAATAAAAGCTTTAAAACTAATCCATGGTCCTGGAGCTCAGACTCTTTGGACGTTGGCACGAAAGACTAAAAAGCTATATTTGTTTCCAGTTAAAGCGAAACCGTAGACTAAAAGAAAAATGAATGGATGGAAGTCAAATTTCGATTTCCTGGTATTGATATCAAATAAGTTTTTTGGTCGTAAACTAAATTTTGAAGGCTAAATAAGTCCTCTGTGTAAATGGTATCATGGCTGAGACTAAGAACTACAATTATACCTACTTAGAGCCAAACCCGAAGCAAAAACTAAAATAATGGGCTGAAAAAATATAGACATACAGGCAGATAAACAGACACACACACACACACAAACAACTTGCCTTTTATATATATATTATCGATTTTCTGCACTATTGTAAGAACTGTAACATTGAAACTTTTGAATATCGTTTCTTATGTTTTTGTCTATGAGTGTATCAAATTTGATTAAAATCGGACCACTCCTTCTATAACACGATTTTTTCGATTATCGATTTTCGATATTTATCGGGGGTACCTCGACACAAAACCTAGCTAAGAACATTCGCAGATGCTTATAGTACAACTGTGTAAATTTTCAAGAAAATCGGTTCAGCCGTTTCGAAGTCTATAGGTAACGGACACACAGACAGAGTTATATTTATAATTAAGTTTAGATTTACTAGCATAAACTCGAGTCTTAATTATAATAGTGAATGCCCTCAACGATATAAGTTAGCTGTTATAAAAAACTTAATTCGACTCAAACAAATGATATCTTCTTCCAAAGCCGTATTCTATAAAGAATTACACAACATTAAACAAACACTTATTAAGAATGGGTTTTCTAACTCCGTCATTGATGAACAATTTTTTTTTATAATCATATCGGCCTAAGCAAGGCATTTTACTGCCACTATTTTGCAGGGGGTTACATAGGAGGAAAGTTATGAGAAAGAGTGACAGGTTATAGGGGGTGTCAGGAAGTGGGTAAGAGAAGGATGAGAGTACTGATGAGAGTGGAGTAGACGGAGAAGGGAGCATGAGAGAGAGAGAGAGAGAGAGAGAGAGAGAGAGAGAGAGAGAGAGAGAGGATGCAGGTTAGTGAGATAGGAGATGTCTATTGACTCTACTTTTAAATTTTTAGAGATTGTAGCTGTCGGGAAAGGAAGTAAATGGAAGCAAATTCCATAGGCGAGAAATGCGAGAAAAGAAGCTGTTGGAGTAGAATTTGCGTTACAATTTATTGGTGTCACAGTAAAAGGGTGGGACCTAGTTGCTAATCTTGTGGCTCGAGTAAATTTATATATAGGAGGCACCAGTGAGCTAAGTTCATCGGAGCAGAAGCCGTGAAAGTATTTGTGGAAGAGATACAAGGAAGCCACATTGCACCGGTGAGAAAGTGACTATATCTGAGTTGCCAAGTCGGGATCTATTACATTACAGATTCTCCGTTGGATTTTGTCAAGAACACCTAAGTGGATAGCAGGAGCTAAAAATTAAAATGTATCGCAATAAACTTAATACCTCTAAAAATATTGGTAATATTAATAATAGTATACGCCAAAATAAACATAACACTATTAATTATACTATTGCAACTAAATGTATAACAATTACAAACATGATAAAACAATACTCTGGTATATCCCGAAAAGGAATACAGTATAAAATGATCAGTTGAAGAATGGAACTACACACCAGGAATAAGAATTACAGATTTATTGTACTAAAGTACAATTAGCAATAATAAACATATAGGCAAGCCAAGGGTTGGAGCGGAATCGACGATCGAATAATGAATGCCTTCGCCTAAGACGTTTTCTGTATTTACTAGCCTTCCCACGCAAGGCCAGATGTGACACATGGTCATTTTATAGTGGGCATTCCCGGCCATATAGCCGGGCCAAAAAATGTCTGTCTATTTTTCCCCAGTCGTGGTTCTACCCTTCGGCGGAACCACGACTGGGTTTGTGCTCTCTGCTCGGAAGCAGAGAGCGCCCTCTACCCGAAGGCAGAGTGCTGACAGTGTCAGAGAGCAGTCAGGCGAATGCCTAAGACCTTTCTGTATTTACTAGCCATCCCACGCAAGGCCAGATGTGACACATGGTCATTTTATAGTGGGCATTCCCGGCCATATAGCCGGACCCAAAAATCTCTGTCTATTTTTCCCCAGTCGTGGTTCTACCCTTCGACGGAACCACGACTGGGTTTGTGCTCTCTGCTCGGAAGCAGAGAGCGCCCTCTACCCGAAGGCAGAGTGCTGACAGTGTCATAGAGCAGTCAGGCGAATGCCTAAGACCTTTCTGTATTTACTAGCCATCCCACGCAAGGCCAGATGTGACACATGGTCATTTTATAGTGCGTATTCCCGGCCATATAGCCGGACCCAAAAATCTCTGTCTATTTTTCCCCAGTCGTGGTTCTACCCTTCGACGGAACCACGACTGGGTTTGTGCTCTCTGCTCGGAAGCAGAGAGCGCCCTCTACCCGAAGGCAGAGTGCTGACAGTGTCATAGAGCAGTCAGGCGAATGCCTAAGACCTTTCTGTATTTACTAGCCTTCCCACGCAAGGCCAGATGTGACACATGGTCATTTTATAGTGGGTATTCCCGGCCATATAGCCGGGCCAAAAAATCTCTGTCTATTTTTCCCCAGTCGTGATTCTACCCTTCGGCGGAACCACGACTGGGTTTGTGCTCTCTGCTCGGAAGCAGAGAGCGCCCTCTACCCGAAGGCAGAGTGCCGATAGTGTCATAGAGCAGTCAGGCGAATGCCTAAGACCTTTCCCTCGTCGTACCGCTCGTTACCGTCTCTTATAAAGTAGAGCATTTTATTCTCGGGGATGGCAGGATGTTCCACTACAACACACTCAAAAACATAATACGTAGAAATGTTAAACCAATAAATAATAATAATCAAATTTAGCTCATCATATATTATAAAAAATGTAAAACAATTGACCTCATAGTCTCTAATGAACTACAACCAAACAATTAAATATTCTCCAGAAAACCAATGTAGAGTATCAATTTACATGCCCGTTCAGAGATTGTATCTCTGGTACTAATAATAAACACACTACATATATTGGTTTTACTACAACCACACTCTCCCGTAGACTTAGCTTTCAACTTATTGATCATAATTCAATTAAACAACATTTCTTAGAAAAATATAACCATGTATGTAATATTAGACAGATTTTAGTCGACAACACACTACTCACAGTAAAATGGACCTTCAGATATTGGAAGCCATCTCCATTAAATCAAAGCAACCCACATTAAATAAAATCACATTTCCATCTAGTCACAACACATTACATTGCATTTAGACATATGGTTCTGTTGTTAACATTTCGGTCTCTCACGTGGTGTGACTTCATAGAAGCGCATTGCAAATTTACGTCTGCTATTTGGTAACTGTCATCGTCGTATAGAAATGTTTATGTTAACAGAAGACAATTATTTTTAATGGTGTATATCTTTATGTTAACGTCTCTGCAACCACTCTGAAGATGGCTCATGTGAGCTGAAAGCTTAGAACCAGCGAAATAAAATTATCCAAACGTTAGACAATTTTTTGTCTTTATTTTCTCCAGAAATTAAAGCTAAAATACGATGTTTAGAACGGTTTAAGATTAAACATAATAGACATTCATTGTCTATTATATTTAACAATACATTTGAGTATATATATATATATATATATATATATATCTTTATATCGTAAGAATGTGAGAGAACACGTAGATTTTAAACCCACTGTTCAAGCATTTACTTTTATAACGAGTGCTCGATACAAATTATAGCTTTATAGATCCGATGTAGACTTTATTTACAGTTGGGTTTTCAATAAAGTCTACATCGGAATTCCAGCTGAATCCATTGTATTCACTTACACGCAAATACCCTTGGGGAAGGTATTAATCCGTCTCTTCCTTCCAGTTATGGGTTAAATAGCAGGACAGATTGGGTTCTATAGCCTTGGTCGGCAACCAGTCTACCGCAGAAAGCAATGGCAACCTACTGCGGGATAATGCCAACCTACTGCGGGATAATCCCAGTCAGTCATGTCTCTTTCGAGACATGATCGCCCGAGCGTGTATCACGTATGGCACTTAACTGACTGACTACATCGGATCTACAAAGAACACCTTTAAGCAGCGCTGGTACATGCACTTAACTTCATTAAAAAAACAACATGTATCGAATCCAAACATCTCTTTCTGCATATTTTTGGAAATTAAAGGACACAAAACAAACCCAAAGTAAAATGAAAAATCTTGAAAAAAACTAGAACTTGTAACTCGCTTAACGACATCTGCCCTTTATACCTGAATGAAAAGTTGCACATTCTATGGTGCCCAACAATGGCGAACTATTGAACCGTAGGGATAAATTAGCAGTGTTATGTAAACATCGAAAATATATTTCGTTAAAATTTAATAACCAAAAGGAATTTGTCAAAACTCGTGCTCTAATATTAAATTAACTTACAGTTAAAATTATTTACCTATTTAAAGTATCGTGTGGCCGCACTACATACCTCATTCACATAAAATAATCCTCTCCAAAAGTTAATTAATATCCATGTTTAATCCACAAAATAAAAAAACACGAATATTATATTAATAAAATAAAATAAACCCATACAACACTAAAAAGTCACTCTATTTCATCCACTCATAGGTAGTAGTAAAATAAAAAGTGTCTAATCTTTTTACAAAAACCTAACATCCAATATAAGAATTACCTAGACAAAACTAAAAATTGACCTGTCTAAAACTAAACTACCCCACCCCCGTCTCCTGACTCAAAGCTGTAACTCTATGGTTACAAACTGCCGACTGACCGGCTTAGACATACTAAATTCCCATCCCATACATCACTTACATATCACATTCCCAAGAATGAATCATTTTCACCATTTATTTTCATTTCCACTAATTACCAGAAGGACACTTGTGCTCTGAAACACGAGGATTTTTGTGGAGTGATACTATGCTTTTATAAACCATTGTCACAACCATTACAATATATATATATATATATATATATATATATATATATATATATATATATATATATACAGGAAAAGCTGCTAAAATTATAAGTTTAAAGATGTATTTTTTGACAGTATTTGTTTATTTCTATTAATAGAAATAAACAAATACTGTAAAAAAAATACATTTTTCAACTTTTTAGTAGATTTCCTATACATATTAAGACAGTATACGTGGATCATCACTCTGTTATATATATATATATATATATATATATATATATATATATATATATACGGCTGTCTCACAATGTTCAGGCAGCTCAATTCTATGATGTAATTATTATTTATAATATTTTAGTTTGGGTTTTAATACATGGATTATGTATTTTGAATTAAAAAGGCATGGAATTTAAACGCATACTTATAATTTTAAAAAATATATTTTTATGTATGTTTGTTTAAGAAAAGAGTAATTATTTTATGAAAGAAGATATTTGAATAAATCCAGGTCACAGGTTTAAGTTTTGGTGAGTTTTCATAGCGGCACTCTTAAGAATTATTTGACTGACATTCTCTTTTAAACGTGGTATTCTTTAATTCGAAGTTACAGTTGAACTTATTTCTGTGTATGACTAATTTATTTGGTAAATTGTACTGTATAAGACCTTTATATATATATATATATATATATATATATATATATATATATATATATATATAGGTTTATTAAAAAATTCTACAAATTTGCATTTTGGCTACAAAAACGGTTTCTCCTATGAAAATATGTATACAAGAAACTACGTTTTTAGCAGGTCTCTTTGATCTGGATCGGTTGTTATTCATTTCATAAAGAAAATAAAAACAAAGGCAGAAACTTAAACGAACTAAAATATGGTCACGTGACTCCCCAGAGCTGCACTGGGTATTTTGGGCACGATACCTTGTTTAAACCACACGCTATCTAAGCTGATTCTGAATTCAGAATTTTCCTTCTCCTAGTTTTCCTAGTCCAGTCTGTCCTGTTATTTACCCATAGAAGGGGAGAGAAGAAATTGATACATATCTTCTCCAGCGGTATAAGCATATGTGAATGTAATTACTTCGACAGAAATTCGAACTCGGCTCTCTGAGTCTTCAATCCGAGCCACTATCCATTACCCTACTTCTAGTAAGCACACATAATAAGAAAGAAAGAAGAGATGGATTCATGCCTTTCCCAAGGCTAATAGCACGTAGGATGCAGTTTCCGGTTTTCTCTTTTCCAATCTTTTCACTCCTTTCTTTTTTTATTTTTTTTCAATTGAAGTAGATAGACTAAACTATCGCCCGGTTCACACTCCACCCACATCTATTGAACAGGTGAAGAGGCTCATCCCTTGTTTCCTGTTTAGGATGCGGTTTCTGGTTTTCTCTTTTCCAATCTTTTCACCCTTTTCTCTCTTTATTTTTTTTCAATTGGAGTAGATAGACTAAACTATCGCCCGGTTCACACTCCACCCACGTCTATTGAACAGGTGAAGAGGGCTCATCCCTTGTTTCCTGGTTAGGATGTGGTATCCGGCTTTCTCTTTTCCAATCTTTTTACTCTTACGTAGCCCCCTGCGCATCAGTGGCGTTATCGCCTTGCTTGGGGTGATATGATTAAAAAAAAGTGAATGTTATGAATTCGACAGAAATTCGAACTCGGCTCTCTGAGTCCTCATTCCAAGCCGTATCCATTACACTACTTCTAATAAGCACACATAATAACAAGAAAGAAAGAAGAGATGGGTTCATGCCTTTCCCATAGCTAATAGCACGTAAGTGAATGTTAGGAATATGTACTAGAATTCGAAATCGGTTCTCCGATTCCTCAATCCAAGCTCATTTCCTTTACGTGCCTCCAACCAACGCAAATAACATTTATAGTAATAAGAAATATATCTATAAGCCTTAAAACATATTTTAAAATTAATTAATTTAATCCTAAATGATAAAATCTTATTAATAAATTATAACGATTTTTTGTCACTAAACGGAAACGATTTTCTTCCATTTTCGCCCGAGGAAAAATCTACCCGTCCCCCTGATTCATAAAATGTTGAAGTCTGGATGACATGAACAATTGTTGACATCATCTGGTCACAAGTTCAAGTCCATAAATGACAAATTTTATTTTGACATTTATTTGCCTGACAATTAAAAGCAGACAGAATAAAAAATATAAGAAAACTGCCCAAGGGTTTATTTATTTATCTATTTATTTATTTTTGATTTCAATGACACTCGATCAACGGCAAAGCGGACTAAATGTGGGTGGAAGGATGAAAACTTACTCACCTGTTTAAATGACAATTCAGTTGGAGACTAAAATAAAATGGAAGACTTAAACTTGGCATAATTTTTACTTGAGTCGTAAATCTTTAGTCATCGAACCATCAATCATTTTGAAGAGAAATAATTTTAGTTCTATTAGGAACTGACAACAGGTAGGAAACAAATTAAAAGCACTTTGCCAAAGTGATTATCATCCAAGGCTTTGTCTCCTTGGACGATGATTCAGCAAATTGGTTTCTTCTGACGAACACTTTGCTGCATCGTAAAAGAAAGTCATTAGTTTTAGGACATTTCCTTCGGTCTATTTTTGAGGATCAAGTGTATCTGATTTCAGTACTAGAAAAGGTATACTTACTGACAATGATAGATAGATAGAAATATATAATTTTTATTTGTTTAACATTGTCATTTTTAAATGGATACTTGTATCTGAGTGGAAGGGTCTGTTTATTCTTATTACACACACACACACACACACACACACACACACACACACACACACATATATATATATATATATAGTTAAACAGTACATTATAATTTCCACTGGCCTTAATCGTTTGGAAAATAATGAAAATATGCAAACTAACGATGAAACTGCGGAGAATGAAGAAGCCCAGTGCAGCATCCAAACTGCAATACAACACGCTCTTGAATGACTTCAATCTGCAGGAAAAGTTGAAGGATTGAGTAAAAAAATAATATACGAGGGAGAATTTGGAAATGGAAATTAAAAATGGGACGAACTAAAAGAAGCATTAGTGACATCGGCCAACGACATCGTCCCAATGGAAAGCAGACGTAGAAAAAAATGAGTGGATCACAGACGAGATTCTGAACATGATGAGACAGAAAATAATGCCAAGGCATGGAACGGAATACAAGAAACTATACAAGAAAATAAGAATCAAATGCAGAGAGGCGAAAGAGGAATGGCTCGACAACAAATGCACAGAAATAGAGAGATTGAGCACGACCAATAAAGGAGACATTCACAAAAAAATTGTGTTCTATAGTATTCCCTTTTCATCTATTTCTTCGTTTTTGTGAAAGTTGTCTTCTTTTAGCGGCAATGTTTTACTTCTGACGTAGTGTTGGCTAAAAGGATTCCGAATGAAAAATCACCTTTGTGCTTTTTCACATCAGTATATATAGTGTTCACCTTTCGCGGTCTCGAATTATATATACATTTTTAAAAAGTCTTTATTTTAAAAATATTTTCTTTTTAAAATCACAAAAATCCGTTATTTAAATGTATTTAATAGTAAAATAACTAATTTCTTGTCAGAAAATGTAAAAGGTTAAAAAGAGTAAAAACTAATATAGAACACATAAATTATGAAGCATATTGCACCATTTTACAAAAAAAAAAAAAAATACATACGCACTGATAGTAGTTCTGCGGCTGGCGATCATAAAGGGTCTCGTCTTCTTGCGTGATCTTACTTACGAGAGACCGTACACGACTCGCTGTAATGTTTAAGTGTTTATGAATCTTATTAATATTTTTACGTACGAAAAGACGTTTTTGTAACTTATATGTCTTTTTTAAAACTTCTAAACCCACACAAGATAAATAGGAAACCTATCCTGAACTCAGCCACAAACAAACACTTAACCCTAAGACCTTAAAAAGGTCAACAGAACTCAAATTACAGACCAACCCTTCTAACACCAAAACAACAACAACAACAAAAAAAAACAAAAAAAAACAAAAACAAAACAAAAACAAATCCAACACAAATAAACGGTCTTTTCAACTAGATAATTCTCATTTCAAAAAATCATCTGAAGATGAAGCAGTCCACATATAGGGCTAGCTTCGAAACTCAAAATTTTTTGTGTAGTGATACTATGAATTTATAAACCATTGTAACAACTATTACAGTATAACGCTCTACATTTGTATCGAGCACTCTTTATAAAAGTAAATGCACGAACAACAGGTTAAAAACCTACGAGTTATACAACTTTGTTACAATAATATATATATATATATATATATATATAATAATAATAATAATATATAATAATAATAATAATATATATATAATAATAATATAATATATAATATATATATATATATAGTATATAATATAATATATCAATATAATATAATATATAATATATTAATATAATATATTAATATATATAATATAATATATAATATATTAATATAATATATTAATAATATATAATATATATAATATATAATAATATGTATACATAATATAATATATATGTATATATATAATATACATATATATATATATATATATATATATATATATATATATATATATATATAGTTATAGATGTCAAGCCCGTAAACGGCGAGGATAACCCAACAAGATCTCCTTAATAAAAAATATTAAGTGTTATATCTGTATAGAGAGTTCAATGGATGTTATCCAGAGCAATATGATAGTTATAAAAGAAAAGTCAACACATCATTTAGATTGGTTATAAATTATAATTCATTTCTATGAGCTAAATTAGCTCATTTCATCATATATTCGTTTCATTCGGTATAAATACTTTTCCGGAATAAACATCTCTTTAAAATGAAAAGGAAAAGAAGTAAAACGATTTAAAACAAAGACCTTAGCGTTATCTTAGTAGGGGATCCCTAGACCAGTCGCGAAGAGGTCGTTATTCTTGGATAGTGACCATAAATCATTGCACGCCCACTCACAAGCTCATGGATACGTATATACGTGTAACCCTACATATTAACACATTTACGTATACTTATTTATATCCACATACACATATGTTCATACATCTACATATGTGCATACAAACGCGTCTATGTTTATATTTAATTACACCAACAAACACACATCCTTCCATGCTCACATATAAATCTTGCGTTTGCATAGTCACATATATATTTTTATAGAGACGAGATTTCCACACGTATAAATAGTAGTAAGATATATTTAAGTATACTCACTCATTTTCACACATAGTAAAAAAAAATGCATATATTTGCATACTTACACACATACATCTCCCTACAGATATGTTTATATATATATATATATATATATATATATATATATATATGCGTACATACAAATGTATTATTCATACATGCATTCTTATCCACATATAATTATTTTGTTCACACACTCACACATCTATGAAGAGCGGATCACTGCACACACATACACACACATACATATTATTAAGTAAATCATTGAGCTTTATATTCGACAGAATGCTATATTTGAGGACTCATCAGCAGTGCGCATCCACTACCAGGAATCGAACCCAGACAGTCTTGGTTATGAAGCTGATGTTATACCAACTGTATCACGGGCCCTAGTGACGAAGAGGTAACGAATTAAGCTCAATGAAGTGCGCCGCTCCTCACGAATTCCGTGGTGGAACTAATCATATACACGGAAGATACATACAATAATACATATAATCATAATTATACTTGGGAACATGCACATAATTAATTTTTGCCGAGCTATATGGCTTGAATTACACACAGTAAAAACGCCTTGCCCTACATCTTGTCTCAAGTACCTATATAAATGTCTAGCGATTAATGTTTTTTTCAAATATAACGGTTGACAAATTGATTAGCGTTTATTAGAAAGTGAAAATTATCCAAAATGGAATTTTTTTTATATGTTGTAATGTCATGGTCATACATGACATTGTAGTGATTGAAGCAAAAAGAAAATTTACAGTAATTTTTAGCAACAGAGTTTTGCGGTTATTTTTTGTTAGCACAACTCACACCCCTGAAAATGATCTCGGAAGGAGATTGAAAGTACTTGGGAACGTCGAGAAATGAATAATAAAATAATCTCTCAACGTTACAGCTCATTTCTTCCATCTTTCAATTATACGCGAAAGATTATCCGTGAGTATGAACGGATTTCATTAAAAATAAGCAGAAACAATGTTTGCAATTTATTTAATTTCACACACACACACACACACACACACACACACACACACACACACACACACATATATATATATATATATATATATATATATATATTTTAATTCAAAAGGAAAAGCAGGAAGGCAAAACCCAAAGACACGATCCTAATTAATATTAACATTTTAATATTAAAAATTATCCAGGTAGAGGGCTCAATGTAATTAAAATTACAGAGCCAATTATAAAATAAAATAAATTTCGAAGTTCAAAACCGCTGAATGATCATTTCAAGATGAAATCCCTAAGAGAGATTTCACATCTCATTGGCAACTATCAAAATTCAAAATGAAATAAAAAATGAAAAAAAAAAAAAAATTAAAGATTTTACCGGCGGAAGTTCAAAAATTTACGTCACAAAAAACTAGAAAGCAATCAATGTCTATTTTTAGATTTTGGACAACATTACTTTTAGTTTGAGTTGTAAGTGAAAAATTTAAAAATTTGGCTTTGTCGAGCTTTACAAAGGGGAAGGGGGTAACGGAAGAAATAGGAAGTGGTGTTTGACTGAGAAGTGAGCTGAACAAAATGGATAGAGAGGGAGGAAAAAGAAAAAAAAGAAAAATTTCATATTCGTAGAGACGCTAGAAACGTGCTAACAAAACTAGCGTTTATAAATGGGTCAAAGTATTAGAAAAAAGATTTTTCGAAAAAACTTTATATATATATATACACACACACACATATATATATACAATTAATTTATTTATTTGAACATTAAATTAGCCGGTTGTCTGTTTATTATATATGTATATACATGTATATATATAGTCATCCGCAGACACATCTGTTTCGCTGGATCACATCAGTACGGTTAGACATCCAATTGTTTATAGCAAAGGATCGAAATCCGACTGTGTCGGTGATTCTACCTCTGAGCTATGGACGCTCGGTAGAAGAAGGCAGACTTTTAGCGTTTTATGTACAATGTACACACGCCAGTAGCTGAGAGTGTTCTAATTCATTATTGAATGAACGATGTGTGAATGCAAGAGTAGCTACTCTTTTTTCAAAGCCTACCATTTTTCCAGAGTGCTCAATCAGGGTGTGAAAGCGTAAATATTTTTTGTTACATTCATTTACTTACAAATAATCTTCTCTCCTTAGTTATAAGTTAAATAGTAAGAGAGACTGGGTTCTATAGCTTTGGTTGGCAACTAGTCTAGGAGAAGAACATCCCTGAATTCAAAACCTGAGGAGGTTGCTTGGGAACTTCGTGGTATGCTATATGTATCAGTTATCTGTATTCGATTATTCCAAAAGCCTATGATCAAATGATACATCCAGTTAGTTTGCCTGATCAGTTCCCAGAGCTGAATTGTTGGACCCTGATATGCGGAAGACAACGGAAGATTCTTTTTTCTCTGTCTGTCTGTCTGACTATCTGTCTGTCTCACACACACACACACACACACACACACACACACACACACACACACACACACACTATTTCTTATTGTCATAAATGTTATATTTAGCGAGGACAGGGGCTCGAGTAGACATTCCTATTTTAAATAGTGAAATTATTATCAACTGCCCTATAGGCAGAAAGTCTTAATAAAGAATACACAAACTAACAATAAGTTCGCAATTGAAAATCTGTGTCTCTGAAACTCAAAATTTAACTGGCAGTAATCTTTTTCTCCATAATAAAACGTAAAAGTACTCATAGCTTCCATTGGTCAGTAACAGCTTTTCTTCATTCGTATTCCATTGGTGAAGAAGAAGAATGGTCTCCCGAGATGATGCTACCCCCAATCACTACAATCTTGACCTCCTCAAGTCTGGAGTCAACCGTTATCTATTATGCATCTTTTGCTTCCCCCAAAATCTACAAAAAATAAACTTTCCTTTGATGCATCAGCATGTATTCCCGTTTGGTATGCTAATCTACAAAAAAGTAAGCTTTCCATTGATGCATCAGCTTGTATTCCCGTTTGGTACACTAATCTCCATAAAATAAGCGTTCGTTGAGGTATCAGCATGTATTCCCGTTTAGTACGCTAATCTACATAAAATAAGCTTTCCGTTGATACATCAGCATGTATACCAGTTTGGTACGCTAATCTACATAAAATAAGCTTTCCGTTAATACATCAGCATGTATCCCAGTTTGGTACGCTAATCTACATAAAATAAGCTTTCCGTTGATACATCAGCATGTATCCCAGTTTGGTACGCCAAACTACATAAAATAAGCTTTCCATTGATGCGTCAGCATGTATTTCTCGTTTGGTATGCTAATCTACATAATTTCTTACTTAAAATATTACAGCTAAAAATAAAATTTGAATGCTATATTTTAAGTAAGAAATTTCTTATTTTTTACTTTACTAGAATATCTTGTCCTTTACTTTTGCAGGTTTAATAACTTGTCCTGTTTTTTTCCAGGTTTAGTATAATCTTAAAAATATTCTCCATTCTGATTAGCCGCACACACACACACACACACACACACACACACACACACACACACACACGCACACACACACACACATACATTCACAGTAAACCGAAAGTATTTGTCATTTAAATGTAAATCGTCTGCACAACCACAGCAGCATTGCCTGATGATGAGAATTCATTTCGAAACATAGAAATTTCCATGTAGCAATGAAAAATTGACATAACCATATAATTATATTATATTAAGCTCTATAATACTCATTATATTGAGCACTGTTTATAATAAAATAAATGCCAGAGCACTCAAAATATAAAAGAAACCTTGAGTCCTCTTCACTTGGAAATATATATATATATGTAAATCTATGACAAAGTGTAACGATTTCTTCGTGTGATGTGTTTTGTGTCCTTCAGGATTTATTGGAATAAAATGATGGTTAAATTGATGTTATTACACATACACATGGAGAAGAGGGGATGCTGAAAATTATTTTTTTTATATGAGTTTTTTAAATTAATTTTCGTGTGTAATCATATCAACGTTAACATCACTTTAGTTTGATGAAACAAAGGAAGAAACACATTACACAAGTTTTTCCTAAAATTGTTCTTATAGACAAAAATAAATTACATATTGTTTTCCCATATATATATATATATATATTGTTATGGTGCTCTATCTACATTGGAATTAACTCTTCCTTCTTTATAAATACTAACCTGCGACACTTCCTAATGGAGGCAGTCGTGGTGTAGTGTCAGTTGACAGTTCGGACGGACATTTCTATCTGCTGACTAATAATACACTTATTTTGTATATATGTTCTATTATTTCAATACACTGGTTCAATCTACCTTTTTTTTTTTCGTGTTATTCTTCCTGGCCCTAACAGGCCACAACAATTAGTATGTTCTGAAAGTAATATCGTTTTATCAGAAAACACACTACTAGATCTCACCATTTTATAGTTAAAATGTCAAGATGTAATCGTAAGTTCTATGCTAACAGTTTCTTCTCTTCCACTTAAAGAAGGATCTGAAATGTATTCGATCCTGACCTGGCATCTCGACGTCAGTCACTTTCTCACCGACGTGATGATGCTTTTCTCTGTATGTTCTACACATATTTTTTATGAAAATTGTTCTGATAAGCTGTTTTTTGAGTGTGTTGTCTGAATGAATTTAAGCGGTTTACTAGAGTGGCAATTAGGTCTCACTGTTTTATTGTTGAACTAGCTAGCTGCAACCGTAAGTTCTATTCTAATGGTTTCTTTTCTTGCACTTTTGCCTGTAGAACTCCCTTTCGATTTCTTGCTCTTTATAATATTCGAAAATTTACAAACAACGCTAATCGCCATTTTTTGTTTAACTGAGCCATCTTTCTTTATTATACTCTCCGCACTTCTCCTCACTAAAGTTTTTTCGTTATTCTTTTACTCCCAGTAGCCATCTGCATCCTAATGAAAGTGAAGCCTGAAATTGATGACCTGTCAGTTAAGTGCCATACTTGGTACACGTTTAGCCGAAAACTGTGGGTATTTATGCCTATAGTTGTCTATAAGTAGATCTATGTACGTGGTTTTATTCGGTATATAATACGTTTTATAGGATGTGCGTTGTGGTGCAGTGGATATCGGCTTAGAACGAGAAACCGGTGAGCCGAGTTCGAATTCCGTTTGAAATCACGTGCAAATACTATTGGAAATGTATTAATCCGTCTATTTATAGGTTAAATAACAAGACAGATTGGGTTCTATAGCCTTGGCGGGCAACCAATCTACCGAAGAAAGTAATGGCAACCTACTGCGGGATAATCTTTTGCCCAGTTAGTCATGTCTCTTTAGAGACATGATCGCTGAAGCGTGTATCACGTAAGGCACTTAACTGACTGACTGATGATGATTTTTGTATTTTCAAGTCTCGTACGTATTCAGTTTTTTTGTTGTTTTGTTTAGTTTTTTTTTAATGAATTTGCTTGCGTATATATTTAATTATATTATTTTTTTATGCACTGGAATATAGCTGCTTGTCCTTGTCAGGACGATGTCATTTGACGAATTCGGTCTTACATGTATCCAATATGTAGCGTTTACAGATGTTTTCCAAAGCTGGCTCTAAATTTAACGGCTAAATTGACACGTCGTTAAAAACAAGTGTTAAAAAATTGGCACACACACACACACACACACACACACACACACACACACACACACATGTGCACGTATATATATTTTTTTAATCATATCCCTCCGAGCAAGGCGGTAACGCCACTGAGGTGCAGGGGGCTACGTAAGAGTGAAAAGATTGGAAAAGAGAAAGCCGGAAACCACATCCTAAAGAGGGAACAAGGGATGAGCCTCTTCACCTGTTCAATAGACGTGGGTGGAGTGTGAACCGGGCGACAAAATTTGTACATGTGTATATACTGGTGTATGTATGTATGCGTATATATGTTTGCCCATATGTGGGTATCTATATATATATGTGTGTGTGTGTGTGTGTGTGTGTGTGTGTGTGTGTGTGTGTGTGTGTGTGTATCTGTTTTTCCCTTTTCTTATTTGAATAACTTTTAGAATAATCAAAATCTAATGCTTTGTTAAACTTAGGATTAACATTAATTCGTAATATATATATTGGACGATCATGTCTGTTTCGATCCATGACTGACTAGGCAAAATTTTCTTTTGCAGCAAGTTGCCGTTTCTTTCTGCGGTAGACTGATTGCCAAAAAAGCTATCCAGTGTTTCTCAACTTTTTGCCCCTTGTGGCCCATTTTCAGCATCAAAAGAAATCTCAGGCCCACATAACCTTTAATAAAAATTTCGAATAACATGGAAATGCTTTTTATTGACATAAAAAATGTAGTAAAAACGTCAATGACTAAACTATTCCTGATGTCTATCTATCAGCTTGTCAAGTTGAATTTCCAAAACTTGGTTCAACCTCAAGCGTAAGTCTCCTCTCTTTTCAATCTGCAATTGGTGACGTTTCTTTGTGAGTAAATCATTTGCTGCAGAAAATCCTGCCTCAACCAACCAAGTGGTGGGAAAGCCAAGTAAGAACGGAACTACTTTTTTCAAAAAGCAATGGATGGGATGATCCTACTTTCAGCCATCCAATTAAGCCATCCCTTTTTATATTTGCCATTGATACTTCGTTCTCCTTCAGTTCAAGAAGTTCCCCAGCAATAATAGGATCAATGTCTTCCTCACTTAAGACGTCAGAATGTGCCATATCCATAATCCAACTAGGCGGACTCATTTCGATGATATCTTTAAATCTTCTGGTCATATCTTCCCTCAAGCTGTGCAGGTGGTCAGTGCAGCTTGTGATTACTTCTGGGCTTGGAGCAGTTTTGGCCAAATTAGAAAAATAAGCGAATTCATTATTTTGTAGATGCATCTTCCAGAGACTTTATTTGTTCAATAAAGAGCGTACTTTCTCAGCACAATCTACCAGATTAGCGATTCGCCCTTGCAGTGTCTTATTGAGTTGATTGACAAATAAGTCAGCCAGGTAGAAAATCCTTGCTTTTTTATCAGTGTTATTTATCGCTGAAAAGAAAATCTCAGCTTTACCTTTCTGCTTCTTGCTACAAGCCTGTGTTTCCATGTGATGAACAAATATAAGAACCATATTCCACGTTTCAGCTAGACGAACAAGGGAATTTCCTTTAGAAAGCCACCGAACTTCAGTGTGCATGAGAAGTGTCTGATGGCCTCACCATCACATAATTTCTGAAATAGGCGGTCATGCAAAGCATTGGCTTTGACAAAATCCACTGTTGAAATGGCAACTTTCAATGCCTCTTCCATGTCACCATTGAGGGATCTAGCAAGATGTTCTCCATGAATAATGCAATGAATTGTCAATATATGGGGGGCAACTTCTTTTAATTTTGCAACAAAGCCATTGTGCTTGCAGGTCATAGCGCTGGCACTGTCTGTTGCAATCTGGAACAGATTTGACAGAGGGATCCCATTATCGTGCAGATAGTCGTAAACAGCAGCATATATGGTGTCACTTCGTGTATCAATCACCTCTTTCATGAATAACATTTCTTCATGAATTGCCATTGCATCAGTATATCGAACATAGGCAACTAATAAGGCATCAATATATCGAACATAGGCAACTAATAAGGCATCAATATATCGAACATAGGCAACTAATAAGGCATCAATATATCGAACATAGGCAACTAATAAGGCATCAATAATATCGAACATAGGCAACTAATAAGGCAATCAATATATCGAACATAGGCAACTAATAAGGCATCAATATATCGAACATAGGCAACTAATAAGGCATCAATATATCGAACATAGGCAACTAATAAGGCATCAATATATCGAACATAGGCAACTAATAAGGCATCAATATATCGAACATAGGCAACTAATAAGGCATCAATATATCGAACATAGGCAACTAATAAGGCATCAATATATCGAACATAGGCAACTAATAAGGCATCAATATATCGAACATAGGCAACTAATAAGGCATCAATATATCGAACATAGGCAACTAATAAGGCATCAATATATCGAACATAGGCAACTAATAAGCCAGATTTGTTGATTGTTGTTTCATCAATTTGTAGTGAGAACTTTGAAACTTTTAATTTTTCCGCCAGCTGTTCCTAGAGGTTTTCCGCCATTTTATCCTGCCTTCTCTTCACTGTGTCATTAGACAAAGGGATTTTCTGTAGAATATTGGCAGCATATTCTCCTAGAAGTTCCTTGGCACAAATCAACATTGCTGGTTTCACCAGACGTTCTGCAATTGTGTGAGGCTTAACCCACCTTAGCAATCAGTTCACTTAGTGCATATCTGGCTTTTAGTGTCTTCTTATCATGCTCATTTGCTTATTTCCAGAAGAACTCTAAAGATTTTGGAGCATTCTTTCAGTGTAACTCCAATTTCTTTTCGAAATAACTGCGCTCTTTTCCTACAGAACCAGGATGCTTCAGCTGTTGATGAGCTAATAATTTTGATTTCTTCATGGAATCATTTGTCATTACTAACCCACAGTCTACACATTCAGGCTTCTCAGCATCAGCACTTGATAGATGGAAGCCTAGTAATAAAAATCCTATTGATAATTGTGTGTAATCTTCCTTTTTTTCCGAACTTGTTGATGCCATTGTGGAAAGTCAGAGGTGGAAAGTCAGATGGCTTAAAAGAAAATAAAAGAAACATTACGCATCATCCTAATAAAACTACAATACATGCATTTATAATTAAAAAAATTAAACTATTTATTATGTGATGCCATAAGCAACAATCAAACAATGATTTATCAACAAGATTGTACTACAACATCAAAATTGCTGAGGTATTCGGAATTTGGACACTTCAGCCTAATAGTATAAAAAATATGATAATTGATGTTTAGAAAAAGTATTTATCAACTTGACAATGAAACACGAAAGCCGTAAGATAACCTACTAGTTAATGTATGATTCATATCATAATATTACAACCTTAGAAGTAAACATTATTCAAATTTGAATGAGACAATATAATTAAACAAAATGTTTCAAATTAATTCGAAAATTATAATAATAAGAGATTTGCATTTATTAACTTTGATTTTATTGAAATGCTTTTGAATTATTTCCCTTTAAAAATTAAGCAAAACATTTCGGGATTGTAACATTGCAAGAAGTCTTCGAGTAACAGAAACCAATTCTATATTGTATTCTTTTGAACTTCAAGGTCAATGGAGCTGTACTACAGTGATTTCATAAATTTACATCAGTAGAAAAACCATAGAATTTCAGCCCCCATATATTTTCCATAGGGCCCACTCCAGGCCCAAAGAAAGCTCCAGGCCCACTTCAAAATTCCTCAGGCCCAATTATGGGCCTGGGGGCCCGTGTTGAGAAACAATGGGCTATACAACACAACATATCCTGCTGTTCAATCCCATAGAGAGAAGAAATGGATTAATACCTTCCTCAAGGGTATTTGCGCGTAAGTGAATGCAATGAATTCAAGTTGAATTCGAACCTTGGTCTCCAATCTCTCATTCCGAGCCGATATCTATTGCACCGCATACTCATTATCAGAGCTGCATCTGATAACTCCTCATTCCAGAAATTCAGACAAAATATATTTTTTGTTACATGAAATTTCTATTTGTGCTTATGGGGGCCTGTCATCCCCCGCCCTCCAAAAAAACAAAACAAAAAAAAAACAAAAAAAAAAAAACAATAGGCCAAAAGGAAGAAAAAGTTAGGAAACATTGTTAAAGAACAAAACATATTACATAATTATCTCATATTTTGTCATTCTATTACACAATAACAAATAAAGATGAAAAAGAAACATTTATATTTCCAGATATTAATTAGGGCTCCAAAAGAAGGCTTCTTTTTAATATTTAAAATTATAATTGGGTAGAAAACTCTGCTAAACTCTGTCCTGAAACAATTTAGTTAAATTACTGTTCTTGTTTATGTGTTTCGGATCTGATGTACAGCCTGAAATGCCTTTCATTCCTATTTGTAAACTTATCAAGAGGAATAATATAAACAGTGCAAATAACGGCAAACCCAAACTTAAAAGAAAAATCCTTATCAGGTTGAAATTCTTTTATTTGTCTTTGGTAAATCTTATTTGCCGAATTACCATTCCATACGTATGCAAACAGATAAGTAACACTTCGAAGCAACATAGCGTTTTATCAAATTGAAGGTATTTGTTTGGTTGTGAACTAACTTTATCAGATCAATGAATAAAATAATGAACCCAATATAAGACGCATTTCAAGAGGTAACCTATTCAATAAATAATTAATGGCTCTTCAGATGTTCCAATAATCAAATTATTTTAAGTCTTTTATTGAAAATTAACAATTTTGATGGAATACGCTTACAAGTGTACAATCACAATAAATGTGTGAGTTTGAAAGAGGCAATTTTTTTTTGTGTGCCGTTTCTTGGTATTGATAAACACAACAAAGACAAAGATATTAGTCTGAAGAATTCAGCGAGGAAGTTTATCATCCCTTAATTAATAATTATTGCGGAAGTAGGGATTGGTGGGAATGAGACATTTGTGTTACATTCACTTTCACACAAATAACTTTTTCCCCCTAGTTATGAGTTAAATAGCAGGGTAGACTGGGTTCCCTAAACGGGGTTGTTAAACAGTCTAGAAGAAGAACAAGTCTGAATTCAAGTCGCCTTGCCTCAGACCATACTATAAAGCCATTGAAAGGATCTTATAACTCACAATGTCCTTTTGTAGTGGGGCTGTTTCTTTAAAATAAAAACAACAAAGATGACGATATTAACTAGAAGAATCCATAAAAGGGTTTTATAATCTTATACTAAAAAAAAAAGCTACAAACATTTTTGTGGGGTTGTTTCTTTGTTAAGATAAAAAATACAAAGATAAGGATATTAAACTGAAAAATTCAGACAGGTAGTTTACCCTCTTCTGATAACAATTGTAATGATAAGAATAACTGTTTCCATTGAATTTAAGCATTTGATTGGCGGTTAGGTCTCACCATTTTACTGTTGTACTAGCAATATGCAGCTGTCTGTCCTGTTCTAATAGTTTCTTTTCTTGCACAGTGAACCTCTATTCTGATTTCTTGCATCCCTGCCACCTACAATCTGATAAAATATAAATGCAATGCCAATTGTCATCATCTGTTCTCTTGTTTTTTCTAAAGTTCTCTAATTCTCTTTTACTCCCAGTAACTCCTTGTGTCTTAGTGATAATACCATCTTGTTTGCTTGGGGTGGTGTTATAAAAAAACAGTTATATATAACATTTCTTGGTCAGTCATGTCTCTTTCGAGACATGATCACCCAAGCGCGTCTCCCGTATGGTACTTAACTGACTGACTGAGGCGCCACAGATTGATTTTAAAATTATTTGTAGCCGAATGGTTCAATTACGTCGAATCAAACGACTGTTTTTTCTGAAAAGAGAAACGCAGGTTCGAATCCTTCCGGAGGATTTCACTATGTATATTGCTTGATCCTACAGAAGAAAAGGTCAGTTTTAATGATGCCAGGAAAACATAAAAAGTACTGTTCTTTTTAAGATGAAATACCTGTTCTTCAAGGTGGTGAGTTATATATATATATATATATATATATATATATATTATGCTATTATTATTATTATTATTATGGACTCTCCCGTCGATTTCGACGTATGAGTGTCTAACTCAGTTTGACTACCACACAAAGAATTGTTTAAAATGGTGAAGGCTTGTGTAGCAACATCCACACTTTTTGGAACTGCTGATAACAAACAATCGGTGCAGAAGTCTGCTACAGATCGCATGAACAACAGACCTCAGTTATTTAACCCATAACTGGAGGGAAGGAACTGATTAATACCTTTCCCAAGGGTACCAGTGCGTAAGTGAATGCAAAGTGTTCGACTGGAATTGGAACTCGACTCACCGATTTCCCCACTCCGAGCCAACATCCACTGCACCACAACGCACATCCGTCAATAACGCTTACAGCACCTGGTATTCCCAAGCGTTCACCCATCTAAGTACTGACCAGGCTCAACGTTGCTTAACTTCGGTGATCGACCGAGAACCGGTGTATTCAACGTGATATATATATATATATATATATATATATATATATATATATATATATATATATATATATAAGAATACTTGTTTTTTTGCGTAAATAAAATTCAATTTATTAGTATATTCATTTCTACCTTGGATCTTTGAACCCTTACATCATACAGCCTCTATATTTGGCTGATTTATTCCTAGAAATTGATGATATATAAAAGAAACATAAACAAGATTATATATATATACACACACACACACACACACACACACACACACACACACACACACACATATATATATATATATATATATATATTTTAATTCAGATACTTCAATCCAAGGGAAAAAAGCAGGAAGGTAAATTCCAAAAAACCCGATCCTAATTAATATTAAAAATTTTATTTTAATATTAAAAAATGATACAGGAAGAGAGCTCCATGTAATAAAATATTACAGAGCAAATATATATTAAAAAAGGATTAATTCAAAGATGTTGAATGGCCATTTCGATATGAAGATCCCCACGGGGGACAACACATCACCTCAGCAACAGAAAAATCCTTACAAAATCCTTACTTACAAAATCCTTACTTTCCGGAAGGATTTTTCTGTTGCTGAGGTGATGTGTTGTCCCCTGTGGGGATCTTCATATCGAAATGGCCATTCAACATCTTTGAATTAATCCTTTATATATATATATATATATATATATATATATACATATATATATATATATGTGTGTGTGTGTGTGTGTGTGTGTGTGTGTATATATATAATCTTGTTTATGTTTCTTTTATATATCATCAATTTCTAGGAATAAATCAGCCAAATATAGAGGCTGTATGATGTAAGAGTTCAAAGATCCAAGGTAGAAATGAATATACTAATAGATTGAATTTTATTTACTCAAAGAAAACAAGTATTCTTATTTAACAATTTTTAATGCTAACTAACAAAAAACTAGATAGCATTATGTAAGGTAACAGTGAATGATTTAAAAATTTCATTTACGAAATAAAAGTTTAAGTAGTCTTATATAGCAATTTCTAGTGGTTACTTATTAACTGTTATGGGACCTACCCTTTTTGAACAATAATGAACTCTTCCTATTATTATGAATACTGGGAGAATATGCCTCTCGAGGTTGAGTTGAGTTGAGTCACTCCGGTCTAATACTTGGCAGTCCGACTGACGTGTAACACTCTTTGTATTTGTTCTTTCGTTCAATATATATGTTTCACTAATACTCGAATTTGAGTTTTCTTCCGGGCCTATTTTGGGTTCACAACACTAACAAAAACACAGATGGTATTACTTAAGAGTTCAAATATCTAGGGATGCAGTTAATAGAATTTTGTTTATCAAAATAAAACATAATCTTCTGATGATAAACCTCACAAAAAGCAGATGGAATCATGTAAGGATTCAATTAGAAAAGTGAATCAAAAATATCCTAAATAAATTTAATTTTATTTATCAAACTAAAGCACGAACATTCATCTACGGCAATATCTAATGGTAACCCAACTAAAAACATAGATGACATTATGTAAATGTTCAAATATTCGCGGTAGTAGGGATTTTTTTTTATAATATTGCCCCAAGCAAGGCAGTTTACTGCCACTGGTGCGGAGGGGGTTAAACAGATGGAAAGTTATGAGAAAGAATGACAGGTTATAGGGGGTGTCAGGAAGTGGGTAAAAGAAGGATGAGAATACTGATGAGAGTGAAGAAAGGAACATTAAAGAGAGGATGCAAATTAGTGAAATAGGAGATGACTATTGACTTTACATTTAAATTCTTAGAGATTGTAGCTGTCGGGGAAGCAAGTAAACGGAAGGGAATGCTTCAGGCGAGAAGTACGAGAAATGAAGCTGCGAGGGTAGAATTTGCGTTTACATTTTTTTGGTTTCACAATAAAAGGGTGGGACCTAGTTGCTAATCTTGTGGCTCGAGTAAATTCATGCATAGGGGAAACCAGAGAGCTAAGTTCATCGGAGCAGAAGCCGTGAAAGTATTTGTAGAAGAGACACAGGGAAGCCACATTGCGCCGGTGAGAAAGTAACTGTATCTGAGCTGCCAAGTGGGAATCGATCACATTACAGATTCTCCGTTGGATTTTGTCAAAAACCCCTAGGTGGATAGCAGGGGCACCGGACCAGATATGCCAGCAGTATTTAATACACAGGCGGATGGTAGATTTATATACGTGAAGGATGGTTTCAGATGGGAAAAACTTCCTGACCCTTTGAATTTTATTTACCAAAATACAGCTCATGTAATCATTTATAGCAATTTCTAAAAAGAATGTCTCGTGAAAGCTTCAGTGGTGTGATATAAGGTTTCAAATATCTAAAGCAGCAATGAATATAGTAAAATTTAATTTTATTTACCAAAATAAAGCAAAAATAGTCATCATTAGTAATTTCTAATAGTAAGTCCGTCAAAACATATATTACGTTATATAAGGGTTCAAAGATCCAAGGTAGTAATGTATGTATGAACAATTTTATTTACCAAAATAAAGTATAATTATTTTCATATATCAACTTCTAGTGGTAACTAACAAAAATATTGATAGCAATATTTAAGGGTTCAAATATCCAAGGTTGCAGTGAATGAAATTTTATTTATCAAAATAAAACATAAATAATCTTCTTATGATAAACATCACAAAAAGCATATGGAATTACGTAAAGATTCAAATAGAAAAGTAAGCCATAAATTTCTTAATAAATTTAATTTTATTCAACAAACTAAAGAATGAATAATCATTTACCGCAATATTTAATGGAGACCAAACCAAAAATTTGGCTGAAATGGTTTCTTGAATTCTTTATTTCTCTATTAAACATAAACACTGTTGTCTATGAAATCTTACATAATGCCAACTAAGTTTTGCTCGAGTTATCATTAGAAGTAAAGCTATACAAAATAATCATCTATAGCAATTTTTGATATTAAATCTGTTCAGACCATAGATGAGATTACGTAAGGGTTATATTTATTCAACAACGAATACATTAATAAATTTTATTTTATTTTTCAAAATAAAGTATAAGTAATTTTATATAGCTTTGCTTTTAATGATAACTCGAGCAAAACTTAAATGGCATTATGTAAGATTTCATACACAACAGTGTTTATGTTAAACAAGAAATAAAGAATTCAAGAAACCATTTCAGACAAATTCTTTAACTGGATCTGACATTCATTGCATGAATTGATAATGGCACCAATGAGAATTTCTGACGGAAGAAAATGTCTAAAAAAGTATTTTTGACAATTTAATTATAACAAAAAAAAGGGGGGTAAACTCACTTTGTTTTCTTTTTGTTCCTTGGACTTTTTTTTTTTTTTTTTGGTGGGAAGGGGACAATTATTTTTTCATTACAAATGGCAGCCATAGAATAAAATAAAAAAACAAAAAAATCAGAAGAAATAAAAATGAAATTATGAGATAAAAAAATAAAATGGATTAATAATAAAAAAAAAAGACTAGATAAATGTAAGTTATACACTAACTTTGCTAGGGAACCAATTCAACAGATGTCGTCCTGAATGTGTTCAGTCACGATTCTCATCTCTTCTCTTCCCTTCACCCTCCTCATCTCTCTTTTAGCTTTTTCTTCGCTAAGCCGTTTTTAAAATGAAGGTAATTTACTAGGTGTGAAAGGCAACTGTTCCCAGAGATTCAGCACCGAATGATGCACGTGTTTCTAACCAACTGTAAGGAGATTTACATGGATCTGTTGAAAGCTGATGGCCCATTAAGTAAGACAATCTGTTTTGAATCAGAAATTAGAAGATTTAATTGGACTCTGGCAAGATTCCTGCTTCCAAGCCACAAGCAGAGCAGCGGCCATTAAAAATGTCGGCTATGGCAGCACTTCAGGCAAGAACGGTTAGCCCTGTAGAAAAACCCATGTCAAAAATGATTTTCTTAGCAAAGACAAATTTGACATTCTGAATTGTTTTTTGCTTTTACTCAAATATTCACCCCAAACAAGTCCTAAGAGCCACTCAAGGTAGAGGGTTAATTAATGATTACATTATGGCTGTAAAAGGATTGATTGGTTTATTACAACTTATCAATCTTTTACATTATTCGTACTTTTCTTCTCACCTTTGTTGCCGTAATTACAATCTTCTTCAGGTGACTAGAATTTCAAACCAAACCTTTTATTTCTGGGCCATGTAGAGTTTTTTTTTTTTTTTTTTTTTTTTTTAATCATTTCACCCCGAGCAAGGCGGAAACGCCACTGATGTGCAGGGGGTTACATAAATGTAAAAAGATTAATTAGAAAAGAGTGAAGAGTACAAGCTAGTTAGAAAGGAACAATAGAAAGCTGAGAAAGCAGGTGCAATGACAGATACATGGGCGGAGAGAAAGTGAAGATTATACAGGGGAGGGGAGAGAGCTAGAGTCCAGTGGTTAGTAGATGAGTATTAACTTTGCATTTAAATTTCTGGAGGTCGTAGCCGTCAGGAAAGCAAGAATACGGGAGTGAGTTCCACAGGCGGGAAGTGCGAGAGAGGAAGCTGCAGGAGTAGAATTGTCGTCTGCATTTGGCTAACCTGACTGTGAATGGGTGGGACCCAGTTGCCAGTCTGGTTGCACGGGTAAACACCTGTTGAGGAGGCATCAGTGACTTAAGCTCATCCGAGCAGAAGCCATGAAACTATTTATAGAAGAGACAGAGGGAGGCCACATTTCGACGATGGGAAAGTGGCTGCAGTCGAGTCGCCAGATCAGTACCTATCACATTACAGACTCTCCTTTGGAGCTTGTCAAGAACACTGAGGAGAACGGCAGGGGCACCTGACCATAAATGGCAGCAGTACTCCATGCACGGACGGATGGTTGACTTGTATATATGCAGGATGGATTCAGGTGGAAAAAACATCCTGGATCGACATAGTGACCCAATCTTCTTAGCAGTAGATTTTAAAAAAATATGAACCCATACCTTTCTCAAGGGTATTAGCACATAAGTGAATATGATGTACCTGACTGGAATTAGAACTTGGCTCTCTGATTTCAAATTCAAAGCTGTTATACATTAAACTAATTGAACATCTAAGCTTACAACACCCGGTATTCACAAGCAGTCATCCATGGAGGTACTGACCAGTCTCAATATTGCCTAACTTTGGTTATTGTACAATAACTGGATTTTGCTTAACTGGTGATTGTACAAGATCTGGGGTTTCAACACAATATAACTGTAAGTAGGTCGTAAAAGAAAGCTGTAAGTGCAGATTATGAGGATATGGGGGACAGATAACAATTGGGTTTAGACTTGAAGAGTGTAGTGACTGGGGAAGTACCTCTCAGTCTGCTCTACAAAGTAACAGTATTTGGGGGGAAAAGCTGTGGAACAAGGGATGTGAAGGGAATGAGGCTGATAAGAGTTGCTGTACATGGCATTAAGGTCTGAGATGGTGGAACTCATGAATGTCGGTCGTCTGAGCCCTTTGGATAGAGTAGCAATGGGCTTGTAACGTTTCATCTGTGGGAAAGGAAGTGCAGAGTTTGAAATAATTCTTTGCTCACAAGGTTGCATAATCGCTTTTGAACTCTGTCAAAGCTTGAATCTGAAGATTGAGCAGCTCTAGTTCAGTGAATATTGAGCGGCTTCAGCCCAGTGAAGATTGTGTAGCTCAAATCAAGGGAAGATTGAGCAGTTCAAGCCCATTGAAGGCTGAGTCACTCTATCCCAGTGAAAACTGAGCAACTCCAATCTATTAAAAATTAAGCAACTGCAGTTCATTAAAGATTGAGCAGCTCCAGCCAAGATATGATAAAGAGATTGATTTGAACTGATTCTTGCAAAGACAGAGTACAGCAGGTACTGATGCAAGCAGTAGATAGTTCTGTGCAACGACTGTGGGTAAATTAGTGCCAGTTTGGCAGGCAGTCATACATAAAATGACATAAGATGGTTACTCTGCTATTTCAACAGAAAAAAAATATCAGGGAGAGACGAATCCAATCAAAATCTTGTTGGGAGGGGGAGGTAAAGAAAAACATGAGCACAAAAGAAAAGAAAAATGTCTTTGCCTTTATGGTTATTCCAAAGTCACGCACTGAACGTCGATTTCCAGAAGGTGGTGAAAGAGACTCAACCATTTTAAAGCCGAAATCACTTGAACTTTGACCAGACCGCCAATCAGAGATCACAAAAACCAGCACCAATCCTGATGAGTGGTCATAGCCCCAAATAGGCTCCTTTCTTCGAACACCTGCTCTGGCTAAAGCTCACACTCATTCTCAAATGAAATGCGAAAATTCATAATTATTTACTTCGTTCGGATTGTTGTCCTTATCTTTATTGCCACATTCACGACGTTTCGGCCATTGTATGCTCCGGTCTTCTTCAAGTGATATACTCACACAAAAGATGTTGGGAGAATGGTAAGTTCTTTGTATCGCTCTGAAAAATACTTGCTGCTATGCTATATCTTTAATTTTTTATACCTAAAAATATAAATTGGTGGAAGTCTTCAACAGAAATGCAACAAAGAAAAATATATCTTCTATCAATATTAAAGAAGACTATCTTTCATCACACCCTATAGACTGACGCTACATAATCACAAAACGCTTTACCAAATAGCAAAACATCACATCATCACAGTATTTGCATTATACTAACTAGTGTCCTCATCTTTTTTCCATTTTTACGACGTTTCGGTCATTGTACGCTCCGTCCTTCTTCAGGTGCTAGGGATTTCGAACCGAATCCTTTATTACAATCACTTAAGGATACATGGCCCAATGGATATAGACATTGGTTAGTTCCTGTGACTTAACCCAAAGAGTCGTGAGTTCAATACCAGGCTACAGCAGTGGTGAACAATTAACTTGCAGGGTTAGAAGGACATAACACATAGTTTCTAATCATGGCGTTACTACTACGCAAGGAATGAGAATGATATACCCCAGTGATTGTAATAAAGAGTTTGGTTCGAAATTCTTAGCATCTGAAGAAGACCGGGGCGTACAACGGCCGAAACGTCATACAGATGGCAACAAAGATGAGAACAATGGTCCGAATAATGTAAATACTGTAAATATTATCTCATCTCAGAAATATAGACAAATATCACATCATCACTTGAACATTTCTAAAAAGTTGAAGCCACACTCAAGCTGCTGACTTTCTTCATTATTAAAACAGAAGGTATGCAATTTCATCAGCAGCGAGCAGACCGTAAACCAGTACCGATCCTGATGAGTGGTTAGATCTCGAAAGAGGCTCCTTGCCTCGAATGCCAGCTGGGTCAAAAGCTCATTCCTGACTTCAAATGGAACACATATATTTGTGCCATCACAAAAGATGGTTGAAGAATAGTCGGGTCGTTGCCCTGATTCTAAGAACTTTGGTTGCCATGCTCTGTCTTTACAAGAGCTACATCAGATGGAGAACAGACTATTACCCAATTTTCACTGTCCAGCTTTGACAGACTTCAAAAGCGATTACATGGCTTTTTCCACCCTGAAAACTTATCCCACAAACAGAATGTTGCTAACCTTTCACAACTATATTGCTGTTACTATGCTAAATGATGTTTACTGTGTTTTTGTTGAAAATTTAATAGAAACACAGTAAAAATCAATTACAGTTGCACCGAGAACTTGTCATATACAGGGTGTTCATAAAGTCCGTGTGCACTTTAAAAAATTTATAACTCTATTTGTATTTGTGATAGAAATAATCTGTACACGAACTTTATGGACACCCTGTATAATAAAAAACACAAGAAAAGAAACAACAAATCACCTGCACAAATCAAATCCACGTGTAACCGCAGAGTAAAGAATGAATGCCTCTTAAATGAATATGGCTTACAGGACAATGTAATATACGAAGCATCTGCAAAATCAGCAGATAATGAAGACAATATATACTTAGAAGTAACTGAACGACCATAGAAACAAAGAAACTATGCGCATAAAACATCCTTCACAAATAGTAAATATGCAAACAGCACAATGCTTTCTAAATATGTATGGGAAATTAAAAACAAATTTCACCAAAAATATTATGAAAAACAGTATTAGCTCATAACAGTGAATCCAAAAATTGTAAACAGTCTGGGAGGCAAAAGTAGCTATAATTACCTTCCCGGACCGATATAAATTGCTAAATAAATGATCAGATTTCATCTAAAAATGCAGACATGAAAACAAATTTTTTCTATGTAACTTAAAAATTGAAAACGGAAAACGAACAAGAAGATAAAAACAAATAAATAAAATAAACAAATAAATAAAAAATAAGTATAGACAGATTAATCCTAAATAATAAAAATGTAAATAATAAACAAATTAACAATCTAAACTTATTTATAAATGGAACTTTGTCTCTGTGTGTGTCCGTTACCTATAGACTCCGAAACGACTGAACCGATTTCCTTGAAAATTTACACAGCGTCTGCGAGTGTTCTTAGCTAGGTTTTGTGTCGAGGTATCCCCGATAAATATCGAAAATCGATAATCGAAAAAATCGGGTTATAGAAGGAGTGGCCCGATTTTAATCAAATTTGATACATTCATAGACAAAGACATAAGAAACGATATTCAGAAGTTTCAAGGTTGCAGTTCTTACAATAGTGCAGAAACTCGATAATATATATATATATATATATATATATATATATATATATATATATATATATATATATAAAGCAAAAGATGTTTGTGTGAGTGTTTATCTGCCTGTATGTCTGAAATTTTTCAGCTCTTTTATTTTAGTTTTTGATTCGGGTTTAAATTGTAGTTCTTAGTCTCAGCCATGATACAATTTACTCAGAGGATTCATTTAGCCTTCAAAATTCAGTTTACGACTAAAAAAACTTATTTGATATCAGGAAATCAAAATTTGACTTACATCCATTCATTTTTCTTTCAGTCTACGGTTTTGCTTTAACTGGAAACAACTATTGCTTTTCAGTCTTTCGTGCCAATGTCCAAAGAGTCTGAACTCCAAGACCATGGATTAGTTTTAAAGCTTTCATTACACCCGAGCAACGCCGGGCTATACTGCTAGTGCACGCACAAACACAAGTAAGTCAAACAACAACAATCAACAACAAATAGAAAAGCAATCAGTAATAAAATTAACAAGCAATAGCCACAAAACTGCATTTGAATTTACAATTATTTCTACTCAATAACCCCTGGAATAATCCATTATATAACCATCAGCGACCACTCAATAATCGTCAAAATAATACAATAGTTCTACCCATAAGGCATCACTGACCAGCATATATAAATAGTAAAGCCAAAAAACAATGCACGTCGCCTGACAATTACGTTCAAGCATGAAACAGACTCTAGTCACTGGGTGTTGACCCCAAAGTCTACCTTTATATTAACATACGCGCTAAACTACTGTTATATATGGTCAGGCGCCCTCGCTGTTCATCTCAGTGTCCTTGACAGGCTCCAAAAGAGAATCAGTAATGTGATAGGTACCGACTTGGCGGCTTGATTCAAGCCACTTTCTCACTGACGGAATGTGGCTTCCCTCTGTTCTATAAATATTTTAATGGCTTTTGCTCCAACGAACTTAAGTCACTGGTGCCCCTTCCACATGAGTTTACTCGTGCCACCATACTAGCAACTGGGTCTCACCTATTCACAGTTAGATCAACCAAATGCAGACAACAATTTTACTCCATCAGCTTCTTTGCTTGCACTTCCCGCTCGTGGAACTCTCTTCCGTATTCTTGCTTTCCTGACGACTAAAACTTCCAGTAATTTAAATGCAATGTCATTACCCATCTCTTAACCACTTGACTCCAGTTCTTTCTACATCGCCCTGTATATCTTTTCCTTCTCTCTGCACACATATAAATCACATATGCACACATATACACACTTATATACATACATGTACATAAACTTAGAAATAAAGCGCATGCATACACACGTAAATCCACAATTTTATACACACATATAAAGTAATTATATACATATATAAGTTTATATATAAAATACAAAAACAAAATCAACCAAAATTTCCTCAACAAGTAATAAACATAAAAATAAATTCAACAGAAAATGATAGTAAGTTTACAATTGAATTAGAATGGAATATACTAAAATCCTAAAGATAATTGAAATTTATTGTGTGTGTGGGTGTGTATATATATATATATATATATAAATAAATATATATATATATATATATATATATATATATATATATAAATTGCATATATATATATATATATATAAATTATATATATATATATATATATATATATATATATATATATATATATATATATATATATATATATATTATATATATATATATATATATATATATATATATATATATATATATATATATATATATATATATATATATATATATATATATATATATATATATCTTTTGCAGAGAGATTCTAATGGTATTTCTTCGTCCAGTTGGAAACCCTTGCTTATTAGTGGAGTGGGAGTATCCTCTTATTTGTAGTGTTTTTCGTAGTTTTTCTAGGCGTATTTTACATTTAGTTTCGTCAGCTGCTATTGTGCAAATTCGTAGGGGACGGATTTTAGACAACTTTTAGGGTGGTGACTCTTGAAATGAAAGTATTGTTGGGTATCTGTGGGTTTATGGTAAATGTCTGTGATGATGTAATTGTTTTTGTTTTTTATGTGTATGTCTAGGAATGACAATTCATTATAATTATATTCTAGCGTGAACTTAATTTTGGGGTGCAAGTTTTGTAGTAGATTGTGTAGCTTATTTATGTCTTCTCATGTTGATCTCCAAAAAATAAAAAAAAAATCATCTGGATATTTATTCCATGATTTAGTGAATTCTAATTTTATGTCTTCCCCACATTTATATCCTATTAAAAAAAACATGAAAAAGAAGAAAACGTTCTCTCATACGTTTCCACACACAACAAAAGAAACCAAAAATTATTTACAAAAATCAAAAGACACAAAATTACTCAACAAAAATAAACTAAAGGAAATCTTAAAGAAAACTCAAATAGTATATCTACTCATCTTTAGTTCAAATGATTGCGAGACTAGCTTGTTAGTCATTGTGCCGCATCAATGTATCCAATGTTTTTAGGAAATTTAACCCAAATCTTGCATTTCTCATTTCTCTTATTACATCCATAGCTGCTTTCACTATTTTGTTTCAACATTTACATAATGCCATCTGTTTTTGTTACAATCAGTACACGTGCGTTTGGGTTAGGATCAGCTTTGAAATATTCTTAAAAGTAAGTTATAATTTTGCTTTGATTTTATTTTTTGTGGCTAAGTTTAAAAAAGTTTCATATATATATATATATATATATATATATATATATATATATATATATATATAATCCATCCCCTACTCCCAGCACGACGAATTTGCACAATAGCAGATGACGAAACTCTTTGTAAAATACGTCTAAAGGAACTCCGAAGAAAAGGAAAGACAAAAATATCAAATGTGAGGATACCCTACTCAACTAATAAACAAGAGTTTCTAACTTGCAAAAGAAATACCATTAGAATCTCTCCGAAACCTAAAAAACAACAACAAAAAAAAACATGAAAAAGAAGAAAACATTCTCTCATACGTTTCCACACACAACAAAAGAAACCAAAAATTATTTACAAAAATCAAAAGACACATAGAATTACTCAACAAAATGGATAAAATAAAAGGAATTATAAAGACAACTAAAATAATTAAACTCAAACACCAACCCCAAAATTTAAAAAAAAACATATTAAACTCATCAAAATTCGAGCAACACACAATACAGGGGGTCATAAAATGCCAGAAAACAAGATGTGGAGTATGCAACATAATAATAGAAAGAAAACACTTTAAGTTCGAAACACACATCTACATTCGAAATAAAAACAAATCTGAGCTGCAATTCTAAAAACGTAAGTTATGCTCTAAAATGCGATGAATGCACAAAAATATACGCGGGGGCAACACAAGGCCTGAATAAAAGAGTAACCCGGCACAGAAGTAACATTAAACTAGCCAATAACAGGAAATTATATGTCTCCCAACGTTTACATGAATGCAATGGAGGTAAATTCAGAGTAATACTTATCTCCCAAAATGCAGATTATGACACACTCATGATACAGGAAGAAATATTTGTAAAAAAATACAAGCTTCCTCTCAACCAAACATGAAAAACTTAAGACAGACACAGACATATTAAATTCAAACGCGATAAAAAAGCACACACACACACACACACACACACACACACACACACACACACACACACACACACTAAATTCAAATATTATTCCAAAAGTACCAGATGACCCGTAGGGTAGGATAGAATGAAAATTGCTGAAAACAATTTTGAAGTATAAAGACGAAATCAAATTTCGCAAGTCAGTGAGATTTTTTTTATATATAGCCAACGAAAGGTGATGGAAGAGATTTATCGTGCGAGTGAGAAAAAACCCAACACGCACACGCACACAGGAACTTTTTCACCTACTCAGCACTAACCTATTTATAAACGATACCTTGGCCATCAGAAAAAACAAACGGATCTCGATATGTAAAGTCACACGATTATTCGCCTGAAGTGAGTCAACTTTAGACTCGAAACACGTGTAGTGACACAAATACCATGATGGACACGTAATATATCATACAAAAAGCAAGTAATATTAATAATAATAACAACAATAAATCTACACTTCAAACAAAACGTTCACGGATTCTCGCACTTATATATATGAGGCAGAGGTACATAACCCAGATGGCCAAAACAAAATATATTTGGGCTCAACCAAAGACACGTTTAAGACCAGGTAGTTCAACCACAGATCTACATTCAAAATAGAAAAATTAAAAAAAAAAACAATACAAAATTGGCTAACCACGTCCGGAAATTGACATCAAAATATGAAAAAGATCCAAACATAACGTGGAGGATTGTAAAAAGCAGCCAAGCCTTACAACGGTGGACAAATATGTAGACTGTGCCAAGAAGAAAAATTAGAAATTATGACATACCCAAATAAAGAGAACTGTTAGATGAAAGAACAGAAATTATGACAAAATGCATCCACACTAAGAAATACGTCTGAGGTTCATACAGCCATGGATGAAAACGTGATAATTCGTTTGAATTTAAACAATGCGTGTTCATAAATTCTCTGCCACGTGAACGTTCAAATAAAACACCGTTACAAGAGCGTTCTTAAAAAAAAAAAACGGTAAAAGATAAAATCAGTTATAAAAAAATTGCCTGAAGACACCATTTAGCGAAAATAACTCATTTAAAAATGAATATATAAATATAAATAAATCATTTTATATATATATATATATATTAAATAAATCATTTTATATATATATATATATATATATATATATATATATATATATATATATAATATGGTGATGATCCACGTTTACTGTCTTAATAATACGTATAGGAAAAACTACTAAAAAGTTGTAAGTTTAAAAATGTATTTTTCTGACAGTATTTATTTGTTTCTATTATTATATTTGATATTTCAGACCGTCCTCGGTCTTTCATCAGAAACAAATGATTTTAAAATTTAAATTAGAAACGTATTTCGCGAGAGCGTTCGTGGAGAGATTGTTTACATCACGTTAGGCAGAAAGCGATAGATTTTTTAAAAATATTTGTAAACGTAAACCGATCTTTAATAATACTTATAAATTTTGTTTTAGAGAAAAAATTTTCAAGTGTACCTAAAAAATGTTTAGCTATTGAAATATTTATAAAGATTCAAAACACCTAAGTCCCTATTTAACCCTAGCCTGTGTATATTTAATTTTAAAATCCAGTATTTTTCTTTCTTTCTGCGTGAGTGTGTTGAACTAAAATCAGAGTCTATTAGTAAACATTTGCAGTTTTCTAATGTGTGTCCCAGTTGATTAAAGTGTTGGGCTATGGGGGAATATTTTTTCGTGTGATGTGTTTTGTGTCCTTCAGGACTTATTGGGATAAAATGATGATTAAATTGATGTTATTACACATATACACGAAGAAAAGTGGATGCTGAAATTTTATTTTTTTTATAAGAGTTTTTTTTTTAAATTAATTTCCGTGTGTAATTATATAAACGTAACTTTAGTTTGATGAAATAAAGGAAGAAACACATTACACAATTTTTTTCGTGAAATTGTTCTGATAAAAAAAAATTACCTATTGTTTTCCTATATATATATATATATATATATATATACAAGTACAAGGTGGTCAAAAAGTAGGTGGAATAGGGTTTTGCGTCAGTTATATTATTACAACGGTGTTCATTAATATTATGGATTTTTTTCACTCTTTCAGTATTTTGATAAACACTTCGTGAGAAATGAATTGGCTGAAGACGTCCAATTGATTGACCAGCACCTTCACATGCTTTGACCCCAATGAATTTTTTTTTTTGGGGGGGGGGGGGGTAGAACAAAGTTTATAATCGAAAACCAAGAAGTGTTATTGATTTGAAAAATTACGTAAGAGGTAGATTTCAAGAAATTAATACACAACGAGACTTGTGCAAATGTTTGTCAAAGCATGAGGAATAGAGTTGAAAGCTGTGTGAATTGTAATGGACAACAGTCTGCGCAACGGCGTCGATAAAATTGAAGCGCTTTTGTATTATTCTACACAATAAAATTTAATTATCAATGTCATAATTGTATTAATAAATATAATTGTATATGTAATCTCAAAGTAAATGTTATCATTTACTTTCCACCGTCCACACTGCATATGTATATATTTTCGATGCTGGCCAGAAGCAAGTGGATGTGTCTGGCCACATTGATAAGCTGTAATACAGCGAAACAGGCTTGTAGGTGTATGGCTAATATATATATATATATATATATATATTATACATGGTGGTAGGTGGACAGTAAATGATAACATTTACTTTGAGATTACATATCCAATTATATGACTTGATATATATATATATATATATATATATATATATATGCAGGCTGCTTTATATATATATATATATATATATATATCATTATGTACTATACACAGACACGCAAATCCACGCACACCGAGACATATACATCAGCCTGCATATATATATATATATATATATATATATATATATATATATATAGGTGTGTGTGTGTGTGTGTGTGTGTGTGTTTGTGTGTGTGTATAAAACGTGATATATAAGTCTCTATCTACCTTTGTCCCACTCTGTCTTTCTATGCGTATATATCTATATCTATCTCTCTATCTCTGTCTCTCTCTCTCACTCTCTCCTTCTCTCTTTCTCACTCTCTCTCTCTCTCTCTCTCTCTCTATATATATATATATATATGTGTGTGTGTGTGTGTGTGTGAATGTATAAATATTTTAATTTCTGATATAATGTTTCTAATGAATTCACTCTGTGAATATTTTGATGAAACATTTCCTGAGAAATGGATTGGTCCAAAGAGATCCACTTGATTGGCCAGCACATTCACCTGACTTGATCTTAATAGGTTTCTTCTTCTGATGAAGGAGTACTCAAGGACAAATTTATAGTCAAAGCGAAGTAGTGTTGGTCATTTGGAAAATTACATTAGAGATGCATTTCAAGAAATTAATACACAAAGTCACTTGTGCAAAATGTTTGTCAAAGCGTAAGAGGTAAACTGTGTGAATTGTGATGGACAACAGTTGTTAGCACCTGCGTTGATAAAATTTAAGCGCTTTTGTATTATTCTACACAATAAAATTTAATTATCAATGTAATAATTGTATTAATAAATGTAATTGCATACGTAAATACCCTTACTTTTGGACCAAACTATATATATATATATATTTTGTTTGAACATTATTTTTTATGAATACTCGTATTTTAGTAGATATTCTGTTTATAATCAAACAGTATTATATATTTGTTTCTACCGACCTAATTATTTACGATAAATTTTTGTTACGAAAATGCGTGTATTTCGGGAGGATTCAAACCTGCGACCCCTATCCACATAATTCAAAAATTGTGTTATAGGCTTAATTTAACTTCGTTTAGACTAATCGTATAAGACGCACCAGATCACATGTTAGCTTCCTCTATGTGGATAAGGGTCGCAGGTTCGAATCCTGCCGAATAACACACATTTTCGTAACAAAAATTTATCGTAAATAATCAAACCGGCTGGTAGAAATACATATATAATACTGTTTGATTATAAACAGAATATCTATTTAAATACGAGTATCGATCAAAAATAATGTTCAAACAAATCATTTCATATATATATATATATGCATGTACAGGGATCAAAAAAGTATATATGTACACAAAACTCTGGCAAGAATTTAAGAAGTAAAATGAAAAAGTTACATTTCAAGAAGAGAGTCATTCCAGTTGGAATCTAGAAAGACATTCTTGCACAACTTCATCTCACCAAAGCCTGAGGTCAAAAACGTGGTAGGTAGCTGTACTCAAAACGCACGCAAAAGATAATAGAAAGATGAAAACTCTGATTCTGGTGACGACAAGAATTGTGGAAAGATTTTTGTTGCTTGGCATCTCTATTTCTCTGAGAAGAAGAGAGAGAGTGTGTGTGTATGTGTGTGTGAGAGAGAGAGTGTGTGTGTGAGAGAGAGAGAGAAAGAGAGAGAGAGTGTGTGTGTGTGTGTGTGTGTGTGTGAGAGAGAGAGAGAGAGAGCAAGAAAGTCAAAGATGAAACCAGCCCAGATGTCCTGAGATGACGGAACGTCAAACAGAGAAACCGCAGGCTTTGAGTGTCGGCTTTTTAGGACGATGAAAAATGGTGGAGGTGGTTTACGTTAAAAGCTGTACGGAGATGGCATGGTGCGGGAGCGAGTCAAAGGTAAGATCAGTGGTAGTGGCGGCATAGGTGTAGAAAGGGAACGACCAGAAGAGATGAAAAATGATGTTGGTGGTGGTGGTCGGGGAGAGAAATTGCATCAATCTGCCACAGCACGTCATGAGGAAGTTCATGGAGACATATTCGCTACGTCACGGACTGCCTTTCTTGTCAATGTTAAAGCATCAGACACACTGTCCACACTAGATGCACAATCTTCTACTGGATCTTTGAGCAAGGGATGCACACACAAAAGAGAGTCAAGATAACCACCCTGATATACAATACGTTACTGCATATGCACATTCCATCCGTATTATGCATGCATTTAACCAGATAGGTGCATACACTGAAACGTAATTTACTGAATTTGCCGGCTTTGAAGACGCACCCTAATATTGTAAAGAAATTTTTAAGAAAAAAAAAAGAAGTAATTCTCATACAACAACACATTCACCATACGTCTCTCACAAACTGGCGCCACGTATTGTTTGCATTAATCACTCGTCCAATTTTTTGTTTGTATGGCAATGGCATACCAGTTGGTGGTTAGTAAATATACTATACATCTTTCATTATCCAAGGGTGATTTTATTTCTATAAGAATGAATGAAACATTTTTAAAATAGGCATGTAAAAATATCAGTCAGTCAGTTAAGTGCCATGCGCGATCATGTCTCGAAAGAGACATGACTGACTGGGCAGAAGATTATCCCGCAGTAGGTTGCCATTGCTTTCCGCAGTAGACTGGTTGCCGACCAAGGCTATAGAACCCAATCTGTCCTGTTATTTAACCCATAACTGGAAGGAAGAGACGGATTAATACCTTTCCCAAAAGTATTTGCGCGTAAGTGAATGCAAAGAATTCAACTGGAATTCGAACTCGGTTTCCCGATTTCTCTTTCCGAGCCGATATCCACTGCGCCACAACGCACATGTAAAAATATAAAACAGTCAAAAAGATTCTAACAAAATAATATATTTACCCAGCGTTCCTCACATACTGGAACCACGTATTGTTTACATTAATCACTCATTTGATTTTGTTTGTGTAGCAATGGCATACTAGTTGGTGGTTAGTAAATATACTATACAACTTTTATTGTCCAAGGGTGGTTTTACTTTCATAAAATTGAATTAAAAATTTAAAAAATATGCATGTAAAATTATAAAACAAATAAATTTTATTCATCCTCAAATAACCAAAACTCGTCACTGCTGGATTCATATAAAAGCCCTAAACTATCATCTGCAAAGTCATCACTACTGTCAGTCATGTACAATAAATGATCCTCACTACCATCCATGTCATGATGGTAACCATGGTGATAACTAGTACATTCGTCTTGGAAGACGCACACGTATTTTTTCAGAGTATTTTTTTAGAAAAAAATGCATCTTGTAAGACGAACAATACAGTTTTTACTAGTGTAAAAGATATATTCCAAAATCTGTACTAAACTATATTTGGTTTAATAGAATTACAGATAGGAGCCTGATCCCTCCTAAAGCAGAAAAAAAAGAGTTCAAAAAAATTTATTTTTTCAAAACTTCTTGTACACTGACAAATGCAACACTTCATATAATATAGTAATATATACATCTGAAACAATAACAGTCTTACTCAACACTACACAAACCAATAAGCTAAAACATGAAGGCGAAACCTCAAGCAATCTAAAAAAGATTATACGAACCCGAAAAGAACATGTTATAAAACTGTTATGGTGCCTTTCTACGAAGAATGGACTCTTCCTCTTACTATATAATTACCTGCGTGACTTCCGGTAGGGCGACGGCAGTCAAGTCTGCCTTACGTATTTTCGAACTCTCTGCCTTCTTTTGCCCGGGCTATATGGCCCAGATTGTCCAAATTAAAAAGCCTTGTGCCACATTTTGTCTTAAGTGGGAAGGCAACTAAATACTAGTTGACGGCAGTCAAATACGATAGTTAATGCGTAGTTCCCTGGATCATGCTTTCATGTGCTTCCGTCTCTCACTTCTAAGATCAATTAGCTATCTCTTCTTCCTCTACCGCCCCCTCCACCTCTAACTGTTCGTTCAACTGTTCGTTCATTTTTTTCCAATTGGAGTAAATAAACTAAGCTATCGCCCGGTTCACACTCCACCCACGTCTATTGAACAGGTGAAGAGACTCATCCCTTGTTTCCTGTTTAGGATGCGGTTTCCGGTTTTCTCTTTTCCAATCTTTTCACTCTTTCCTTTATTTATTTTTTTTTTCAATTGGAGTAGATAGACTAAACTATCGCCCGGTTCACACTCCACCCACGTCTATTGAACAGGTGAAGAGGCTCATCCCTTTTTTCCTGTTTAGGATGCGGTTTCCGGTTTTCTCTTTTCCAATCTTTTCACTCTTACATAGCCCCCTGCGCATCAGTGGCGTTATCGCCTTGCTCGGGGTGATATGATTAAAAAAAAAATCACACAATCAGCTACGATTCAGGCAATAAGCAGCGTAGTTGTACCGTTCGGACTTACTTATTTTATTTACTGATTACTAACACTTACGTTGTACATATATTCTTGTTATACTAATACACTGTTTGAACGTACTTTCTTTGTTCCGTGTCTTACTTCCGACCAAACCGGTCACTCCATCTTTGCGGCGAAGTTTCGCTACAACAACTCCAGAACAAATTGGCGACGAAGATTTGCGTTAAGAGTTGATACAACAAATTGGCGACGAAAATCCACAACAAAAACAATACATCAAATTCGTTGGTTTCTCTCCATAATGAGACTGACAACAATTTTGACAAAAAAAAAAGCTACTCTGTCCAAAGAAAACAATTCACGACAACATAAATGTCTAGAAAGTGCCTTGATTCCTAGGCCATCTATAATAAATTGGCGTCCTGTCTCTTACAGCATTTCACTATTCCTGGCGGATCTTGGATTATCACCCTGTGGAATATCTACGAACAAAAGTGATGGAAAGAAAAAAAATTTAAATCGGCTAAAATTTAAAAAATATAAATTAAATTTAAAAATTCAAGTATCCCTGGTTTGTGTGCATATATAGTCGCACCAACGTAACAAATTTAATCCGATTAAGTCCAAATGACGAAACACATCACACGAAAACCTTTTTTGACTTTGTGACTGGGAGTAAAAAAGAATCAGGATACATTAGAAGGAACTGGAAACACAATCCTAAAAAAGAAACAAGGGATAAAACTTTACCCCTGTTCACAACTGACATATACAGTGTGCTATGGATGACATATGAAAATGACATATACAGTGTGCTATGGATGACATATGAAACTGACATATACAGTGTGCTATGGATGACATATGAAAATGACATATACAGTGTGCTATGGATGACATATGAAACTGACATATACAGTGTGCTATGGATGACATATGAAAATGACATATACAGTGTGCTATGGATGACATATGAAAATGATATATACAGTGTGCTATGGATGACATATGAAAATGACATATACAGTGTGCTATGGATGACATATGAAAATGACATATACAGTGTGCTATGGATGACATATGAAACTGACATATACAGTGTGCTATGGATGACATATGAAACTGACATATACAGTGTACTATGGATGACATATGAAACTGACATATACAGTGTGCTATGGATGACATATGAAAATGACATATACAGTGTGCTATGGATGACATATGAAATTGACATATACAGTGTACTATGGATGACATATGAAACTGACATATACAGTGTACTATGGATGAATTGTTGTCTAAATTACACTAACATTTCATTTTCACTGATATATTTACCAGAATAACACAAATAGATTTTTAGTAAAATTGCCATTTGCTTCAAACACGGCCTCTAGACAACTTCGGAATATCCTCCAACTCCTCCTGACGGTTTCCTTGTTTAAGTTGGTGAATGCTGCCATGATCCTTGACTTCAGTTCATCTTTAATGTTACAGAGTTTTTATTATGGTGCCCCACACATAATAATCAAGGGGGTGTATCCGGGGAGTTAGGTGGCCAGATGTAAGGGGTGATGTGGTCTGACAGCCATGAGTGAATTATCCTGCTTTTCTGGCATGGTGCAGAGTCCTGTTGTCAGGCATAGGATCTTCCAGCAGCCATCCTTTTGATCTAAAGTAGCACTACTACTGCCTGTAGGCCTCCGTGTTCAATCTGAAGCTATGTGGGAAGATGAAGAATGGAGGCATAATGCCGCCATCACAACTGATCACTCCAATCACCATAATATTGAGTGGATGCATCACTCAATTCTTCTTGAATCCCCTGCATTCTCCTCAGATTGACAAACACAAATGTTTGTATCAGAGCTTCTGGCCTGAATGACAAGCAGTGCAGATTGTTGTTTCAACATTTCTGGCAGAGTGAATTGCATAATGCTGTGTTTTTTTCTCACAGACGATGTCCAACTGACCCTACTATACTGTGCAGTTAACAAAATGAAAAACAGAGAACACGCATGTGCTAAATTAAAAATATAAAACCGCAACCATTTACCCACTGCACCCTGCATATATATATATATATATATATATATATATATATAGTCATCCGCAGACAGATCTGTTTCGCTGTATCACAGCTCATCAGTACGGTTAGACTCCGATTGCTTTTAACCCAAGATTGAAACACAACCGAATTGACGTCAGTAGAAGAATGCAGACTTTTAGCGTATATATTATCATTATACACGCCCAATAGCCAGAGTGCTCTAATTCATTACTGAATGAGCGATATATATATATAAACATTGATTGTTTAATTACTTAGTTTTTGGTCATAATAAAATTAGACCAGTGTACATTTGTATTAAAAAGTGTTCAATACAATTATATTGTAGATCTTTTGAATATTTTCCATTTGTAAACGAGATATTACGCGACCCAGGTTTCTACCATTTGGTGTCTTCAGGCGATTTTCAATATCGCCTGAGGACACCACTCATGGTACAAACCTAGGTCGCGTAATAACTCGTTTACAAATGGAAAAAAATATATGTAGTTTTAAGGAATGCTGTATTTATGGGTAAGAATAACCAATATCAGGGACATAGAGTATGTAAATATAAAAGTGAGAACTGAGGACAAAACTGAGTGGTATTCCTTGAAAGTAATGTTCATACCGCACCGCTTGGCGACAGTCTGTTTCAGACTTCAACGCAATCGTCATACCATGCCGATTGGCAACAGATTGTTCCACACAATCTTCAGGTCACGGATGTGCTCTACCCAAAAACCTGTCGCTACTCAATGTTAACCTTAGTGCTTATATATATATATATATATATATACTAGCAGTATAGACCGGCGTTGCTCGGGTGTAAGCTATAAAACTAATCCATGGTCCTGGAGCTCAGACTTTTTGGACGTTGGCACAAAAGACTAAAAAGCAATAGTTGTTTCCAGCTAAAGCGAAACCGTAGACTGAAAGAAAAATGAATGGATGTAAGTCAAATTTTGATTTCCCGCTATCGATATCATATAAGTTTTTTTTCGTCGTAAACTGAATTTTGAAGGTTAAATAAGTCCTCTGAGTAAATGGTATCATGGCTGAGACTAAGAACTACAATTGTACCTACTTAGAGCCAAACCCGAAGCAAAAACTAAAATAAATGGGCTGAAAAACTGATTTTGATCAGACCCGGTAGGATATCGGGGTATCGATTTCCAATATCGGAGTCAAATAAGTCATCCAAGGATTGAACTGCAACCTTGAAACTTCTGAATATCGTTTCTTATGTTTTTGTCTATGAGTGTATCAAATTTGATTAAAATCAGACCACTCCTTCTATAACCCGATTTTTTCGATTGTCGATATTTATCGGGGTACCTCGACACAAAACCTAGCTAAGAACACTCGCAGACGCTTATAGTACAACTGTATAAATTTTCAAGAAAATCGGTTCAGCCGTTTCGGAGTCTATAGGTAACGGACACACACACACACACAGACACACACAGAGACAAAGTTCCATTTATAAATAAGTTTAGATTTAGATGTGTGTGTGTGTGCGCACGCGCGCATATTGAATGCAGCTCAAGATGCCGTCCACTGCGGTGAGTGATAATTTGTTTAAGGTAGGATGTTTATTTTTGTGGTTCAGTGGATATCGACTCGGAACAACAACTCTGGAAACCGAGTTCGAATTCCAGTTGAATTCCTTGCATTCACCTACGCGCAATCACCCTTGGGAAAGGTATTAATCCGTCACTTCTCTCCAGTTATGGGTTAAATAATTGGGTTCTATAGCATTGGCTGGCAACCAGTTTACCGCAGAAAGCAATGACAACCTACTGCGGGATAATCTTCTGCCCAGTCAGTCATGTCTCTTTTGAGACATGATCGCCAAAGCGTGTATCACGTATGGCACTTAACTGACTACATGACTGTTTATTTCATACGAGTGGGCCCATATCGTCAAAAATGAAGGCAAAATATTTATATCAATATGCCGTTTAAAATGAGACAACATACATATATATATATATATTGTATTTGGGCAACAATCTATCTTTTGTAAAGGTTTCATTAAAAATGACAGACAAGGTATTATCATTAAGTTTTTCATATAATTTTTCATGTGTTCGTATCATTTTTTTTCTTTTCAGAACTCAAATTATATGAGAATTGTCCAAGGCTTTTGTACGTTCGAGCGCTTTCGGTTATACTTTTAGCCATTATCAAGAATTAATTTTGTTTTACTTATGAATAAACATGTTTATGCATATAGAGTCTTGTGTAAGTTAAGTTCCGAACACTGTAAGCATATTGTTACCATGTTCATAATTGATGTTATTAAGTGTAGGATTTGTCTTTTTTATTAGTAACGCCTCCATTATTTTTAATCTTCTTTTTGCATGTGGATGATGCAGTTATGTATGTATTATCAACAAGGATATCCCGAATATGTCCTGGAAGGCCTCGATGTGTGTTTAAATGAGACCGGATGGAACTGTTGTGGGAAAGGTCCAATGTCAATCTTCTCGTCAATTTTGTGGTGGTGAAGCCAATGTAATTTTTTTACGGATTTGGATAGTTGAGGAACACAGTTCTTCAAAGGAAATATAAATTCGTAACCGACACTGGTTCTCTGCAGTTTAGATTTTGCAGGTGAATTATTATTATTGACGATGAGGTTGGCAGTTTTTGATTTATTATAACAGATAATTTAATTTTCTTGTTTGAATTGGTCGGTGTTACATAATCTCGGATGATATTGTGAAGTGAAGATTCGTCCGGTCTGTAGTTATTATGCATTTGATTGTTTTTTAAAGTATTAATGTTGTTTTTGTCTGCGTGTTTGTGGTTGCCATTGTGTAGGTTACCATATCAAACTTTTTCTTCGTAATGTAACTTCGTAAACATGGCAATAAAGAAAAGGAAAATAGTCCGAACAATGTAAATAGTGTATCGTTTAATGTAACAAACTAATACGAGTAGTTCCAATTTTTGTACATAACAACAGAAATCTTCGAAAATGGCTAAAAGTCTTGTCGAAAGCGCTCGAATAAACAAAATATTTGGACAATTTCTACACACACATATATTACGGAAATTAACGAAATTTAACGAAATTTGGTTATAAGCAACCGACAATTTGTAATGAATTATTTTGGACATTATAAAACAGAATATCTACTTAAATACGAGTATCGGTAAAAATAATGTCCAAAATAACACACACACACACACACACACACACACACATATATATATATATATGTGTGTGTGTGTGTGTGTGTGTGTGTGTGTGTCCCACTAAAAATCAGAAGATCAGATGAAAAATTACATGAAAAATTTAACTATCACACCTTGTCTGTCATTTTAATAGAACCTGCATAAAAGAGAGATTGCTGCCTATATATATATATATATATATATATATATATATATATGTATATATATATATATATACAAGAAAGTTAAACCAGAGAGCCAACGAACCTACCAAGGTTTCACCAAATTGGATCTTCAGGCCAACTTGCCCTGAAGATCCTATTTGGTGAAACCTTGGTAGGTTCGTTGGCTCTCTAGGTTAGCTACTTTCTTATTTGCTCTAACAGTGTATTGAGCGCTTTACGTGTTAGGTTACTCGTCTCAGGGTTTTTTTTTCTCTCAACTAGTACTTTGACTAATGTTCAAGTGCTTAGTTCGTTTATTTTTATTTTTGTTTCCATTTTTTCCCCCTCCGTGTTTATAGTAGGTGGGTTTTTCGAGACGTGTTTAAAGACAAATTTACAGTTATATATATATATATGTGTGTGTGTGTGTATAAGAATACAGCGGTCTTTATTATAATAGAGAGGATATATATATATATATATATATATATATATATATATATATATTCTTCACAAAAATATAAAATAATAATGTACTGTTAAAGACCGAACACGTGGCAAAAGGTTTTATAAGTAGTAGTAAAGAAAATGAACTTAGCCGATGCTACCTTGCTATTGTCTCTCTCTCCATGAGCGTGATAAGAAGAAATCTACACACACACACACACATATATATATATATATATATATATATATATATATTTGTAATGAATTATTTTGGACATTATTTTTACCGATACTCGTATTTAAGTAGATATTCTGTTTTTAATTAAACAGTATTTTATATTTATATCTACCGGCCTGATTATTTTACGATAAATTTTATTACGAAAATGTGTACTATCCAGCAGGATTCGAACCTGCGACCCCTATTTACATAGGGGAAGCTACCATTTGATCTGGTACTGTCTTAACCACTCGACCATGAATAGCCTCTTGATCAGACGAGGTTTTTATCATTCTTATATAACCCAATTTTCGATCTATATAAGGTTCGAATCCTGCTGGATAGCACACATTTTCGTAATAAAATTTATCGTAAAATAATCAGGCCGGTAGATATAAATATAAAATACTGTTTAATTAAAAACAGAATATCGACTTAAATACGAGTATCGGTAAAAATAATGTTCAAAATAATTCATTACAAATTGTCGGTTGCTTATAACCAAGTTTCGTTAAAATTCGTTAATTTCCGTAACATATATATATATATATGTGTGTGTGTGTGTGTGTGTGTGTGTGTGTGTGTGTGTGTGTTTGTCTGACGATTGCAAGAGCGTGAAATCCAGGGTTACAAACTCACACCTATCTATATGAATATGTCTGCGCTATCACTGATATTGAGCGCTTTTAAATAAGTACCACGCATATATAATACGTAAACAATATAATATATATAGCAAATTGCTATAATATATATATATATATATATATATATATATATATATATTGATATTTATAATTATATACATACACTTTTCACACACACACACACACACACATATATAGGCTGGTGCAAAAATAGGTGGATTACATATACAATTATATTTACACTAATACAATTTTTATATTGACAAATTCAATTTTTATTAAATACATAACAGCCTTTATTATAAGAAAGAGGATAGTAATATCTTCTAGGGTTTTGAATCTTTCATGCGCGATTAAGGGAGACAACTACATGGCTACCAGAAATGGCATTGAACATGGAAGGAGAATGATGTACCCCAGTGATCATAATAAAGGGTTCGATTTGAAATTCCTAGTACCTGAAGGAGGCCAAAGCGTACAAGGGCCAAAACGTTGTGAACATGACAATAAAGATGAGGACAATAGTCCAAACAATGTAAATAGATAAATCCTCGAGTTTTTATTAGACCTCAACAGAATGCAGAAAGCACTGGACGATCGTTTCGTCCTATATTTGGGACTCATCAGCAGTGCGCATTCACTACCAGGAATTGAAACCCAGACAGTTGCGTTATTAAGCAAACGTCATACCAACTGTATCAAGGGCCCCGGTGTCAAAGAAGTAACTAATTAGACTTGATATAGCGCCACTCATTCACATATTCCTAGGAGGAACTCATCCAAGCTCATTGAACCATAGGACTGTGCCTCCCAGAGCTACGAATACTCAAACCAAGTCGCTCACTCCGGAGCTTTATACCCTAGTTCAAGCTACAATATAAATAGAAATTGTAGGAGGATTTGAAATAATTAGATAATTCATCGAGTTTAAATGTAAATAGTGTATCCCTTAATGTAAGCCTGTAATTTGAGTAGTCCCTGGGTTTTGTACAGGATTAACCTTACTGTAAAAAGAAAGAAAAGAAAAAAAGAAGCATACACAGTTTGTCCAAGTTAACGAAAGTGAGTGTTATTTGAACTCAGCTTGTTGATATCTCTTTCCGAACCGTTAACCATTACATTCCTCATGCATTGACTTCTTTTACACTGAACTCGAAACTATCACACGTTTAGCAATTAGTTTAAAAAAATAGAAGAATTCAAATATATACGTTTTAACGTATATTTTATAAGTTAAAACATCAAGCAAAAAAAGGGAAAAACTCCTTTTTTTCTGATTGGTCGACTGTCATGACTTTCTGATTGATACTATAAAAGAAAGTTCCTGATTTTTGTGCAGTCGGCTTACATGTGTGTGTGTAGGGTCTTTGGAGTGTCACACATAAGTTAATACAAGACTCTACTGGAGAGTGGGAGTTCGGGAGGGGTGGCGTGTGTCATTGAAGATAGATCACTGCAAGGCTATGGAAGAATGTATCTACAAGATCAATAAGACTCATCGTGAACAAGCAATTTCAAATCATCGACTTTCGGAAGGTTAACAGGTACGACTTCACGTCTTTACATGAGAGAAAGTGCTTCAGCCAGATAAGAGTGACATACATACCTATTTACTATCTCAGATACATTACATTTAAGCGGATTTGATGTAGGTAGTTATATAACTTGGCTAAGGCTGGCACAAGACTATAGTAACGAAGCACATTATGAAGATAAAACTCACAACAGTATTAATTAATTCTGAGACGAGCTTGTGAACGACCGTTCCTAAGTAAAGCGATTTAGTTGTATATTTAATTTAATTTGTCCCAAGTTACATCAGTAGGACACCCGTTGAGGGTACATTTCACTACAGTTGTAGTATCTGCTAAGGTTAGGTTTGGGTACAAGGTAGCTAGTATGGAGTACTCAGTGAGTACTTAATAATATTTTAAGCTATGTTATGTGGTGCAGTGGCTATCGACTCGGAAAGACAAATCGGGGAGCCGAGTTTGAATTCCAGTGGAATTTCTTACATTCACTTGCGCGCAAATACCCTTGGGAAAATTATTAATCCGTCTCTTCCCTCCAGTTATGGGCTAAATAATAAGACAGATTGGGTTCTATAGCTTTGGCTGGCAACCAGACTACCGCAGAAAGCAATGGCAGCCTACTGCAGGATAATCTTCTACCCAATCAGTCATGTCTCATTCGAGACATGATCGTCCAAAGCGTGTATCATGTATGGCACTTAACCGACTGACTCAGTACTCGAACTCGGTACTCAATACCGATTTACTAACTCAGATAAATTACGTTTAAGTTGGTTTAACGTAGATTTTTACAAAGTTTAGTCTGGCACAAGGTTATAATGATTAAGCTCTCAGTGATTGATTTGGTTTTTACTGTTTATCAATCTTTTGCAGGATATTTTAAAGCCAGAAAATATTTTTAGGTGAAATGAAATGTTTGGAAATAATTATTTCTTGATGCAAGTTCTACTAATTAACCCATAACTAGGGGAGAAGAAGTTTAATCACGCCTTTCTTATTGCTATTTATTTGTAAGTGAATATAACAAACCGAAGTAGTCACTCATGTAGGTACTGACCAGAATCAATATTGCTCAACTCTGGTGATTGTATGTGTACCAGTGTTTCAAAAGGATAATACTGTAAGCTAAGCTCTCGGTGAAGATAGTACAGTAATAATGGTTCACTCCACACTGAGATGTGCTTGGTATAGTTTGGCACAAGGCCGTGAGACCTAGTTAGAACTGAAGAATAATGGAGAACGAATTGGAAAATAAGGCAACAGAGAAGTTAGGTTTTGGTTTGGTTTATTTTGTTTTATGTCATATCAACCTCAATGTGTTTATTTAATGCCAACAAGTTTTTAGGATAGGTTCACGTGAATAGAATATGTATTCTTTGTAATAAATCAGTTTGTAGATCGAGTTTCGTTGGCATATTTTTGTAAAGAGGGTTTTTGTCGAAAGTATTGCTAGTAGTATTGCTAGTAAGGATGTGCGTTGTGGTGCAGTGGATATCGGCTCGGAATGACAAGTCGGGGAGCCGAGTTCGAATTCCAGTCGAATTCATTGCATTAACTTACGCTCAAATACCCTTGGGGAAGGTATTAATCCGTCTCTTCCCTCCAGTTATGGGTTAAATAACAAGACAGATTGGGTTCTATAGCCTTGGCTGGCAACCAGTCTACCGCAGAAAGCAATGGCAACCTACTGCGGGATAATCTTCTGCCCAGTCAGTCATGTTTCTTTCGAGACATGATCGCCCAAGCGTGTATCACGTATGGCATTTGACTGAACTGAATTGCTAGTAATCATTTTTTTTACCAAAAATGTATTGCTAGAATTTTTTTCTTTCTTTTTTGCTGGTATTTTTACTATCAAAATTTATTTTTATATTTTCATAGTATTTTGTTTAGGGGTTCATTTTGCCCATAGCTGGAACCTTGAAAGGTGCTACCACCTGGGGGTCAAGGTGGACCTTGAACAACAGCAATTTAGAGGTGGTTTCACAGTTCCCAAAATCTCCCAATCTAAGGTCTTGCTGCCAGATGGTGTTTATCGCCATACCCACGACGTGAAAGAGTTAGAAAACTTACTAAGATTTGTAATAACTTCAATAAGCCTAGCATAGAAATGAGTCATATGCAAGTCTTGGATTAGCTAAAAACAACAAAAAAAACGGGGGTCTCAAGATTTCACCTATGGTGACAATAACCTAGTGTTTTAGCATTACGGGTATTTCCTTTCAATTACAACTATTTTTCCTTTGTTTCCAGAGGCTTAATGAAAAGAATGTGTAAAGGCCTATTTAAGGATGATGAATGAGCTAGTACTGACAAACGTCAACACTAATCAATTATCATAATTATTTTTTCAGTACAAGTAATAGAAAAGAATAAACATAAACTACAAGAAAACTGAATGCATGGCCATCAACAAAAAGTGGAGTTCAAAAAGGCCAATAACAAGTCAAGGATACTAAACTCAATCAGGTACAGAAATTTAAAAACTTGGGAATGCTGAGTAAAGCATTGAGAGACAAGAAAATTTTATTGGAAACAAAGAAAAAAGTACTGGACTGTTATATGATATCTGTCCTCCTTTATGGCAGTGAATGCTGGACAATCTTATCAAAAATGAAGGAAAGACCTGAAGCAACTGACATGTAGTTATACAGAAAGATACTGAGGATACCAATTTTCTGAACATGTGAGCAATGATAAGGTTTTGATGAGAAAGGAAACGTAAAGGAAACTTAAACTTAATACATCACTCAATAAGTCCCGAGCCTAACTAATAAAACAACTTTTAGGCAAAATTCGACTTTATTCATCAACATAGTCTCCTTCCAGGGTGATACACTGATTCCAACGCTTCTCTAACAATTCGATATATATATTTTTTTTTGTAGAACGATTTGTCTTTGGTCTCAAAATACGCCTCAATTTCTGATATCACTTCTTCATTGGAGCTAAATCTCTTTCCCTGGAGCATTCTTTTGAGGTCTGCAAACAACCAGTAGTCGCTGGGGGCCAAGTCTGGAGAAGAGGGTGGTTGCGGAAGCAATTCGAAATGCAATTCATGTTCTTTTGCCATCGTTGCGATAGGCTTGTGACATGGTGCGTTGTCTTGGTGAAAGATCATTTTTTCTTCTTCATTCGTGGCCATTTTTGGGGCGATTTCTTCCTTGAAACGCACCAATAATACTATATAATATTCGCTATTGATGGCTCTTCCTTTCTCAAGGTAACCGATGAACAAAGTACCTTACACATCCCAAAATACGGAGGCCAAAAGCTTGCCTACTGATGTTTGAGTTTTTGATTGCTTTGGACGGCTTTCACTTGTTGCTGTCCATTCAGATGACTGTCGATTTGACTCGGGAGTGAAGTAGCGTATCCATATTTCATTCATTGTTACATATTAACGCAAGGACTCCTTGTTGCGTTGAAACAGTTACAAACAACGCTCTGGATCGTTTTGATCGACTGTGAGCAAACGCACCGCCCACTTTAAACACAGCTTTCTCATTGACAAATATTCATGCAAAATGATGACTACACTGTCTTCGGATATGTTTAACACATCTGCTATCTCGCACAACTTCAATTTACGATCGGCCAAAACGAGTTTTTGGATTTTTTTTTTGTGTGTGTTTTCCGGGACAAATGTTGATTTGGGTCGACCTGAGCGTTCAGCATCATTTGCACGGCCGCGTTTAAAGTCAGCATACCACCTCTTAACCGTTGTTTCCGACGGAAAAGAGGCCGAATAACACTTATCACGCCATTGCTTTGCTTGAACTGTAATTTTCTTATCAAAAACCAATGCTTTATCAACACACGAAATTCAAATTTTTCCATTGTTTTGAAAATTTGCAACAGTAGCTTCACTTAACTAACTGTAATTTGTAAACTAATAATCCGATTGGTCCAAAATTTTGTCACGTGCAATTTGAAGATTAGTACTTCATAAAAATCATATGCATTTTTATTAGTTGCGCCATCTATATGTCAGGTCCGGAACTAATTGCGTGATGTGTTAACATCAAAAAGAGGAAAGCAATGGCAACCTACTGCGGGATAATCTTCTGCCCAGTCAGTTATGTCTCTTTCGAGACATGATCGCCCAAGCGTTTATCACGTATGGCACTTAACTGAATGAGGAAGGCGGGTTTGGAGAATCTGATACTCACAGGACAGGTAGCAAGAAAGAGTGATAGGGAAAAACAGCGTGTGACATACTTGATCGGCTTAAGCAAATGGACGGCAGAGAAGTATTTGGAAGAAATAACACAAAACGTATTAAGAGCTACAAGGAATAGGAAGATGTGGTGGGCCATGATAGCCCATGTCCTGAAGGTACACAGCATATAAAAGAAGTATATTGTTTGCGTAAACATTATTATCACATTGGGCTTATTAGAGATGACTGTTTGAAGCAAAATTATAGTCTTTTATTATTAATGGGAGCTTTAACTTCACTTCTACTTGAACAGTTTCTTTTCCTGCAATAACCGCCTATGGAACTTCCTTCTGTTTACTTGCTTTCTTCATAGCTACAATCTGCAAAAATTAAAATGCAACGTCAATTCCCATCTTCTATCGATTTAAATCCCATTCATCTTTTATACTCACTTTAATACCCACAGTACCCAGTCTCTTCTTTCACTGTAACCCCCTGCGAACTAGAGGTGTGCTCACTTTGCTTGGGTGAAATGGAAAAAAAAAACCAAAAAGAGATCATTGTGCGATTATTGTCCCCACAACTGCGCTACTTTTTTTATGTTCAAGGTGATCATTTTAAGTTTCAGTCATTTTGGTGTCCTCTCTGATTTGGTCTTTTAATCTCTTACGTGGTCTACTATGTAGTCTTTTGCCAGAGAAGTTGTCTTAGTCGTATTTATACCTAAAGCTTCATTCTCCTCTTCTGATTACAAAATGAAACTAGTTTAGCCTCCTTCTTCTAATCAGGATAATTAAATCATTCTTCACATCTAACGTTTTCCTATGGCAGACAATTTGAATCTATCTACAATATTTTTCCCAGCCATATTTTTATAGCGTCAGAGGTGGTATTTCGTTGTCCCCTCTGATTTGGTCTTTTAATCTCTTACGTGGTCTACTATGTAGTCTTTTGCCAGAGAAGTTGTCTTAGTCGTATTTATACCTAAAGCTTCATTCTCCTCTTCTGATTACAAAATGAAATTAGTTTAGCCTCCTTCTTCTAATCAGGATAATTAAATCATTCTTCACATCTAACGTTTTCCTATGCCAGACATTTTGATTCTGCCTCCAATATTTTTCCCAGCCATATTTATATAGCGTCAGAGGTGGTATTTCGTTGTCCCCTCTGATTTGGTCTTTTAATCTCTTACGTGGTCTACTATGTAGTCTTTTGCCAGAGAAGTTGTCTTAGTCGTATCTATACCTAAAGCTTCATTCTCCTCTTCTGATTACAAAATGAAACTAGTTTAGCCTCCTTCTTCTAATCAGGATAATTAAATCATTCTTCACATCTAACGTTTTCCTATGGCAGACATTTTGATTCTGTCTCCAATATTTTTCCCAGCCATATTTATATAGCGTCAGAGGTGGTATTTCGTTGTCCCCTCTGATTTGGTCTTTTAATCTCTTACGTGGTCTACTATGTAGTCTTTTGCCAGAGAAGTTGTCTTAGTCGTATCTATACCTAAAGCTTCATTCTCCTCTTCTGATTACAAAGTGAAACTAGTTTAGTCTCCTTCTCCTAATCAGGATAATTAAATCATTCTTCACATCTAACGTTTTCCTATGGCAGACAATTTGAATCTATCTACAATATTTTTCCCAGCCATATTTTTATAGCGTCAGAGGTGGTATTTCGTTGTCCCCTTTGATTTGGTCTTTTAATCTCTTACGTGGTCTACTATGTAGTCTTTTGCCAGAGAAGTTGTCTTAGTCGTATCTATACCTAAAGCTTCATTCTCCTCTTCTGATTACAAAGTGAAACTAGTTTAGTCTCCTTCTTCTAATCAGGATAATTAAGTCCATCTTCACTATATTAATTACGAAAGTGATAGAAAGAAAAAAAAAGACTCTGGATTCGGTTAGATAAAAAAACAAATTCTAAAGATTTACCAGCACCTCTCTATCAGGTACATGCGCAGTCACACCAGCAAAAAAAAATTAGTCCGATGAAGGACGACACGAGTCACAGGTAAACTTCTTCCACCTTGTCATACAATTTTCCCAATACTGTTCTTGATATATAAAAATATAAACCCTCATCCCATTCACATATATATATATATATATATATATATATATATATATATATATATATGCCATTAAAAAGAATATGCCCAATTTTATCTAAACTTATTTATAAATGAAACTTTGTCTCTGTGTGTGTGTCTGTGTGGGTGTATCCGTTACCTATAGACTCCGAAACGGCTGAACCGATTTTCTTGAAAATTTACACAGATGTACTATAAGCATCTGCGAGTGTTCTTAGCTAGGTTTTGTGTCGAGGTACCCCCGATAAATATCGAAAATCGATAATCGAAAAAATCGGGTTATAGAAGGAGTGGTCCGATTTTAATCAAATTTGATACACTCATAGACAAAGACACAAGAAACGATATTCAGAAGTTTCAAGGTTGTAGTTCTTACAATAGTGCAGAAAACCGATAATATATATATATATATATATATATATATATATATATAAAGCCAAGATGTTTGTGTGTGTATGTCTGTTTATCTGTCTGTATGTCCTTTATACAAATCCACAATTTTTATCCGACTCTCACCAAACTTCACACAAATATTTTTTAGGCTGAGTCTGAGCTCCAGGACCATGGATTAGTTTTAAAGCTTTCATTACACCCGAGCAACGCCGGACTATACTGCTAGTTGTCTATAATTAAAGAACAAACAATTGTAAAAGGGGAAGTGAAAAATAAAAACAAACACAGCCGACCGGTTTCGCCATCAATCTACGGAAGGATTATATGCTGCAAAATTGACATGAAATTAATAAAAGAAAATTAATAAAAACAGATGGAAATAACATTCAGTTTAAACAAACACTTCTTATCAAACAAAAATGTTTCCAAACTCTTTAAAATATGGTTTGTCCGAGCAAGACTTAAACTGATAAGTCAGTTCTAAAGATTACGGCACAAGTTGGATTATTTAATGTAATGTTCAGCAATCGAAGACCCAATAGGAACGGCCCATTCCTAATTTTCATAGGTACATCTTGCTGCATTCTGGTATCTAACGTTGAGTCGTTCTACTTATATAGTCAACACCGTAACTACATTTGATAAACCCCATTATTAATATGGTGGGGAGGCAGAACATCCTTACAGACAGAACTCAAAATAGATTTAGTAGCAATCACAACACGTACTTTGATAAAGAAATAACAGTTCTCTACTGCAGAGAAAATTTGCTTGACGAATTTCTCCCTGTATTTAGTCAAGGCACACGAACAGGTGTATGTGCGTTGTGGTCCATTGGATATCGGCTCGGAACGAGAAATCGGGGAGCCGAGTTCGAATTCCAGTTGAATTCATTGCATTCACTTACGCGCAAATACCCTTGGGAAAGGTATTAATCCGTCTCTTCCTTCCAGTTATGGGTTAAATAGCAGGACAGATTGGGTTCTATAGCCTTGGCCGGCAACCAGTCTACCGCAGAAAGTAATGGCAACCTACTGCGGGATAATATTCTGCCCAGTCAGTCATGTCTTGAAAAAGACATGATCGCCCAAGCGTGTTTCACGTATGGCACTTAACTGACTGACACGAACATAAATAGGGCATTTATTCATCATGGAAGGTTTAGTTAAAGCAAATCGAGAGATTTTCCTACTAATCACAGACCTAATCACATCCAGGGTTTACCCATTGTTAGACAAGGTTTTGTTAATCGTTTTAATTTCCTCATCTAATTTTGATTTAGAGCAAATCATTAGGGCTGTACGTGTTACAGTCAGTATGTGTGTGTGTGTGTGTGTGTGTGTGTGTGTGTGTGTGTGTGTCAAATTAAATAAATTGCAAACACTATGTTTGCTTATTTTAAATAATTTTTTTATATTTGAAGCAGGAAAAAATGTACAGTAATTTTTAGCAACATAGTTTTCCGGTACATTTGTTACCATAACTTATACCCCTGAAGATGATCTCAGAAAGAGGTTGAAAGTACGTGGGTACCTTAAGAAATGAATGAAAATAACATCTGTCAACGTTACAGCTAATTTCTGACATGTTTTGATTGTAATACGCGAAAGATTGAAAAGTATCTTTCAAATTGAAAAATAAGCCCTGAGGAGTAAAGACATCATCATGGTGCCTTCATGAAACTTCGAAGTTGCCACGACTCTGCTCAGTTAAGTGACAAAGTTTCCCAAAATATTCTTATTAACGCTATATCTCTATCTCGATGTCGAGTACTTTACGACAAAAAACTTGTTTGCCAAAATATATTTTTATCAGTACACCACTGAACAAACAACAATCTTGGCTTTAAGCCTTATTACAACTCAACGCTATATATAGGTGTGTGTGTGTGTATTTTAATGGATTTTAATCTGACAATATTTGTTATTGATGCAAACATTTTTGTGGATACAATGGAGTTATAGATCGTGGCTCAGACTGAAGAACCTGTGAGCTGAGTTCAAAATTCCAGCCGAGTTTGTTACATTTACTGACTGTAGAATCCTTAGATAGCAACAGCTAGTAGTCAATTGTAGTTGAAGTTGAGACTGAGAGCTCAAGTCTCCCAGCAAAATGGTAGATGCTTTATATAATAGCCTGGGAGATTCCACTCTGCTATCTATGCAAGTCTATTCTGTAGGTTCTGATTGACTGATGATTCCGGTGTGGATATTGTGCTAAATATATATCAGCACAATACCCACCCTATGGTGAGAGTTGAGAGAGGGATATTTATTGAGCTACAACCCTGCTTATTTTTGTCTACCAACTGGACGCTAGATGGAAACATTTTTGCGAAGGTAAGTCTCATACTCTTAATTGTTCACTTACGTGCTAATACTCTTGGGAAAGTTATAAATTCATCCCTTCTTTCTCCCAGTTATGGGTAAATAGTAGGACAGACTGGGTTCTATAGCCTTGAGTGGTAACCAGTCTAGGAAAATGAAAACTGTGAGTTCCAAGGGGGGTTGGGTTCCTTCAGAATATCTTACCCAAGACACACCACTTCTACTGTAGCTGCAGTACATATGGTGCCCCTATAACTCTAATGAGTTACGAGAATCGTAATTGTGATGTTTGAGTAGAAGCCATGTTTATTTTTTTTATTTATCTTTAAACAGCGTGAAGTATATCTATCCCCCACCCTGTGCATTTAAGAAGCTTAAAAATGGAAATGCGTTCTCTGGCAGAGTTTGAACCTCTTCAAAATTCAGCCCTCGAAGTCTTTTATTATTTGAGAAGATAATGGGCACTACCAACCCACTACACCTACCATCAATACCACACAAACGACCCAGCATGACAATCTCCAAGGTCATGGGACAAACGAAGCACAGATAAATATCAGAAGGCGCCTAAGCGAGAGTGAATCAGTTTTCATTGTGGCAGAATACAAAACATAATTTCACTAAAAATAAGAGAAACCAAAAACAAAAAAAACAAAAAAAAACTGATGTCTCTTATTTTTATTTTTAAAGAACCAGAAAATTCTTCACAACAGAAACTTTACAACTGACTCTATTCGCAAGGTTTGTAAAAAAAGAAAAAATGGCTTAAAAAGACAAAGAATTTATTTTACTTTAGAATATCAACTTCAAAATATTTAGACAGAAATATATTTTATGCCAAATAAGTTAGATTTTATCCTTGAAAGATGAGGGAAAAGGGAAGTAGAAAGAATGTTCTTTATATATATATATATATATATATATATATATATATATATATATATATACATAACAAAAATGATGTGAAGCCATAAATGCTGTCAGTGGAAGTCTGAAAGAAAGGAAAATTTAAGGTAAACAGTCTTTGCAATAAAGTGTTTGATATTAGCGATAGAGCGTATGTAAATGTAAAATGTAAAATTGAAGCCAACAACAAGTGGCAACAATCTGTTTCATGCTTGAACACAATCTTCAGACCAATATCCAATTATATCTATCTATCTATATATATATATATATATATATAATTAAATATTTGTAATCAATAGAAAATGTAGATCCCATATTTTGCTTCATTTGTTTTGTTTTTTTTGAAGTGTCAATTTCTTCAGGATGAAAAGAATCTTTACTCTTCACAGATTTATATATATATATATATATATATATATATATATATATATATATATATATATATATTAGGACCTTCAATAAGTTCTTGCTGATTTTCACGAAAAGTAATGTTTTATTTTCGAAAATTGGTAAGAAATATGTCACAGAAAGTATTGTCACTACTTTTTCCAATCATTCTAGCATTTGAATTCCATGTCAGAAATACAACACATCCTTTGAGGCTAACTACGAGTTAACATTTTTTTTTTTTTTGCATCTTCATAAGAATGTAAGTGCCTCTTGGTAGGTCTTGTGTCATCAATTGTAACAAATGATAATCAGGTAGGGGCAATCTCTAAATACAGCAGAAGGGGTAGGATCTATCATTTAAGTGTTTCTGAGTAAGTTTTCACCAATTTTACAACATGTGAAAGTGTTTATCAATCAGTTTAAAAATAGGACAAATATTTTTGTAACCTGATCGATAGACACTTTCCAAAAAGCTCAGAATTAAACAAAATTTTCAATAGGAATACAATCAAACTGAGTTATAGCTGTACTAGTAATTTAGATAATTACATAAACAAAATGCCAGAAATTTAATTAAACTCACAAAACAAGATTATTAATAAGGAGGCTCATCCCTTGTTCCCTGTTTAGGGCGTGGTTTCCGGCTTTCTCTTTACCAATCTTCTCACGTTTTTTTATTTCAGTTGGAGTAGATAGATCTATCTATCGCCCGGTTCACACTCCACCTACGTTTATTGAACAAGTTAAGAGGCTCATCCCTTGTTCCCTGTTTAGGATGTGGTTTCCGGTTTTCTCTTTTCCAATCTTCTCACTATAACGTAGCCCCCTGCACATCAGTGGCGTTACCGCCTTGCTCGGGGTGATACGATTAAAACATATATATATATATATATATATATATATATATATATATATTACTTTAAAAACTAGGTATATATTAACAGTCACAAGAGCTCTTTCATCCAACATCTCATCAGGAGAAAATCGTTAGAATTACAAATCAAACGAAAAAACAGCAACAAAAATAAAGAGAAAAAAAAATGTGAATATATATTTATTACGAGGAGAAGAGAAACCGCGTGTAAACAATGTGGCGGGTTCCAATAATCAATTAAACAGTTTGGAATCAAGTCTGCATATCGTTACGTAAACCTTCTCTTTGCCGGCAGAAGGATTTTGTTAAGTCTCTTTATTTGTTGGGGGGTATTTTATTTTACTTGTCCCTGATAATTATTTACACGCAATTTCTCCTCCCCTCGTTATAAATATATATTTATATGTATATTTATTTTAGCGTTGCCCCCTTGTTTTTGGCTCTTTATTTTCGTTACTGTTTTTTCGTTTGATTTGTGATTCCAACAATATTCTCCTAATGAGATTTTGAACGAAAGAGCTCTTGAGACTGTTAATAAATTTCTTTGTTTTAAAGTAGTGTGCAAATTTTGTACCTCCAAACATTTGTTTACACACACACACACACACACACACACACACACACACACACACACACACACACACACACACACACACGTATATATATATAATTCCAAGTGAAGAGGACTCGAGGTTTTTTTTTTATATCTTGATTTCTCTGGCATTTATTTTATTATGAACAGTGCTCAATATAATGAGTATTATAGAGCTTAATGTAATATAATATAATTATATGGTTATGTCAATTTTTCATTGCTACATGTTTACTATCCTGATACAAAGGGGGGAGAATTATAAAAAAAAAAATATAAACCCCCCCCCCCTTTGTATCAGGATAGTAAACTTTACAGCAAATTGATAGATGTAGCGAAAAAATAGCAGTTCGGGGTTTACTCGAAGGAAAGCAGACAAGAGGGGAATAGGGTCAAGGAAAAACAAAAAAAGAGGAGGAAAAAAGTTGGTTAGCACGTAAATTCCTCGAAGTCAAACCCCTAAGTGAATCTCCATTCTGATTAGCCGAACACACACACACACACACACACACACACACACACACACACACACACAACACCCACATACATTCACAGTAAACCGAAAGTATTTGTCATTTAAATGTAAATCGTCTGCATAACCACACCAGCATTGCCTGATGATGAGAATTAATCTCGAAACATAGAAATTTCCATATAGCAATGAAAAATTGACATAACCATATAATTATATATATATATATATATATATATATATATATATATATATATATGGACAAGTTCTGTCAATGAAGTTCTTATTAAATGTTTTCAGTTTTCCAAATGATTCGTTTCATGTATCAGTAAATTTGCCAAAGTTCATATTTATTTTTATTTTATTATTTTTTTCTGAGTACTTTCAAATGTTGCTACATTCATTTTCAAGGATTGTTCTATGTATTTTTGCACAACCGTTTTTTTTTTGTTCTGAAGTTCCTACGTTTGATGGAAGCAATTTTTAATTACTCAATATGACATCATATAAACCAGAGGTCGGCAACCTTTTGCCAACTATGTGTTGACTTAGGACTTTAAAATCATTGAGTGTGCCAGCATCATACGTACTTTTATACAAGTCAAGGTCAATAACTGTTCTACAATATATGTTATATAGTAATATCTACAATATTATGAAATGATTTGTTTGAACATTATTTTTGAATTTTGATCGATACTCGTATTTAAGTAATATGTGTCAATCGGCAGTTAACCAGTTTCGTTAATCTTCGTTAATTTCCGTAACATGTTTACATTTGTTGACATTACGATACATTTCAGAGCAGATATGGTTATTACGATGAATCGAAAATTGTGTTATAGGCTTGATTTGACTTCATTTAGACTGATCGTCATTCGTGGTCGAGAGATCTAAGACACGCCAGATCACATGGTGGCTTCCACTATGTGGATACGGGTGGCAAGTTCGAATCCTGCCGTAATAAAAATTTATCGTAAATAATCAGGCTAATAGAAATAAATATATGATACTGTTTGATTATAAACAGAATATCTACTTAAATATGAGTATCGATCAAATTCAAAAATAATGTTTAAACAAATCATTTCAAATTAACGGTTGTTTATAACCAGTTTCGTTAATTTCCGTATACAATAATATGTAAACCACATTAATAGAAATAAACTGATTAAAAAAAAAAAAAAATGGACCTCGCCAATTGCTCAATATCGAGATCATACTTTGATACTTTGAGTTTTACAGAATTTTCTAAATGTTCAGGTGTTAGGCAAATTTGTTGTGAACTTTTTTTTTCTTTTTTTTAATCGTATCACCCCGAGCAAGGTGGTAACACCACTGATGTGCAGGGGGCTACGTAATAGTGAAAAGATTGGGAAAGAGAAAGCCGGAAACCACATCCTAAACAGGGAACAAGGGATGAGCCTCTTAACCTGTTCAATAGACGTGGGTGGAGTGTGAACCGGGCGATAGATAGATCTATCTACTCCAATTGAAAAAAAAAAAACAAAGTGAGAAGATTAGAAAAGAGAAAGCCGGAAACCACATCCTAAACAGGGAACAAGGGATGAGCCTCTTACCCTGTTCAATAGACGTGGGTGGAGTGTGAACCGAACGATAACACTACTTTCATGTGAGAGAAAATTGGCTCACAAGAATAAGTTCAACCAAAAGCTGAAAGAAGAGCAAAAGCAATTTTCTTCAAACAGATGAAAGATCTCTTAGGCTTTAAACAGTTCTTCAAGCGATTAGTGATATAATTAATAAAAAACTCACGTTCGTAGAAAGTTTTTTTGTCTATTAGTTAGTGTCCTTATTAGCAGTGCTCTTAGAAGGCAAAACAAGCATGAAGTCCAACAAGTGAGCCGTTTTGAAAAGGCTAAATATCTTCTTTGTGTTGTAGTAGTTATTAGTTCAGATGCCATTGGATATTGCTTGGCGTGCCACGTGTGACGCATGTGCCATAGGTTCCCGACACCTGATACAAACGGTCAAACTGAATTTTTATTTTATTTTTGAAAATTTTTAGTAGATAAATTTTAGTAGATAAGACCAAAATTTTACAATACAAAGAAAGACTCCAAATTATGTAAGCTGTTGTAATAAAAGAAAAGCAGGCAACATTAAATAAGCTCTCTTTCTCCATATATTGGCGTGTGTGTATTATTCAATTTACTTTAACCATTGTAAATGACGTCAATTTGTCATTTAGCTGCTTGATGTTATATTCAGAATCCCAGTTTCCTGAGTTTCATAGAAAAAAACTTTTTGGAATCATTCAGTCCACTCGTCAGGAGATATTAGCAATTATCAGCCAATTTTCGAATTTTTGATATTTTTATATTAAATTAAAAAACGTATTTCATGCACTGTTCATTGATGTTAAATAGTCTTCTCCTTTTTGTTTGTGAGTGTGTGTGAGCATGTGTATGCGTACGTGTGTGAGTGTATACGTATGTGTATAAAAGCATGAATGTGCACACATGTGTATGTGTGTGTGCATACACATATGCATGTGTGTGTACACATGTGTATATGTGAACGAATGCGTACGTGTGCATGTGTACTTGAGTGGTGTATGAATGTGTATGTTCTTACACATTTGTATGTGTGTATGTCTCAGAGCTGAAAGACAGAGAAAAGGAAGAGAGAGAGAGAGAGAGTGAAAGAGAGAGTAGTAGAAGGCGACACAAAAATTATGTAAAAAGAAATAACAAGAACATTCTACACATGTGCGCCTACATACCAAACACACACACACACACATACTGACGCGGACACACACAGACACACTAAGAAGTACTCTGCTTTAATTGATAAAATCTTGGTGCCACAAAGGAAACTAATCTTTATTTTGAAAAATACAAAAATGTGGCACAAGGTCAAGAGGTGGGCGAAGGAAGGCTGGTCTTCCATCTGTCTTATCTTAAAACTTAGCTAGCCACAGTTACTGACCCAAACATACCACAGTATTCCTTACACCGAAGCAGCATATTCTTACTTACTATTCTTACTACAGTCACCATAATACCTCCTAGTCTCTATAAAGTCCTAACTACTTCCCATATGAACAATTTGATGGGGATAAAAAACACCATTTAAAAATTAATGAATGTAATATAAATGAAAGTTCATTGGAAAAATTACAACAAAAATATTTATAAAAAAGACACATATTATAATGCCGAGAAAGTAACTGAAGCCATGTGTCAGGGCCAATAACATTGCATATTCTTCTTTGGATTTTACAAAGGATTTTGTAAATATATAGCAGGAGCATACATGGCAGCCATATTAAAAGCAAAGACGAATGGTAGACTTATAAATATGTAAGATACATTTGGACAGGAAAAATTGCTGAAGTATTTGTCTATACTTCTAAGATGAGGTAGTATTTACACTATTTACATAACTCAGGCTATTGTCCTCATTTTTACTACCCTGTTTACATTTTGTTCTTGTCTTTAAGGACACATGGCCCAGTGGATACAGACGTTAGTTAGATCCTGTGATTTGACCCAAAGAGTTGTAAGTTCAATACCATGCTACAGCAGTGGTGAACAAGTAACTTAGAGGGTCAGAGGGAGATAACTCATGATTACCAAAAGATGCGTTATTCAAGGAATGAGAATGACATACCCTAGTGAATGTAATAAAGTGTTTGGTTAACGTCACACCGCGTGAGAGCACTAATTGTAAACGGAGCCATATATTCAAATGCAATGTAATGTGTTATGACCAGATTTAAACGTGATTTTATTGAGTGGGGGTTGTTTGGATTTAGTGTAGATGGCCTCCAATATCTGAAGGTTCCTTTTACTGCGTGTATGAGTGAGGATTATTGTAATGTTGACTAAAATCTGTCTAATATTACCTACATGGCTATGTTTTTCTAAGAAATGTTGCTTAATTGTACTCTGATATATATATATATATATATATATATATATATATATATATATATATCGCATTGTTCATTCAGTAATGATTTCGAACACCCTCGGCTACTAGCATGTGTTTTCACTGTATACAATGCTAAAGTCCGGCTATCTCTACTGAGCGCCTGTAGCTCAGAGGTAGAATTGCCGACTGATGGCCATTTGGTCAGGTTTCCATCCTGGCTAGAAGCAATCGGATGTCTAACCATACTGATTTGGTGTGATACAGCAAAACAGATCTGTCTGTGGATGACTGTGACTCCACGTATACTGTCTTAATATATATAGGAAAGAATATTAATAAAAAGTTTTGAATTTAAAAATGTACTTTTTTTTAACAGTATTTGTTTATTTTTATTATATTTTATATTTCAGACCGTCCTCGGTCCTTCATCAGAAACAAGTGATTTTTAAATTTGAATTAGAAACGTATTTCACGATAGCGTCCGGATATTTTTTGTTTACATCACGTGGTGTGTTTGTTCATTTTTAAATTCAAAACTTTTTATTAATATTCTTTCCTATATATATATATATATATATATATATATATATATATATTTATTTTCTAAAGACTGTCAACTCTATCATAATAAAAGTTTAGTTATTTATAAATTCAGATGTCAGTGTGAAGCTGAATACATATGACAGACAAGTCTTAGGTTAGAGTCGAGAATAAGCCATCATGTTCCTAGGTATATAAGATTACATTTATGTGATCATACTTGTGTGTCGCAATCAGTGCACAAGTCTTCAATTGGACAACAATTAGATAATGAGTCATGCTCGTCATGTTTTTTGACCGACTCATTTTACATGCAGGCAGATCAAAACACCACCTACTAATTTTGGAAGCTTTATGCTTAAATTATTTCAGCCTGTACTGTGCAACCAGAAGAAGAATTTTTTAAGATCCTTGCATTTATTCAGAGATTTGTAAGCTTTATTTTTTTCCTTTTTATGCTCCACTGGTTCATTTTTTTTTATTTACGCATTTTAATCGTGAAATTTTTGTTTTTGTTTTTCTTAATTTTACGTATTTACAGTATTTGTAATTTTAAACGTGTTCCAATTCTATCTCCCATAATTATTTCCTAATCAATCCGACATAATTAATGTTTCCAATGACTGGTTCCTGATGTAGCGTTGGCCAAAAGGTAGCCTAGGTCCAGATATTTAAAAAAAAAAACACACACACATGCAAAAAATGAACATGAAATTATGTTTATTTAAATCCATATTCCTGTTCTGTGGTATCAAATCATTATTTCAATATATATATATATATATATATAGGTATATATGTCCACTCCATAAACGTGAGGATAATCCAACAAGATCAACTTAATATAAAATATTAAGTGTTATATTTATATAGAGAGCTCAATGGATGTTATCCAGAGCAATATGATATTTATAAAGGAAAAGTCAACACGTCATTTAAATTGGTTATAAATTATAATTCATTTCAATAACCTAAATTAGTTCATTTCATCAGACCGCACAATATTCCTTCCATTTGGTACAATAATTTTTGCCGGAATAAGCATTTCTTTTAACTGAAGAGAAAAAAACAAAACAAAAAGGAAAAAAGCGACAAGACAGAGGCATTGGCGCATCTCAGTTGGGGGTATCCAGACCAGTCACGAAGATGTTGACCACCAAATCATTAACCGCCTACTTCTAATTCCATGGATATGTATGTGTGTGTAACCCCACAAATTAACCCACCCATGTACACTAACCTATATCCACATACACATATGTGCACATTATTTACATACATATAACAATATTCATACTTACTCATATATAACACTATTTATATTGGGAGTATGTGTGAGAATTGTTAGCATATGATTTGTTTTCACTATTTATTTTAACATATCACCTGAAGAGGAACAGTTTTGTTCTGAAACATGAAAATTTTTGTGTAGCGATATTATGTTTTTATAAACCATTGTAATAACAAAATTACACTATATATATATATATATATATATATATATATATATAATAATAATATTTATTAATAAATTATAACATTGATATGTTATAATATCACTACAAAAGTAGCTATTTTGTTTCGACACTTTTTGTGTCTTTTCAAGTGATGTTGTTATTTCAAAATGAATGGCTTTAAAAGGTTAAGAACAAGGAAGACCTCTTTCATCAAGGGAGGCATTATTATTATATATATATATATATCTTAGAAGTAGTACAAACTAATGGGTTGGTAGTTCACTGTTTGTAGTGACTTTATTAAGAGTGTTTGATACTTAGTAGAGTATTATATATGCTAATATTTTTATTATGTTTACAATAAAAATATATTATTATAAACTACTAATAAAAATATTATATATATGCCATGAATACAATCCTACTAGTGCACAGGATCGCCTTATCAGTGATGTTATGCCTTGGGGTCATGACAAGTTTTTGGTCTTTTAACATCATACATGTTTACCCAAGAGACCCTACAGAACAACACTATCTCAGCAGGTATTTTGATAATCACCAAGTGCACAACAATGGACCTATAACTGTCACTGCCAGTTATGAAATAGCAATTGACCAATCAGAAGCACTGTATGTTACTTCCACCTCAGCCAAGACGAGAAAAAAAGAGAACAAACTGAATTCTTGCCTTTCCCTTCTTGGAACCACATGTGGAATGACCCACTCTCCCCATGATCTTCACCAGACTTAACAGGTAAGTAAATTCAACAGGTAATTTTCTCCCATCAGACATTGCTTAAAAAAAAATGCTCATACACATTCACTGAACAGAGAAATTACAATCAAAAACGTTAATTAAACCTTCTCTACAGATTCTGATAATACTATTTATATAGACCCCTCTACCAGGATCATTGTTAACATCAATGAAATTAATATTAATAATATCTGTCTTTGGATTTTATCTACATGCCATTTTTATATTTTATATATATATATATATATATATTTTTTTTTTTTTTTTTTTTTTTTTTAATCATATCACCCCAAGCAAGGCGATAACGCCACTGATGCGCAGGGGGCTACGTAAGAGTAAAAAGATTGGAAAAGAGAAAGCCGGAAACCGCATCCTAAACAGGAAACAAGGGATGATGAGCCTCTTCACCTGTTCAATAGACGTGGGTGGAGTGTGAACCGGGCGATAGTTTAGTCTATCTACTCCAATATATATATATATATATATATGTATAAGTGACGAGGGTGGACATTGTGTAACTATTTGTTTGATAGAGTCGATTTAGCATCTGCATTTTACAATCTAGCTCAACAAGAGTTGCGCTCAGATGTAGATCAAAATTTTAGAACCCTAACAACACCTTGAAATTTTTCAGAAAGCCAATATTAGGAGTAGAAAAATATATATTATCACTCCACAAAGTCAGGGATCAGTTTATGTATTGATTATAATATAGAATCGATCACCCCACTTTATATTATCTATATCTATATATGTTGCCCCTCTCCCTCTCACCCCAATCCAATAGAGACATTCTACATTATTATCTATATCTATAAAAGTGACGAGGGTGGACATTGTGTAAGTATTTGCTATGTAAATTCATCATGTGTTTTTTATTCTTATTATTCCTTAAACTACCCGAGTGAAGCCAAGCTAATTCTACTATAAAATGTATTATTGGTCATTTTGGTTTAAAATATATTATTGGTAATCTATATCTATAAAGGGATGTGTGTTGTGGCACATTGGATATCGACTCGGAACGAGAAATCGGGGAGCTGAGTTTGAATTCCAGTTGAATTCCTTGCATTCACTTACGCGCAAATACTCTTAGGAAAGGTATTAATCCATCTCTTCCCTCCAGTTATGGGTTAAATAATAGGACAGATTGGGTTCTATAGCCTTGGTCAGCAACCAGTCTACCGCAGAAAGCAATGGCAACCTACTGTGGGATAATCTTCTGCCCAGTCAGGCATGTCTCAAAAGAGACATGATCGCCCAAGCGTGTATCATGTATGGCACTTCACTGACTGACTGATATCTATAAAAGTGACGAGGGTGGACGTTGTGTAAATATTTGCTATGTAAATTCATCATGTTTTCTATTCTTATTATTCCTTAAACCACCTGAGTGAAACTGGGCTAAACTGCTAGTATATATATATATATTTAAAAAAAGTACATTTTTAAATTCAAAACTTTTTTTTATTAATATTCTTTCCTATATATATATATATATATATATATATATATATATATATATATATAAAAGGTTTGATTAAAAAGAACTGTTTTATTTGTAAGCACAGTAGACCAGACATGATATTATCAGAAAATAAGAGTGAAAACTATAATAAATTTAAAGCCAAAATTTCCAAAATTTCAATAAAGCATTAAATTACAGAGAATAATTTTCTAAATATTTAAGATTTTTGAATTCTTAAAAATTATATAAATGGTTTCCCTTTACATATAAAGATGCTCATGTCATTTTCTTAAATTATGTTTTACAAATAAAGTCTTCATTAAAATAACAGTCTGTCATCACCTCACCAAAGACACAAACATTGCTACTGTTCATTCATTTTTGTGATATTAAAAATTTTAATTTTTATTACATGTTTTTAATTTAGTTCTTATTACATTTTTTAAATTTTTATTTTTTAAATTTTTATTACATTTTTACAATTTTAGGATAAGGTGTTAAATATTTGAGTAGAAAATGCAGATAAAATTCCTAAAGGTTCATATTGTTCGGTTCAAGTACTTTTTACCATCTCATTCATTTTCAAAAACTAATGTGGTGTCTGTGTAATTCCTTTCTCTACATCGTGGTATTCTTTGGAAAAGACTTAAATTTGAAATAGTCTACAGTGATATTGAAGTGATTATTGGGAATGAGGCTACTCTGTACGAAAGGCTTGAAAAATTCACAGGATGTATTGAAGGGAAGATGGACAGAGGAAAGCGTCTACCTTATGAGATTTAGGGTTTAGGATAATTAAAAAAAAGACAAACTTTACTAAGAGCTACAAAGGACAAGAAATGGTGGAGAGCCATGATCACAATGGTCTGGTGTATTTCAAACCGACATTATCTTCAGTAGAATTTATTTCTTCTTTTTCAGTAGCATTGTCAAAGTTATCTATTTTTGAGATATTTCTAAACACAAGTTAATTCTCAGTTTAAAAATTCTTCTAAAAATATATACTTTTCTAAAACTTCATTTGAGGAACATCAGTTTATCTAAAGTATAATTGATCTAATCTGAAACAAATATTTACTTTAACTTTAAAATATCACAAAAATGAATGAACAGTAGCAATGTTTGTGTCTTTGGTGAGGTGATGACAGACTGTTATTTTAATGAAGACTTTATTTGTAAAACATAATTTAAGAAAATGACATGAGCATCTTTATATGTAAAGGGGAACCATTTATATAATTTTTAAGAATTCAAAAATCTTAAATATTTAGAAAAATATTCCTTGTATGCTTTATTGAAATTTTGGAAATTTCGGCTTTAAATTTATTATAGTTTTCACTCTTATTTTCTGATAATATTATGTCTAGTCTATTGTACTTACAAAAATCGGCACATTTATATTCTAATAAAAAAATGTAAAATTCTTTTAAAAACCTTGATGCATGTTAATTTGTATGAGGCTTTTCAATTTTTGTTTAGTAAATATATTTTTCATATAAAAGGCAGAAATTAATAATTTTAGAAGATTTAAAACTTTATAAATTATTATAATTAAAATTAAAAATTCTTGTAAAAATTCATTATTTATCAAAAAAGATTTTTCTGAAGACAATAGTGTCCTTAATATCAGTCAGTCAGTTAATTGCCATACAGAATAGACACTTGTGCGATCATGTCTTTATCGATCCCTGACAGACTAAGCAGAAGATATTCCTGCAAACAGTTGCCATTTCTTTCTGTGATAGACTTGGTTCTGTAGCCAACCAATGCTACAAAACCCAACCTGTTCTGCTATTTAACCCATAGCTGGAGGGAGAATAAATGAATTCTTATTTTTCCCAAGGGTATCTGCACGTAAGTGAATGCAATGAACTCAGCTTGAATTTGAACTTGGTTTTACTCATTTCCCATTCTGATTTGATATCCATTACATCCCAATGCACATCCTGCAGGCCCTGAATATATCTTATTCATAAAAAATTTAAAGCTTTTCCAATTAAATAATATCATAGTTTTATTGAATTTTTTATTTTATGATTCAGAGCAGATTTTCAACAAATGAGTAACTGTTTGAAACAAAAAAAAACAAACAAACAAAAAAAACGGAGATTTACATTCCCCAAGCAGTCCTGCTTTTAACTAATATAAAAAAAAAGTGAATCAAAATTTAATTTCTCAAAATTTCATAAAATTAAGTGGGTGTTACAGCTGTAAAAAAATATTTCTAGTAAGATTTTCTAAAAGAAACATTTCTTAACCCCTGAAAATCCCATTAAAATCTAACAATTATTTGATTTTTGCATGAATTTCCAAAACAATGTTTTTTTTTACCACAAAATGATGCTAAATTTCCTATAGTAGTCTTTGGCCCACCCACTGAAGCAAAAAAAAAAAAATTTTTAAAAAGATTTTTAACTAAAATTTTGAACATGCTAGAAAAGATTAAAAACCTAATAAAATAATAAAAAAATACTTTAGCCTTTCCTCTTAATAATAACAAACATTCTGACAATAAAACTTTGTTTTCATCAAGTTTTGGGGCCTTTTTCATCATGCTATTCTTTTTTTTAGCAAAAAGTGGGGATACCTAGATTTAAAACTTTAATGAGGTTTCTTTGAACAAAAAAAAACAAAAAAAAAAACACGATAATCTTCAAACAAGTTATTATCAATATCCATAGTAAGGACCAAGAAGCTAAAACTCACATAATATATGGTAAATCATTTCCACTCATAAACAAAATGCCTAAATCCATCCATCTAGGTACATACCTTATATTACATATCTGTTCTACGAAACAGCTGAGAGACCCACCACACAAAAACATCGGTATTATTATCAGGCCACAAAATAGCAGGTGGGGCTCTGAGGAGAAGCTTCCTTTCCCCAAGTTCTATTCCGGCTACTACCCAAGTTTAACTGTACCCTGCTGATGTTCTACAGTCACCCGACAAATGGCAGATATTCAATTGGGTGCATTTTTTCGCCTGGCTGTGCATTGAATAACGCAATACAAACAAACAGACTGGTGAGGTTGTTAATTTATTGTGATAAACTCCGAGCAGTTCATGAGTTTTTCCCCCTCTGTTCTTCTTACCACACAGGTGTGAGGTGTTACTTACTTGTTATTGGAACTTTCAGTTTGCTTGGCTGCCAGGGACAACACACAAAACCCCAATCCTTGAGCTTGAATAAATACACTACCAGCTGCCCTGACATACAGGCACACCCCAATTTAACCTAAACTAACTAAACACAATTTCAAAGACATTAAAAGACCTTCACACTATTTTCTTTTTAAAAATACAACAAAAGGTCTCAGCCTTAAAAAAATTAAATTTATGATGTCCCCAATATTATCCTTAATT